>QEPC01011255.1:9169033-9183103 GCA_003113815.1 Sphenodon punctatus | reverse complement strand
TAAAAAGGGCCACATTCTCACAACTGTCTTACTTACACTATCTTAGGTAGGAATTTAGGATGTAAAGCAATATCTATTCTGTCTTGGAAAATCTGCAAATATGGTTCTGAGATTATTATGGCTGCTATTTCACTAACTCGTCAATAGAAATGAAGTTATTGCTAACAGGAATATATATATATATATATAATGTCTCTTTTCATGGCATAATGTGCTTAATAGGCTGGCTGCATTTTGTTTGTCTTGTGTATTTGATAGCAGCACCTCTGGACTGGTTGTACCACATGCGTGCACAAGCTCAGGCGGCACCGGCAGCAAGAAGCAACAGGCCCTGGAAGCCAGGCTGGCTAAGCTCACCCCCCCTCTCCCAGTAAGACGGTGGATACAGTCAGTCTCTCTGTGCCTGCCTCACTGCCCACCTGGCTGCCCCTGCAGTGGAACCACTCCTGGGGAGTGGTGGTAGATGCTTGGCGGGGGATGGGGGAGCATTGGGGAGCCATGCTTGTCTATGGCCGTTTGACTGAGCACCAGGTAAGGCAGCCAAGGGGTGCCAAACCGGGGGGTGGGGGGGAGAAGCATGGTGAGGCCATGTTTCTTCATGGCTGCTTGGATGGGTGAAGAATGGGAATCCTTCCTGTCCAGAGGGAGTAAATGTTATGTAAATTTACACATTTGCATAATTAGGTGGGGTCTAATTATGCAAATTAGGCCCCGCACCAAGACTTCACATATGGCTTTACAAACCCTGGGGCCGGCCCTGTGGGTAGGGATTTTTGGAGTGGGTTGGAGTGAGGTTTATAGGAGACTTTTATATTTTAATGTGTCTTCTTACATTTTATCTTGTAAGCCACCCTGAGCCTATGGGAAAGGGTGGGGGTAAAAATTTAAATAAATAAATTCAATAATAAGTTCTGAGGGTTGCATAGAAGTTGGAGGTGGATGCGTGTAAGGGGTGAATTGAGGAAGACGATGGTCTGTAATATCATGGATCTGTGCCACAAACCTGTCCCTTATCCTTGTGCACATGCACTCATCTCTGGGTGTTTTTAAACAAGCAAGCCTGTTGGGTAGGGGCCATGGCTGCTGAGTAGCACAGCTGCAGAGCAGCCGCTCAGGTCGAGTGCATGGGGAGGGATTCAAACAGGCGGCTCCCAGTAAGGCTATCACAGCAGCTGCCTGTTAGAATCCCTCCCCACGTACTCCACTTGTCATGGACCATGGGAGGAAGGGAAAGCATGCCAGACTGCCCTTTAAAATTGGCATGTCCTGGGCATGAACGCTGGAGAACTGGGCTCCCCAGTGCTTATGGCCGGTTCCTGTGACTTGCCCACAGTGCCTATGAATGGGGGACCTGTCTCCTGCCATGGGTGGCCGTCCCAGTTCATACGGGCAGGGGATGTGGGTGCCTGTTGCCACACAGTTTTTTTGCTTGCCCCATACGTCACACCAGATTTCTCGGCAGTGCTCCGTGAGTGCCCATAAGTGGGTGCTGCATGGCTCACAGGAATGCACATCCCCCCCACAACACCTTCAGACAGGCAGTCAGATGAGTGGCTCCTGGGTGGCCATGTGGGATAGCATCTTGTTTAAAAACACCCCATCCCCTTACTCTAAGCTCAGTCAAAGTTTAGGAGTAGGAACTGGACTAGGGACCAGATCTAGGAGCTGGAAAGGGGGAAAATAAAAACTAGCTCATTTGGCCACTGGGCTTGAGGTTCCCCATCCTTTGTCTACATCATGGGGGCCTTATGGCTTTGTGGTCACTGTGGGGATGTCTAGCAAACAGTACTCAAGCTGATTATGGACTTCCCAGTATGTCAATTTGATGGTGGTTGGGAGTGTGTGAGGCTCCATGCTGCTGCTGCTGCTGCTGCTATGAGCTGTAAAGCATTTGGCAGTCAGGGATAGGGACTAGGTGGGAGGTTTTGGAGGGGGGTTGGAGTGGGTTGGGTTTTTGGTGGGGGAGACTGTATTTTAAATGTCTTTTAATTGCATTTTGTAAGCCACCCAGAACCTTAGGGGAAGGGCGGGGTATAAATGTCAATAAATAAATAAATACATTTTTCAAGTACCGTATCAGGTACCCTCGGCTACTTGATTATCAATCAGGTACCTGGAAACATGAAAAAATGGTAATTTCTGGTACCAGTTTTCAAGTTTCTGATTATCAATCAGTATATCAGGATGGAAAACAAAAACATTTGGGCAGAAAACAAAAAAATTGGGACCAAAAGTCAACTTTCCAGGACAGAAACCCCCCCACCCCACCCCCAAATAGGTATTGGAAGTCAAAGAATCAGTATGGAAGTAAAAAAACTGGTACAAGAAGTTGACATTCTGGGGCTGGCAGTCGACATTCCAGGACATGGAGTACCTGGATCAGGTCAAAATTAGGTACTGATCAATACCTGATGTTGTTGGGTTGATTTCAGTACTGAACATTTTCTTTGGGTTTTTTTTGTAAAATGAGTTTATTATTTGAGCCAAGGCATACACAAAAGTGTTACAGAGAAAGCGTTACTGCTCGACACAGATAGAGGTCCAGATGTTACAAGCTATTGCCCTGTCCTCTATGATCAGGAATACAAACAGGTCCCCATCCCTCCCTCCTATCCCATCCCATTCCCTCATGTTATCATCTTATTACTTTTGAAGAAGTTAATTAACAAAAACTCCTGTAAATGATCCTTAAAAGTTGTAAAAAACATGAAGTAAAACAATTGATAATTTAAAAAAAAATTAGGGGGGGATGACCACGTACATAGCTCTATAATTCCATCCTCCCCAAAAGACCACTGGAGAGACAGCACTAATCTGTATGCATTCATATGTCCGACAACAGGAGTGGATCTTCAGGTTCGTTGATGCAAAGTTGGTCTCTGATACATGAAAAGTAACTCGACCAGGTTGAATAAAAGTATCCAAATCGCTGTTAACTTCCTCCAAGATCTTCTCCATGGTCAGAACAAACCAAAGGCGGTGAAGCCATTCCATTATGGATAACAGTTTGTCGCTTTTCCAGTTCTGGGCAATAACATTTGCACCTGCCAAAAACATCTGAACACACGTTCTTTTGTGAGCTGCTAGCAAAGGCATCGTAGGGTAGTCTCCGAGGAATACAATCTCTGGTTTAAACGGAAATGGAAGACCAGTGGCTTGTTTCACAAATTCCCAAATTTTAAACCAGAAAGTTTGTACCTCCGTGCAAGCCCATAGGCAATGAAAAAGACCTCCCCGTTTACCACATCCCCTCCAACAAAGGAGAGAAAGTACTGAAGAAGTGCGAAACTGACCAGTGTCAAGTAAAGGCACATTGTTATTTTTGTTTGCGTCTTGGCTATGGAGATGGAAGAAGAGCATTTGTGCATGTGTGTCCAACTTGGCTCCTTCTGTTTATCAAAATTTTTTTAACATCTTTCTCCCAATTCTGGATGTATTTTAACTGAGGCCTGTACCATATCAGTTGCAGTTCTGAGTAAATCTTTGGCCCAGTGGAGAGAACAAAATGACTTCCAATCCCTTAGGGGGAGAAGTATAACTTTCCTTTTCTTTCTTTTTTTTTTTTGAGCCTGCATACATGCTTTTCAGTTGACTATACTGGAAAGGGTCAGTGTGGCTCTGCGTCACCTTCTCTAGCTCTTCTTGCGATTTAAATTGGTCGCCCTGAAAAAGATTCTGGGTAGCTCTAGGTGTGACCAACAAATTACTTACTCCAGAGCAGCCTCAATGAAGCCTCAGTGGAACTACTCCAGAGTAAGTGGTCTGTGGATCACAACCATGGAGTGCACTATGGACTGTATCAGTTAGCTGACATATGAATTAGTGCCACAGCAAACCATACGAGAGAAGCGGAATATCAATGGGTGTTTTTACACACACATTTCTCCTGCATGTTTGCTGTTACATCCTGAACTTTCTGTGTGTCTAAATCACTCACCCAGATCTTAAACATCTGGATCTTTGAACTTCTGCGTAGAACTTCTCCCAGAACTTTTGTGTGTAAAAGGTTCTCCTAGTAAACTGCTTTGTTCCAAGCAGCTGTGGTCACTTGGTTTCCATGGCAGCCTGTCACATCTACAGCTGCGGCTACTTTAGGCTGCCTCAGGGCAGTGTTTGTGTGAAGAATGCATCCAAGAACTGCCTCAGGGCAGTGTGTGTGTGAAAAATGAATCCGGAACTTACTTGTGGACTTGTAAACCCAGAAGATTGAAAAATCCGGAACTTTAACATGTGTCTAAAAATGCCCACTATCTTCTCTTCCTTTTAAATAAATGTAAAATTAAAATGCAAGAAAAATACCATAAGGAATTTAGAGAATGTATAGCCTTCAAGTTCTCAGTTTAATCTTTTTCACTGCAGTTCCAAAACCACTAACTCTATATAGTATAGTCCAGTTGATGCCAATGGGACTATTCTTAAAGCATTGGATTTCAAGTCTGCAGATTTAAAAATGAGCCATGTTCACTCTCTGCAAACAGTTTCCCTGTTTCCTGACAGCATCTGCTATCTGTTGATGTTTGCCTTCTTTTTTTCTTGCTTCATTAATGATAGTAGGTAGTAATTTCTTCAATAAAGTTAAACACAAAGATTTCTCCAGAAATAAAACAAATGTTCTTTTCAAGGCCATGAGCAAGTATTTAGCAGAAAGTGATTAGCTGAGCTAATTATTTTAAGTGATGAGAAAGTGCGCCTAATTTTCTCCCAACTCTTTGTGTTTGACTTGGCAGGCCACAAGTACATTAGATAGCTAACAGAACACCCACAGATGCTTTTGTCCTTTCATCATATTAAATGAAGCATTTTCCTGGAGTTAAAATGGTCAGTATTCTTCTCAGGCTGTGGGGCACCCTGAAGTCACTTGAAATCTCAAAACAAATTCAAGCCCCTGCAGGGCTTATGCTGCTAAACCTGCTACTGTAATAATGTTCATGTCAAAATCAATACACATTTATTTAATAGTGCCAAAGGATTTATCTTTTATTTACATAAATTGCACATTACTAAAATCAGCATCAATTCTGGATGCAAAGATGGAAATATCAAGTCTTAGAATATATGTAGAATTATTTAGGCCCCAATCCCACAAACCTGCACACCAAAGTAATTTTACACCTGTGAGCAGTCCCCTTGAGTTCTATGAGGCTACAGAATTGTATGAAATTGCTCAGGTGTTTACAGTAGCAGGGCTGTGGTCTGCAGACGTTTACGTTAATGCACTGGTTTCTGTTCTGTATTTGCAGTTCAATTATGTTTGTTACCCACAAGTTTGGTTACCTGCTTAAATTTCAGTGGAAAATTAACCCAAGTCTTGTCTACATAGCAAATAGGACTGATCCCTAAAGTTCTCTGCCATCGCAGGTCCTATTCACTTCAATAGGGCTTGCACTAGTAGAGTGTTTTGGGGATTGGGGATAAGATTTTGGACATGAGACCAGGGGTGAAAACAGACATGATGTGGCCCGGGACTCACCACACATGTGATCCTGCGCTGCCAGATGTTGGCCCAGGACTGCTCTGGGCCAGGCCAGGCCGGCAGCTGCCCAGAATGCATCCGCCCGAAAATCCTGGGTGCTCAATTCCAGGCCAAGGGCTGCCCGCTGTGGGGATGGCAGGGTGCCATAGCTAAACACCATGGCTGCCCACATGGCAGGGGGAAGCGCCATTTGCCCGCATGTCTACACAGGTCATGTAGGGGGTGGGACAGCTCTCCTGGCAGCCAGCCTGTTTGTCCAGCACCCCCTGCTGACTTAGAGTGGCCGGTGCTGTTTCCCACCCGAGAATGGGAAACCTCCGCGCCAACCTCAAATCTGTTTTCACCCCAATGTTCAAATCCTGTTGTAGCCATGAACTCACTGGATGGTCTTGGGCAAATCACTAGCTTTCGTCTCAGTTTCCTATCTGTCAAATGCGAATTGTAATGACCTACCTTACAGGATTGTTGTGAGAGTCAGCTAGATAAGGATTGTAAAGCATTTTGAATACTGGAAATGTGATACAAATGATAAATAATAACATATTTGTTGTAATTCCCACCTTTAGTTCTTTTGGCACAAGTGTATTTGTGCATAAGTGCCCTGTTTTGATCTTGGTTAATAAGGAATCAACTAACATCAGAATAAAGCATTTTTATTGCAAAGTAAGCAGACTTGCAGTCAGATAACAAAAGGTATAAACAAATGATATGATAGCTCGATGGAGTCCAGGTTCAGTCTGCACAGCCCCCACTCACATATTTAGCGTGTCCAGCCTAATAAACAGGCAGCCCCCTGCGTGTATTTCATGTGTTTGTGGTCAGCCCCCACTGGCAGTGCCGGTGAGAGAGAGGAGAGAGGGGCAGGAAGTGGTCGCTCCTCAAAAGCTCTAAGATTTTTGCTTGCAACTCTATGGTGCTGGCAGACCAGTATGCGTGGAGGTGGTGCATGCAACCTTATTGACGGGATGTGGACATATAGATGCACATTAACCCATGTTCGCCTACAGAGCAGGCTCTGCATTTTCCAAGATCCTGCCTGAATGGGGGCTGTGTGTTTATTGGGTGGTGGCCACGTAGCTGCTTGGGCTGAAAACCTAATAAACGGGCAGGTGGACACTCAACTGGTGTGGGCTACCATCTTATTTGTTAACACCCAAAGACTGTAATTGTCAAGCCACTTGTTCCAGCAGAGTCTAATTGATTTCAGTGAATTACAACTCATTGTAAGGTTGCACTCATGCAAATACTTACCAACACAGGATCCCTTTAAAATCAATGGTATTACGACTACATGTGTATCATTCCTTGTAGGATTTTGACCTTAGTTATTTTGGTGCCTGCTATTATACAGATAAGCTTTTAGTAAGGGCTGTAAGATTCTGCTAATCAAAGCTAATCTGAGGAAAGTAGGACAGACTCATTGAAATCAACAATTCTAACCCTGAAATGGAAAGATGGGGTTTAGAGGCTGTTTTGTGTTTTTCAACTGGTGTGTTGAAATTATATATTTTCTTTCATTAAGAGCTAACATTTTCATTAATTTTAAACTAATTCAAACTAATTCAAATTTTATTTATATATTTTCTATCATTAAGAGCTAACATTTTCATTAATTTTAAAGTAATTCAAAATAAAATACCCTACATCTTGAAAATTACATTGCATATAAATTGCTTATATCTAATAATTCAAACAGGCTTTTTTCTGAATATATATATCATATATTTATGTTCAACTTGTTCCACTAAGGTATAGTATGCCATTTAAATGTATTTATTCAATACTCCACCCCTCAAAAATGTCTTGCTAAAATTTTTTAATATGCATGTGGCACGGAGGAGGAGACACGCGACCCGCCCCCCGGGCAACTCACCGGAGAAGCGGCGGCAGGAAGGGAGGAGCCGCGGCGAGCGGTAGCCCTAGCAACGGCCGGAAGAGAGAAGGATGCGCGAGAGCCTGGAGGGGGAGGAGTCCAGCCCCAGGCGGGGCAGGCCCGACGTGGACGCTGGGGGCAATGGCCATTTAAAGAGACGGAGACAGAGGAGGTGGCGGCGTTCCTGAAGGCCGGAGACCGGACGACAACCAGGCAAGGGAGGTACCTGTGGGTGCCAGACTGGGGGGAAGAACTGTAGAGGGGACTGGAGGAAGGGTCACGAGACTCGGGGCGTGGGTGAGAGGAACCGGGGAAGGGACACGTGGGTGCAAGGGATCGGGGGCCAAGAGGCAGGGGCCAAGGGTGAAGACGGACACTGGGAAAGGGGGAGGGTAGGAAACAGGCTGTGGCCTGCGGGGAGAGACCACCAGGAAACAGGGGAACCCACCCTGTTTTCCCTCGGGCTCCCCCCGGAGAGAAAGGGGATCTCCCCGCCCCGCCGGCCCAGACTCTGGAAACCGGCAGGGCACATATATAGGGGTGTGTGTGTGACAAGTGGCGTCCCTGGGTGGGCCCTTCGCAAGAGACCGCCCGGTACAGAGACAGGGCGGGCCTCCAGGCAGAAGGGGGAAACCACCATGAACCCAGAAGCCATGTTGAAATGGCTTATGGAATCACAGGCCGCGCAGTTAGAGACCCAGAGGGGGTTCCTGCAGCAGCTGGCCGCCAAGTTGGCCACCAACTAGGCCTGGGCCAGGCTCAAATGGCCGAACAAGTGGCAACCCTCATGACGCCCGCCCTGACTGCGCTAGCAGCGGGAAGGGGGGGTAGCCTGGGGGAGATAAAAGGGCCACAGGTGCGGCTTACAAAAATGGGCCCCTCCGATGACCCGGAGGCCTTTTTGAATGTATTTGAGAGGGTAGCCACGGCCGCTAAGTGGCCCCAGGAGCAGTGGGCTATCCTGCTGGCACCTTGTCTGTCTGTCAGGACTAGCCCAAACCATATATGATCGGCTGGAGCCAGCCGAGGCCACCGATTTTGGTAGGGTAAAAGCCGCCATCTTACGCGGGCTGGACATCTCGGAAGAAACATATAGAAGGCGGTTCAGGGGAGAAAGGCACATGCCAGGGACTTCCCCCCAAGCTTTGGCCCAACAACTTAGAACCCACTGTCTGAGATGGTTAAAACCTCAGCAAAGGACCTCGCAAGAGGTGGCAGAACTTATAATGACGGAGCAATTTATACAGATACTGCCACCCGGAAGCCGGGCCTGGGTGGCCCGTCACAGACCTGGCACACTGGAGGAGGCCACCCGCCTCCTCGAGGATTATGAGGCTTTCGAGGGGTCCTCAAACTATGGGGCTAGGGAAGGAGGGAAGGCCCGGGAAGAAAGATTCCCGAAGACGGGAGGAGGGAGAGACCTGCGGCCCAGGGCCACGGGGACCGGAGGGGCTCGAGAAGAAGGACCCCATGGCTGGGTGGGGGGCAAGCCCGAACAGGAAGGGCAGATAGGAGCAGGAGGGGTTCCGGCTGGAGGACCTTTCTTCCCAAGGAAAATCCTGGAGCAACCGCCAGGGAGAGAGGGAGGAGGAGGCCCCAGCGGGCGGGTCTGTTACCAATGTGGGAAACCCGGACACTTTAAGAGGGAGTGTCCACTTATGGATTTCACCTTTGCAGAGGGATGGTATGGAGAAGAAGGGGTAAGAAGGGGCGGGAACGAGAAACCCCTCATTCCCATATGGCTAGGGGGCCAGCAATATGAGGCCTTGGTAGATACGGGGTGTGGGCGGATGCTCGTGAGAGAAGGAATCCGCGGCCTACCCCTGGCCTCGGCGCCCCAGGTAGGGATCCGATGCATACATGGGGAGGTGCGTTTCTACCCCACCTGCCAAGTGGATCTGGGGGTAGTGGGACAGTCAGGGACCCGACAGGTAGGGATAGTCCCCGGGTTGGCCCACCCCGTCATACTAGGAAGGGACTGGGGCGCCATGACCCCGTTGTTACAAGCCTCCGAGGGGTTGGAGGGCGAAGAAGTCCCAGGGACTGACCAGGATCCTGACCTTGGACCAGAGGGAAAGCAATTACCGTGGATGGTGAGCCCTTTCAACATTATACAGGCTCAGCGTAATGACCCGGCTTTAAAATATGCCTACGAACAAGTACAGGTAGTAAATGGGACCCCTCAGAGACCGGGACAACCACTCTCCTACCCCCACTTCGAACTGATAGGGGACCGGTTGTACCGTATCCAGAAGGAAGGGGAACAAGGAGAAGTGTGTCAATTGTTAGTTCCTCGAGGGGTGCAAGGGGATCTCCTGCGGCTGGCCCACGACGTACCTTGTGGGGGCCATTTGGGGGAGGGTAAAACCTTAGACAGGTTGACAGCCCGCTTCTATTGGCCGGGCATTAGGGCGGCCGTAAAACGCTACTGCGCCTCCTGCCCTGACTGCCAACTGACGACAAGGCGGAAGGTAGCCCCGGCTCCCCTCATCCCTTTGCCTCTCGTAGGGACCCCCTTTGAGAGGATGGGCATGGATATAGTGGGGCCCGTGGAGAAATCTGCAGAAGGGTACCGGTATATATTGGTGACAGTAGATTATGCCACCCGGTATCCGGAAGCGGTACCAGTGCGGTCCATTAAGGCACCAATCATTGCAAAGGAGTTGTTAAAAATATTTGCCCGGACAGGGTTCCCGCAGACGTTGCTCACCGACCAGGGCACTAATTTTACAGGGAAATTGATGCGGCAGTTGTGCCAACTGTTAAAAATACATCACGTGCGGACGTCAGTGTATCACCCCCAAACGGACGGACTGGTGGAACGGTTTAACCAGACCTTAAAGGCCATGCTCCGCAAGTTCGTCCGGGAGGAGCCTAAGGGTTGGGCGGCCTTACTGCCCGCTCTGTTATTTGCCTATAGGGAGGTACCCCAGGCCTCGCTAGGATTCTCCCCCTTTGAGCTACTTTATGGGAGGCAACCCCGAGGGCTCCTAGATTTGATAAAGGAAGGGTGGGAGGAAACAACCAATGAGCAAGCCAACGTCATTGAGTACGTTACCCAACTGCGAGCCAAACTAAAAAGGATAGGAGAGTGGGCCTCCCAGAACGGGTTAGAGGCGCAGCAACGACAAAAAGGACAATTCGATAAGAAGGCCCGCGTACGCCAATTACAAAAGGGACAGAGGGTTTTGATATTGTTACCCTCATCCGAATCCAAGCTACTGGCCACCTGGCAGGGCCCCTACGAGGTGGTAGGGAAGAAGGGGCCGGTGGACTACGAGATTCGACGGCCAGGGCGACGACCAGAAATACAAACGTACCACGTCAATCTCCTCAAGGAATGGAGAGAACGGACGGAGGGGGCCGCAGAGGCCCTAGCAGGACAGGCCACCCAACCCAAGAAAGGGAGGGCCACAGGAGCAGACGTCACCTTGGGAGGCGATCTAGACCGGGTCCAGAAGAACCAGCTACGAGAACTGGTAGAAAGATATCAAGACGTGTTCACCAGTTTCCCCGGGTGTACTAACCAGGGGTGCCACGAGATAGTCACTGAGCCCGGGAAGGTGGTACGAGACCCCCCTCGCCGGAGTCCGTATCATCTCCAACAGATTATAAAAGAGGAGGTATCACAGATGCTCAAGTTAGGAGTCATCACCGAGTCTAACAGCCCCTGGCGGAGTCAACCGGTCCTGGTGGGAAAACCGGATGGCACTATGAGATTTTGTGTAGACTTTCGTAAAGTAAATGCCATCTCGAAGTTTGACGCTTACCCCATGCCGCGGGTAGACACGCTGTTGGAACAACTAGGGCAGTCGAGGTATTTGTCGACACTGGACCTGACTAAGGGCTATTGGCAGATCCCCCTGACCCCAGAGGCTCAAGAAAAGACAGCCTTCGCGACTCCCCTTGGCCTCTTCCAATTTACAAGGATGCCCTTTGGCTTACACGGGGCGGCCGCTACCTTCCAACGGCTGATGGACCGGGTATTGGGGCCCCACCAAGTCTATGCGGCCGCCTACATTGACGACATCGTCATTTTCAGTCGGACCTGGGCTGACCACATCCGACATCTTGAACAGGTGGGAGAGGCCTTACGGGAAGCGGGACTCACAGCCAACCCCAAGAAGTGCCGCCTGGGGTTGAGGGAGGTAACCTATCTAGGATACCGAGTGGGAAAGGGAAAGATCCGACCTGTGTGGGAAAAGGTACAGGCTGTCAAAGACTGGCCTCCCCCCACTACCAAAAGGCAAATACAACAATTCATGGGGCTGGCGGGATATTATAGACAACATGTTCCCCACTTCGCAACGTTGGCCACGCCACTTACTGACGTAACTGGGAAGAGACAACCGAAGCAGGTAAACTGGACGCCTGCATTAGACAAATCCTTCACAGCACTGAAGAAGAGTCTATGCACAGCCCCGGTTCTATATGCCCCGGATTTTGGGAAACCCTTCGTCCTGCAGACCGACGCATCAGACGTGGGGCTGGGAGCAGTCCTGTCCCAAGAAATTAAGGGAGAGGAACACCCCATTGCCTACCTCAGTCGGAAACTAGACCACCGGGAGAGGGCATATGCCACCATAGAGAAGGAAGCCCTAGCCATAAGGTGGGCTGTGGGAGCGTTACGGTATTATTTGGCAGGAGCCTCCTTTACGCTAGTGACCGACCACGCGCCCCTGCAATGGTTGTCATCTATGAAAGACAATAATGCCCGCCTTATGCGGTGGTACTTAGCCTTGCAGCCGTATCGATTCTCTGTGTCCCATAGGGCAGGCCGACTGCACCGTAATGCTGACTTCTTTTCTCGACAGGGCGAGACGGCCCCACCATACAACCCAACCCCGGGGGACCTCTTAACGGGGGGGGGTGGCACGGAGGAGGAGACACGCGACCCGCCCCCCGGGCAACTCACCGGAGAAGCGGCGGCAGGAAGGGAGGAGCCGCGGCGAGCGGTCGCCCTAGCAACGGCCGGAAGAGAGAAGGACGCGCGAGAGCCTGGAGGGGGAGGAGTCCAGCCCCAGGCGGGGCGGGCCCGACGTGGACGCCGGGGGCAATGGCCATTTAAAGAGACGGAGCCAGAGGAGGCGGCGGCGTCCCCGGAGGCAGGAGACCGGACGACAACCGGGCAAGGGAGGTACCCGTGGGTGCCAGACTGGGGGGAAGAACTGTAGAGGGGACTGGAGGAAGGGTCACGAGACTTGGGGTGTGGGTGAGCGGAACCGGGGAAGGGACACGTGGGTGCAAGGAACCAGGGGCCAAGAGGCAGGGTCCAAGGGTGAAGACGGACACTGGGAAAGGGGGAGGGTAGGAAACAGGCTGAGGCCTGCGGGGAGAGACCACCAGGAAACAGGGGAACCCACCCTGTTTTCCCTCGGGCTCCCCCCGGAGAGAAAGGGGATCTCCCCGCCCCGCCGGCCCAGACTCTGGAAACCGGCAGGGCACATATATAGGGGGTGGTGGTGTGTGTGACAATGCAGCTCCATCTACCACTTCAGAGAATTTGACTATAAATCTATATGCAGCTAACACTTTCATTTCATTAGCTTTAGTTTATAAAACACCAGTCTCATATTGCTTAAAATCAGGTCTTTATGGTTACCAAATATGTGTGTTTTGTGAACTAATTCTAATGCAAAAGATAAACTGAGGGTCATGGAGTGACATATTCTTTCCCCCTGATTTTTAAACAAATAATTCAGTATTAAAGCTGGTGGAAGGCACTAGAGTGACAGCCCTGGAAAGTGATGTTTTTTGTTTATCCCAAAAGAGCCACTGCACAGATATAGAGGCACAGCACACCCAGTAGCAGTACAAACTTCCTCCCTGAGCTCTCATCAACAGATTGACATACAAAGATCACCTTTAGAGGTGAGAATGGAGTTCAGTTTCCTTTCTATTTCCATCACTGGCCACACCACTGACATTACTGCAGTACCAGGAGGTGCCAGATAGGATAGGACGTTTGGTAATGCAGACATTGAGATCTGGTCCTTACACAAGTAAATCATTTAAGTCAGCAGCAGGCCTCTATTTGAATTTATTTACACACATGGAACTCAGTCTTATTCAATAAAACTACATGCGTACAACTGAAGGCAGACATTGTTTTAATATGATTTTTCCCCCTGAAGATTGCAAGGCCGGGCCCTCCATATTTTCTAGAGAGCTCCGACCCTCAAACCACTTCATCAGCACAAGCCCCATTTATATCAGTGAAGCTTTGAAAATTGGAGCTGAGGAATCATAAAGGACCCATACATCAGTGTTTTGTAACAAAATGAATGAAATTGACATAAGTCAAGTCAAGTTGCATAAGTGTTTGCAGGACTGACTCCCAGAGGTGCTCTTCAGATGGAGCCCTGTTCCTTTTTAGGGTAATATGGCAACTAAAGTGAATTAACCAAAGCAAAAAACTTAAGTTTAAAAATAAACTTAAATGTACAAGAGTTTTCTTAAAATACACACAAAAAAACAATTCGGTACAATTACAATTCAAAACACCTTCCACTCCATACATTGCAGCAAAACATAAACGCCAAAAAACATAGAAATTAATTCACAATTAGAGCAATATTTAATATTTTATCATCAACATACATGTAATATATGTACTAAATTCCTTACCATACATATTTCATTTTTATCAATAACTAAACTTGTACATTTTACAATTATGAAACTAATTTATTATCATAATTTGACAAGGAACAATTTTGTCAGA
>QEPC01011255.1:9152932-9168299 GCA_003113815.1 Sphenodon punctatus | reverse complement strand
AGTATCATATTTCAGAAGCACTTGTTATTGATCTCATTCTCGAAGCCTGTGAAGTTTAGGGGCTCAGCTCATCCAGGGGGAGGAGATATTGATGATTCAAATACGTGAGGATGGTGTGCATTTTGACCACAACCAATTAACGTTTAAGCAGTTATAACATTTTATTTTCCTAATGGATCTTTTTCAAACTTTGTGGATATGATGGTCCTCACAATTTATAGCCATGGTTAAATTTTCAGAAACATAGGTCAAGTCGTTTCCTCAAAATTGGGGCTTCAGCAGTCCCCTGTTTATAATGAACAGTGGTTGTACATTTAAGTTTAAATAAATAAACATTAATAACATTTTAAGAGAATTCATGCCTTTGGTTTAAAAAGGCAGGAAGTAACTAAAAGGAAAAGTATTTTCTGTGTTAAACACACAATGTTATCAGCAGAAGGAAGATTCCTTTCTCCTATTAAAAGTAATCTTTCTCTAATTCTACATATTTTAAAAGATAAATTAATGTAGTGCTTGGCTGATAGCTCTTGAGATCCAAGTTTTCTGCTTATCAACAGAGCAGGGAAAAGAAACAGTTGATAATGTAGTACTATAACAACTTACTAGGAGAAAAAATCTGCATCTTCCTGGGGGAAAACAGACACATTTCTGTGGCTGCCTAAATATACAATTGCAAATGGAGGAGGAAAGACATTGTGTTGACTTCTTCTAAAAGCCAAAGGGCCCAAACCAGCTGGCAGTAAATTTTCACACACTGGCCTTTTATAACAGATTCTGTTGTATAAGAAGCAGTGCAAGTTCAGGCATCTTCCCCAACAAAGTATCCACTGCTTTATGATTTGTTCAGAGGGTGTTTTATTCATACCCATAACCAGTTACTACAAGCATTTCCCCCCTCATGACTGGCCATTAAGATACGAAATAGTGTAGGCCTCCCTTTTTGTAGTAAACATTTGAGCATCCTGGCGCACCTATGGTGCTATTAATATTCAATGTGGCATGTGGGGAAATTGCCCCCTCCTGCTATGTGGAAAATCTCATGGGATGCAACCACATAGGGCTGGGGGAAGAAAATTGATGTTCCCCTTGCATTTTTACCATGAAAGTGGAGCTTGCTCCCCTGCTTTGGAAGGAGCAGGTGTTCACTGATAGAGCAGATCTTCAGGCAAGGGAGAGAGCCAGCCACAAAAAGACTTATCCTCTGTCCTTTCTTTGAAGATTCCTGACAACATATCTTCAGTAGATCCCAAACTGCCAGAACTTCTCCCATCGGCTGCTGAGGTCCTTCCTGTGGAACTTTCACTTAGGGCTTATTCATTACCCAGCATGGGGCTCCACACCAACTCATGCAACCTCAGCCTCCTTACTAGGCTTGCCTCCTGTTAGGTTCTGCATAGGAAACTGAGCCCCACCCGAGAAGTTCCTCTTGCAAAACGTGGGAGAGAGTTAATTATAATTAATGACAATGAAACTACCAGCAAGGGTACAAATGTGGAGATGTGAGCACCTGCTCTCTAGCTGATGTTACATAGTTTAAAAACAAATGCACAGGTGGTGAGGTGGCTTCCCAGTCCTCCCCAAGACAGAAAAGCGCAGCTGTCACTCCCAAGGTCAGCTGGTGGCATGGAACAAATGTGTCTGCAACCCCTGGTGGCCAGAGAGCCATCCTACCACCCCTGTGCCCCAGTTGTGTGGGGGAACAACACATATGTGCGGGCAGGCAGCTCCGTCCTGCTCCACTCCTAGTGCCACATCATGATGAGTGGCCACAGCAACCAGCCATCATGAACGACCATGGAGGCCTCACCCTGTGGTGGGGATAGGAGAGGCCAAACAGATGCGCAGGCCCATGTTGGCACGCATGGGCAGTCCTTGACCCAGGATGCACTTCGGAGATTCTCCAAACCCTGGGGCAGTCCTGGCACGTCTGGCAGCATGGGGAAAAAATTATGAGTGAGTCCTGGGCCCATGCAGGCTAGAGGTGTGCACCAGAGACCCACATTGGTATTTGTTTTCATTTTTTTCTTTTCATTATTTAAATCTTTCATTTTCATAAGTATCAAAAATTTGTTTTTGTTTTTGCTTTCATTTTTTATTTCCATTGATTTAAATGGAAAACACTTTTTTTGACTGTACCTTTTTATCTTTCATTATATTTGGATGAAATTTAGAGGAATTGTACCTCCCATGGAAGTCATTGGGTGATTTCAGACGTTACGAGATCACGGTGAACCACACTGAACCACGCTCAACCCCCCCGCGGGGCCAAAGGGCCCGGAACGTCTGAACGGCGTGCGCCAGATGTTCATCACGCTCAATACCCACATGGGGTCAGTTTGAACCACGCTTCCCGGGCTAGCCGGGGGAAGGTCTCGGGAAGCGTGGTCAAACCAACCCCCACAGGGAACCAAGCAAAAGTAACGTCTGGACGCCAATCCCCCAGCGGAACCAAAAAAATGGAGCCCCGGCCGGGGACGAGGCACGCAGCGTCGCTGCCAGGCAACCAGCACCAACACAAACACCGGAGGGAGATTTAAAGCGAGAGCAGCAGCAAGCAAGCGTGGCGGGATGGAGCGAGGAGGGAAGCGGAAGAGACCGGAGGCACGAACAGCGACAGCGGCGGCACAGGAGGCGGAGGACGTGCAGCCAGGCCCAGCGATGCAGGCGGAGGGGGCACAGGTGCAGGAAGGGGGCACACGGGAGCACCCGACCAGGGAGGCGCCCCGGGAACACCAACCACAGCTGCAGCCGGGTCGCGCCGCCCCGGGGACAGCGGCCGGAACAGGCCCACAGGAGGCACCCAGGAAACGGGTAAGGGCACCCACTGGGAGGGGAACAGGGGGCACAGGGGAACCCCCTGTGGAGGGGGCCGGGGGGACCCCGGGCGGAAGGCAGGGGGGCAGGGGGACCCCGGGCGGAGGGCAGGGGGGCAGGGGGCCCCCGAGAGGGCCCACACCCTCACCCAGCAACCAACCACCCCCCTTCCCCCCCCCAGACACGAAAGTCGGCCCGGGCGGACGAGCCCCAGGAGGAGCCCGGCCCCCGGCCCCCGGAGGCGCACCCCCAGGAGGAGGTGGAGGAGGAGCAGAGGCAGGTGCAGCAGGAGCTGCACCGGGAGGAGGAACAGCAGGGGCCCAGCCGGAGGAAGGCCTATCACAGAGGGGGACAGTGGGGCCTCCAGGAGACCCGGGACTTCATACGGATCTGGGGGACCCTCGAGTACCAGGTGGAGCTCGCAATAAACCAGCGCAACGAGCATGTCTACCGGGACATCGTGCGCGACATGGAGGCGGCGGGGCACGAGCGCACTGTCAACCAGTGTCGCTCGAAGGCCAAGGAGCTCAAGAGGGGGTACAAGGCCCTCAAGGACAATAACAGCCGCTCCGGCCACGGGGCCCGCACCGCCCCCTACTACGATGCCCTGGACCGCATCCTTCACATGAAGGGCTCCATAGTTGCCCCACGCCTGGTGGGCAGCGCTGTGGTCCAGGGCAGGGAGCGGGCCGAGGTACCCCCTCCCCTCGCCGCCCGCCCGGTAGACACGAGCTCAGGGGACCCCCACCCCCAGGAGGACCACCCGGGACCCGCAGAAGCCCCAAGGCCCCCCCCCAGCAGCAGCCCGGAGACATCCCAACGCCGGGCCGGCCAGGCGGAGTCGGAGGTCGGCACCTTCACCACCCTCAGCCAGTGGTCCCAGGGGGAGCACTCCCAGGGTGAGGCGCCGGGCTCCGAAGGCTCGGAGACGGACATAGAGGGTAAGCGGGCCCCCAGGGCAGGGGGGGGCACGACCAGGGGGCCGGTGGCAGGGGCGGGGGTGGGGGCCCTGCTGCAGGGGCCACAACCAGCCCCCTTCACCCGCTCCCCCCTCTCCCGCCCGCAGGACATGGGGAGCCCCAGGACCGGGCCAGCGAGACGGTGCAGGCCCCCGCGGAGGGCACAGGAGAGCAGGTGCCGGACCCAGGTAAGGCGGGAGGGCTGGGATTGCGGGAGGGCCCCCCGGGCGCCAGCCCAGGGGGGCCTCTGGCCTCAGTGGGGGAGGGGGGGCAGGGGGCCCCGGGACCCGACCCCGCTAGGGGACAGGGCCCTGCACTGACCCACCCGCCCATTTCCACAGGGCAGCCCCCGCGCGCGGCGCCTCCGCCGGCCGCGGCCCCAGCCCAGCGGATGCGGGAGTACCGGGCGCGGGTCCGCAGGCGCAGGGAGGAGCAAGCGGAGGACATCGTCCGCAGGGCGGAGGAACAGGGGGAGCGCATGATCGCCTCCGTGGACCGCATGGAGGCGGCCATAGAGCGGTCCATGGAGAAGGCCCTGGAGACAGACCGCCGGCTGGAGGCGGAGGTGCGCCTGGAGCGGAGGCGGGAGCGCCGGGAGCACCAGCGGCAGCAGGGGCTGCTCAGGGGCCTCCGGCAGGACATACAGGGCATGGTGCGGGAGCACAGTGCCAAGATGGACAGGTCCCACGACATTGGGACCTCCCTGCTCCTGCATGCGGGCACCATGTGTGCCTACGTGATGGCCGGCGCACCTCCGGGCGCCCTGCCCGCCCAGGTCCCCATGCCGGGCCCCTCGGCGCCCCCGGGCCCAGCCCTGCCGCCCCTGGCGCCCCCCCGGCCCCAGGGCCCTCGCATGCGCCTCCCAGTGCCCCCGGGCCTCCGGAGGGTCCAGCCCCCCCGGGGCGCGACCGGGGCACCGGGCACAGCTGCCCATCCGCCGCCCGGCCCCCTGCCGGGGCCGGGACCGGCCCAGGACACGGCAGGGGACACGGACAGTGGGGGGGAGGGGAGCTCCCAGAGCTCGGTGGGCCCAAGCGGCCGCACGAGGGGTCGGCCCAGGAAACGCGGGGGGATGGTGGGAAGGGGGGGGAGGGGGAGGGCCACATGAGGGCGGGTGGTGGACGGGGTCACGGGCACGGGGGTGGGGAGGGGGCACAGGGTGATTGTGTGCACTGTGTGGGCAATAAAGTGTTGTAAAGAGACAGTTGTCCCCGGCCCGTTTGTGGGGGGGACAGGGCTGTGGGACCGCGTGTACAGGGGCATGGGCACGGAACGGGGGGTGGGGCCCCCAGGGGCGGGAAGGCCCTCACAGCGGGCCCCCCCGGGCGATGTGGGTTGCAAGGGCGTTCCGGATCCTTTTGGCATACCGGTACTCCCGGGGGTTCCCTGCGTTCACGTACAGGGGAACAGGACCGGGGGGCCGGTGGGGCTCGGGGTACTCCAGGGCCGCCCCCTCGGTCTCGCACACATTGTGCAGAACGCAGCAGGCACCGATCACCAGGGCGGAGGTGGGGACGGTGAAGTCCAGGCGGCCAGCTATACTCCTCCAGCGCTGCTTCAGGGCCCCGAAGGCACGCTCCACCACGGTCCGGCTCGCACACAGGCGGGTATTGTATACCTGCTCCGCAGGGGTGCTCGGGACAGGGTAGACCTTCATCAGCCAGCGGGTCAGGGGGTAGGCGGGGTCCCCCAGGATGCAGGGGGGCATGGGAACACCCTCGATCCACCTCATGCCCATGTCCGCGAAGTCCCCCCGGTACATGCGGGCATAGAAGGGGGAGATGGTCATGATCCTGGCGTCGTGACTCCGGCCGGAGTTGCCCGTGTAGATGTCTATGAAGCGGGCCCGGTGGTCCACCACCCCCTGCAGGTGCAGGGAGTAGTATCCGTGCCGGTTCACATACTCCAGGGCCTCCCCCGCGGCCGGGCGCAGGATCTCGATGTGTGTGCCGTCCACGGCTCCGATGCAGTTCGGGAAGCCCCCGGCCGCGAAGCCAGCCATCACAGCGCCCTGGTCCAGGAGCTGGATGGTCCTGTCGAGGAGCACGCCCTCCACAGCCTCGCACACATCCCGCACGATGCAGGCGACCGTGCTGAGCCCCACCCCGAAGTGCTGGGACACGGAGCGGCAGGAGTCGGGCGTTGCGAGGGCCCAGACCCCTATGGCCACCCGCTGGACCATGGGGATGGGCTCCCGCATGGAGGTGTGCTGCCGCTCCAGCCAGGGCGCGAGGAGCTCCGCTAGGCGCAGCAGGGTGGCCTTGCCCATCCGGAAGTGGGACCCCCACTCGGCCTCCCCCCAGTGGGCCTGGGCCCGCTCCCACCAGGCCTGGGGCCGCTCCGTGACCCATAGGCTCCGCGCTATGGGCATAGCCAGCAGCGCTGCCCGGCGGAGGGTCTGCGTTGCCCAGCGGAACCGCCTCGCGGCCCCTCGGAGCGCAGCGGGCCGGGTGAGGCTCCGGCAGGCGGCCAGCCACGCCCCCCAGGCCCGGCGCCGAGCCCTGAGCCGGCCACGGACTCTCCTGCGGGCCTGCTGGCCCCGGAGGCGCACGCCAGCCCGCAGGGCCAGGACATAGCGCAGGCGGACGGCCAGGTGCACCCTCTCGGTCAGGAGGCACAGCTGCTCAGTGTGGTCACGGTGCCACTCAGCCGCGAGCGCGAGGAACATCCAGTTCCCACCTGCCCTATCGCGCTCCATGGTGCTGGGGCCCCGGTGGGGGCTGGGAGCGCTTATGGCGGCCCGGTGCTGGTGGCTCCGCCCGGGGGTCGGCCTCGCGGGCCTGCGCGCGCCCTGTGCCGGTGCGTTCCGGCTGCTCCCGCCCCCAGCACCCCGGGCCCCCTCCCCTCGCTGTTTGTAGCGGGATGGCCTTGAAGGTGCGATTAGGCAGACAGAGAGCTCGCTGTTGTTCTCTGCAGCTGTGCCGGGCCCGCACCCCACGCCTCGCTCTGTTGTGCTACAATGTTGCGGTGCGGGCCCGTGTTCCCTGTCCCGGGGGCCGGGCCGAGCCTCTCCCGGCCCTGGGCAGTCTGTGTGCCCTCCGGGCTCCGTGTCCCATTCCCTGTTGTGCTGGACCATGGCTGGCTGCCCATCCATGGGGCTCCCGCTGTCCGGCCCCCAAGGGGCCCCCCATATCTGGGCCTTCCGCGAGACCATGTCTCTGTGCGACCTGTGGCACACCCCTGCCGTGCAGCTGCTCCTGGCCGGGCCGGGGAGCCGTGCAGGTGCCTACGAGAGCCTGAGCTCCGGGCTCCGTTACTTTGGCCATGTGGTGAGCGCCCGTGATTGCCGGCTGCATGCGGAGGCCCTGGGGCTGGCTCGTTTCCCCGAGGGGCGCATCCCGGAGGTGCTGTGCGCCCATGTGCCCTGGAGCGCCTCGGAGACCGTGTCAGCGCTGGTGGTGTGTGGTCTGGGCGCCTACTCGGAGTGCCTGGCCGAGGGTGGCCCTGCCTTGGCCGTGACCTACTTCTCCTGTGTTCACGGGGCCCGTGGGTACCAGCGCACCCGTGGGGCGGCGTTCCAGCGGCTTCTGGAGCTGGGGCATCTTCCGTGGCCCCCTTCTGCTGCCTGCTGTGTGCCGGAGCCCTCCGCGGTGGAGATGTCATCCCTGTTGGCGGTGTGGGCGCGTGTGGATGTGCAGCTGGCCCTCACCATGCCCGATCCCTTCGAGGCCTACTACCTGATCGCCCACTACATGTCCTTGCAGGGGTACCGCCGGGGCATGCTGCACTGGCCCCACCTGGTCCACCGGGCGGGCCACCCGGGCCCTGGGGCCAGCGGGGCCCCCGGCAGCGGCCCGTGAGCCCCGCGTCGCTGGCCTGCCCCCCCCGGCGTGGTGCCCCCGTGTGGGCTCCCGCCCCGGCCCGGGGGGGGGGCCTGGTCCCCGCTGGCCGCTCCCGACCTGCGGACCCCACCTCGGTGAGCTCCCGCCCGCCTCGCTGCTTGCTGCTGCCCCTGGCCGTGGTCCTGGGCCCCCTCCATCCCCGTGACTCCGTGGGTGCTGCCTGAGCGTCGCTGGTGCTGCGGAGGAGCACCGCTGGACCCGGCTGCCCTGCCTGTGCCAGCCTTTGACTGTGGGGCCCCCTTCCTCCTCCTCCTGGCGCCCCTCCGCCGGCCTCGCTGTGCTTTGGGGGCCCCCAACGTGCCTTGCTCCGGGGGTCCCCCCCCCCCTCCGAGACTGCCTCTGTTCCTGTGGGGGCACCTCCTTGGACTGGACTGGACTGGGGTGGTGTGGGGGTTGCTGCTGTCCGTGCCTTGCCCCGTGGTGGTGCCCCCCCCCTCCCTGCCGGTGTTCCGGGTGGGGCGTTCCGGGCGCCCCTTCCCCCCTTCCCGGCCTTTCCCTGGTGTGTGTGTGTGTGTGTGTGTGTGTGTGTGTGTGCCCGGGCGTGTGGCCGTGCATTGTGCCCCGCTGCGGGACCGCTGTGTGAGCCGGCTGTCAGCCTGTTCTCGCTCTTCCCCCCTCCCTTCCCGTTTCCCTTGTGTGGGCGTTCCCTTGTGTGCCTTGTGGCTTCGTTTGCCCTCAGTCGGCCATGTCTGTGTCCCGCCCCTGCCCGGTGCCTTGTGGGGGTTTAGCGCCCGCCGGGGGTTCGGCTGCACGTCTGTTGTGCTGCCACGGGCCGCGATGATGCGGCCCGGTTCCGGCCCGTGGTCCCGTTCCCGGCACGTCTGTTTGGGTCGTTTTCCAACCCCCGGGCGTGGTTGCGCTGTTCGCCCCCCCTGGTGGTTCGCTGTGGTGAACCGGCCGCCCGTAACGTCTGAAAGTACCCATTATGTGTACCAAAGTTCAGAAAGAGTGGATAAAGGAATCTGATTTTATAAGCAGTTGAATTATGTTATTTTGCAAAAATCTGCATATATATTCCTGGATGTAACATCTTTGTCTCCCAACTAATATAGATAAAACCTAGCAAGTTTATATCCCTCCCCAAGAGTACTACCTATACAAACTTTCAGAAGGATTGGATAAAGAGTATTGGTGGTATAAGCAGTTAACTTATAAATGTATGTCTCACTGTAACATCCTTGTAGTCCAACCAGTATACATGAAATTTGGCAGGACTGTATCTCACACCTGCAGGATCATCTCTGCCAAATATTATAAAGATGTGATAAAGGATCCCAATTGTACATTGCCTGCACAGCATATGCAGAGAATGAACCTATGCCAGGGATTCTCTTACGTGTCACTGTGGTAAAAGATCTGTTTTTTTATGCCAATTGGTCAGCAGAAATGTCAATTAAATATCCTCATTCTGTTCTGTGATCACTCCAACTTCTCTCCCCCACTTGTTACTGGGAAGTTGAAAGCATCTGTTTAGGAAAGAGCCAATAGAGATTCTCTTATGTCCTCGTCACAGTGCTGCAGGATGTGATTGTGATGATAATTGGTCAGCCTGGATGTGTAAACCATGCCTCCTGATTGCTGGGATGCTATCCCCCAAAGTCCCAGTTATGTCCCTTCCATGCCCACCTCAGGGCTGCCCCCTATGCCCGCCTCGAAGCCACCACCGATTGGTCCTGTAAAGCTGGAAGCATGCAGTAATTGGCCAGTGAATGTGTTTGTCAGTCTATTGGGTTGCTCCCCATCCTACCTCCTACAGCCTCCCTCCCCTTGCCATGTCAGGTGTCTGCTTCTGACTGGCACTGCATGTGCTGCTATTTATCTGAATAATGGTATTCAAGGGGATAACTTTAATTACTTATAAAATTGGGGCCCTTTATAAAATTATCCTGTAGTTTGGCATAAATGACAAGGAAGGTGTGGGTTACATTCCTGCCAAATGTCTTGTAAACAGAATGGAATATTTAATTTTATTTGTATAAATATATTTGTATGCCGGCCACTCCTGCTACAAGCATCTCAGGGCAACTAACAACATGTTAAAACATCCAATAAATTCATTAAAACCAACATTTTATAACCCTTAATTGAAACAATCCCACCCTAACCCAACCCCCCTACCCCATCTCCCTCGGCAAAGGCCTGGCAGAACAGCCGGGACTTACACGGTCTACAGAAAGAGGGGAAGTCAGCGGCCAGGCGGACTTCTGAAGGGAGGAAGTTCCACAGCTGCGGTGTGGCCACCGAGAATGCCCTCCTCATGGTCGACAGCTGGGAAACCCGGGGGACCCCCAGGAGGGTGCCCCAGCTGACCACAGAGGCTGATCCAGGATCCGGAGGGTAAGGCAGTCCTGCAGGTAAGTGGGGCTCAGGTCGTGTAGGACCTTAAAGGCCAAAACCAATACCTTGAATTGGGCCTGGAAGACTATCGGCAGCTAGTGCAGAGAGCGAAGCACTGGAGTAATGTGCTCACGTATAACATTTGTAATATACAACTGTTACTCCCAGAAATGCATCTTCAAGTTAATATCTTATAACAGCAGGACCCTTTATCCAATGTTTCTGAAATTTTGAAGGATTGCAGATCTTGTGGAGGGACATAATATTCCCAGGTTTCATGCAAATTCGATGGACGATAAAGAGGTTGTAGCCAGGAATGTGTATGCAGCTTTTCTTAAAATCACAACATTCAATTGCTTATAAAATTGGTTCCCTTTATCTAATCTTCCCAAAATTTGGTATAACTAGTGCCCTCCATTGGGGGTACAATCTTTCCAAGTTTCATCAGACTTGAATTAGAAAACAGAAAAGCTATAGCCAGGAATACATTTTTCAGTTTTTTCCCATTATTTCAAAAACTAAAATTCATTTTCATTTTTGTTTTTGTTATTATTATTCTTTTTTTTGTTATTACAATAACAAAAAAGAAAACATATTTTCATTTTTGTTATCATAATAATGAAAATTAATTGCACACCCCTAATGCAGGCCAATGCAGGCCACCATCTTGTCTGTTTTTACCCATAGTCTCTTAGCTTGTTGATTTGTTGCTCTGAACAGCAGGCTTAAGTAATGATGATCCGTGCATAATGTATACACTGTACACTTCCTAGGAATGTGCTTTAGCAACCAGTCTATTTAATCCCAGGCCTGTATGCTGAAATACAATGAGAGGTAGGATACTGTTTACAAGATAATTTTCCCCTTGATTTTGGACTTCATCTCCATCTGCAAAGGTATGCTGAGGAAAGCAGGGAAATGTCCCAAGAATTGAAGCAGGGGTCATGTTTACAGGAGCTATGACTATGCTGTGAGCTGTCTAGCAACTTGTGGCCTGCCTAGCACAAAATGGCTACTGCCTACACTAGAGATGTAGGAATGCTGTTAGTCATCACTGCACGTACTGTAACTGTGTGTGAGAAGCAGAGTACAGTCAGTGCCTATGCAGCAGAATAAGCTGTTCTGAAGTAGGAACAACTGGCAAAGCATAATCACTGTCTTCACCAGAGATATTATTCAAACTCTTCAGCAACCACCTAAGCATGACTGCTGCTTTTCTGGTGCTGGAAAAAATGTAAGAAGTTGGCATACAGCACCAAAAATACCAGTAATTTCATTTAAAAAAATATATATTTTATTATAATGTCAAGCTTCTAGTGGTGGAGGCAATTGTGTATATATATTACTGTTTGATATATTTTTCATTATTTTCCCGACCTGCTACAATTTAAAACACTGGAGAGAAAGAGTGGGGTTTTCCTGTCTAGTGATATTAACACTGGACTTCTCCCTGACTTTTAAAAAAAAATGTATATAACTCCTTGAGTTCCTTGTGAACCATTCAATAAACAACATATAATAAATGTCACATGAGAAAATTCACAGGATTAAGAACTAGGTTCCACTGCACACAGCAGCGTAAATATATTGTCAGGGTATCAGCACACCAGACCTCTCAGAGCAAAGGTGAAATTCTCAGTCATTACAGTGCCTGTAAAAGTCTTTGCACAGAGAAACTACATGAGAATAATATCAGCCAGTGACAGAATAGAACATATTAACAGCCAGGCTGTGGTTGCTGCTTCAGCTTTCATGCTGCAATTACTCCTGCAGAATGAGCCAGCACAGCAACACTGCATTGACTTTGGTGGACTGGGGCCCCCAAAACCCACAATGAAGGTAAACATTTTAATTTCAGTGTAGTGTATAACTGACTATTTTGTTTAAATACAAAATATTTTGTTTAAATACAAAATATTTTGTTTAAATACAAAATATTAGTGCATCATCAATGTAAAAAAAGTAGTATAATTCCTTTTTTTAAATGATAATATTACTTTCCACCAATTATTGTCCTTCTGAGACTGTTAAATGTCTATTCAAATAATAGTTAGCTGAACTTCATAGCATCTCTGTCAGAAAGATGGACTAAAACGTGCTTTTCATAGATAATTCCACCATACCATTACCATGCAAAACGTAACCAGCCATCATGAAAAGTAAAATCATAGAGATGGGGTGAGTATTCTTGGTAAAGTTTGATATCTGACTAATTTTACAAATTTACAAGTGAGAATTTGAATTTCTGTGTGAATTTGTGAAGTTTGCATACAATATGCAATTATATGGTATTTGGTATTAAAATCAAACAAAAATGAAGTCAGAGTAGTAGGAGGTGTCTTGAGGTTCCTGAGGACCCTGGTCTGGGGTACTTCAACATCCACACTAACGCTAGCCTTTCTGGAGCAGCATGAGTTCGTGGCCACCATGGCAACCATGGGCTTGACTCAATTAATAGATGGTCTGACACACGATGGCAGTCACACTCTGGATTTGGTTTTCTGCACCAGCCTAGAGGCAGGGGATCTGTTAGTGAGGTGTGTGATGAAAGTGCCCTTTTCATGGATGGATCATTATCTCCTTCAGACCCAGCTCCTGACACACGTCTGCTCCCGGAAAGGTGTGGAACTGATTAGATTGGTTCACCCTCAGACACTTATGGAACCAGATAAGTTCCAGAATGCTTTGGGGGAAATACCCTCTGATCTCGATGCCCGCCCGTTTGATGATCTCGTTATGTTTTGGAACACCTGGCTATCAGAGGCCATCGACCGGGCGGCTCCCAGGTGTCCACTTCCCAAACATCAGAGCTGCAGGTCCCCCTGGTTTACGGAGGACCTGTGGCAGTTAAAACGAGAGGGGAGGTGGTTAGAGCAACGGTGGCATCATACTCATACTGAAGACGACAGATTGTGGCATAGAGCTAGTTTGAAAGCCTATGTGGTGACTGTGCAGGCGACAAAGAAGAAGTTCTTTGCTGCCATCATAGCATCTGCAAAATCCTGCCTGGCGGAGCTCTTCTGGGTGGTGAAGAGGTTGGTCAGTCCAGCCTCCCTCCACCTGGAAGTGGAGGTTTCCCAGGCCTGCTGTGATAGGTTTATTCATTTTTTCGTGGACAAAAACACTTGCATTCACCACGACTTCGCCACCACAGTTGTGGAACCAGAGGTTATGAATGCCCCAGCTTATCCTGTTTTATGAGATCAATTTTGGTTGATGATCCCTGCCAATGCGGGGGACGTCCTGGGGGCTGTTAGGGTCACAGCGTATACATTAGATCCCTGCCCATCCTGGCTGGTTAAGGCTGCCAGGGAGACATTGGGGCTGGTGTTGGCGTGGATTGTCAACACCTCCCTTGAGGAGGGCAGGGTCCCAGGGTCTCTTAAGGAGGCTGTGGTACGACCCTTGCTCAAAAAACCATCACTTGACACTGACGCTCTTGATAGCTACCGACCTGTCTCTAACCTTTTTAGGAAAGGTTATTGAGCAGGTGGTGGGCCAGCAACTCCAGGACCATCTTGACCGGGTTGGTTTTCTGGATCCCTTGCAGTCTGCCTTTTGTCTGGGATATGGCACCGAGACTGCATTTGTGGCCTTGGTTGATGACCTGCACCGTGCTTTAGACCAGGGACAGTCAACCCTGCTGGTCCTGTTAGATCTGTCGGCTGCTTTTGATACTGTTGAGCATGAGATGTTGGTGACTCGTCTGCGGGATCGTCACCGTGTGGTCTTGGGTGATTATACATCATCTCCCCAGGATCTCATGTGTGGGGTCCTGCAGGTTTCCATTCTGTCCCCTCTCCTGTTCAACGTGTATGTGCAGCCCCTGAGCGAGGTCGTGATAGGATTTGGAGTTTGTTGTCATCAATATGCTGACGACACCCAGCTCTACCTCTCGTTTTCAGCAGACTCAGGCCCCGCAGTCTGATGTCTTACTGATGTCTGGCAGCTGTGGGGGACTGGATGAGGGTGAGCCACCTGAAGCTGAATCTCAACAAGATGAAGGTGATGCCGGTGGGGAGGGCCGAGGGAGTGCAGGCTCCCATCATTGATGGGGTACACCCAGTCTTGGCTCCTCAGGTTCGCAGTCTGGGAGTTCGCCTCGACTCACAGCTCCACATGGATGTCCAGTTGGCAGCTGTGGCGAGGAGTGCATTAGCCAAATTACATCTGGTATGACGGTTACGGCTTTATGTCTCAGACTACGACCTTGCTACCATCATCCATGCCTTCATCACCTCGAGGCTTGATTACTGTAATGCACTCTACATGGGGCTACCTTCCTGGAGGTCCACCGGGGGCCCCTTCCTGGAGGTCCCCCACATAAAGCGGGGGGCTACAATGGTAATGGCGTTCTCGATGACTGGACCACGGTTATGAACTCCCTCCCAGAGGAAGCACGACTGGCCCAGAGTCTGTTGGCCTTCCATCGGGCCTGCAAGACATGGCTGTCCTTCCAGGCCTTTGGAGGAGGGGAGGGGAGGGTGGGTTAAATTTTTTGGGGGGGATTTTTAAAAATTTGTTAAATAATATTGGAATTTTAGATTTTATTGTGGTTTTTATATTGTTTAAAAATTGTTTTTACCTTGTTGGAAGCCGCCCCGAGATGCCATTGGCATAAGGGGGCGGCATATAAGTGCAATAAATAAATAAATAGTCCGGAGGCTGCAGCTGGTGCAAAATGCGCTGGCCCATCTCCTTATGGGTACAGGCTGCCAAGAGCACAAAACACCAGAGCTCTGCTCTCTGCACTGGCTGCCTGTTGCCTACCGGGCCCAATTGAAGGTGTTGGTGCTTCCCTATAAAGCCCTACACGGCCTGGCCCCACCGCCCTGTGGGACCACCTCACGCCCTGGGTTCTGGAACGGTTGTTGCGGCCGGCCAGGGGCACTTTTTTCGAGGTCCGCCATGTTCAGCGGGAGGACACATTGGAGAGGGCATTCTTGGTCGCCACGCCTCAGTTGCAGAACTTCCTCCTGGCGGAGGCTTGTTTTGCCCACGACCTTCCCTCCTTCAGGTGTCAATGTAAAACCTGGTTGTTCCACCAGGCGTTTGGTGAGGGAGATGGGAAAGGGGAGGGGTGGTGTCGGGTTGGGGAGGAAATGATTGTTTTTAAAGATTTTGTTCTATATTTTATTCTGTGTTTTTATATTGTACACTGCCCCAGACTACCTTTGGCAGGAGGGGGTGGGATAGTAAATTTTGCAATCAATCAAGCAATCCACCAATCAATCAATCAATCTAAATAAAACTAACATAAGTCAATCTAAAATGAAATTCTCAATAGGTGTGAATCTGAGCTGAATTTTTATTATTATTATTATTATTAAACATTTATAAAGCGCCAGTTGCAACCTGGCGCTGTACAGAACATACAATCAGATGCGGTCCCTGCCTGTGGCTTACAATCTAAAA
>QEPC01011255.1:9114842-9147227 GCA_003113815.1 Sphenodon punctatus | reverse complement strand
GGGGTGGAGCCCTGCTCACCTGGAGGGGATGAGCGCTGCAATGGCTGCTGGGGGCTTCTGGGGGTGGAGCCCTGCTCACCTGGGGGGGATGAGCGCTGCAATGGCTGCTGGGGGCTTGAATTTGTAAATTCAAAATGTGTTTCAGCTTTAGAGAATGTGACATTATTATTAATTATTATTATTATTATTATTAGCATTTATAATATTCTGTCAGGAAAATTAGTAACAGAGATAAGGAGGTAGGATGCTCTTCTTACGATTCAGTAAAAGTAGCTATCCAGAAAATTTGAGCATCTCCACAATAATTAAACTTGCAATAAAAATGTCAACTTCCTAGAGTTAAATGTCTCTGTATGAGATTGGTCTATCAACTCATTAGGACAATGGGAAAGAATGACTGCACTTTCCCTATTTCAGCAGTTGAAGGTAGACAGGTGCCTGACCAGGACACTATGGTAGACTAGGAGAAGGTGACTTGCACAGGACCACCCGGTGAGGCCAGGATTTGAACCAAAGGATCCCAGCTCCAAGTCCAACATGCTAGTCACTGTCCCATACTGTACCATGACAGAACTAAATGCTAACATAAAAATAAATTAAAACAAGGTTATAAACCGTATCCCAGCACTCTGAAACTATTATTTGAAGATATGATCTGCCTCACCAAGCCATTCAATTAATAAGTTAAAAAACCCTCAACCCCCTTCCTACTTGGCACATGCTCTTATTCTGCTTTTTCCTGCCAAAGTATCAAATGCACAATTTGATAGTGTTCCCTTGATTTCCCTTTATATACCACCACTCCATAATAATCCCCGAGAAGAATAAGCTACAAATGAGACTGGGTCCATGCAACTATAATGTAAAACTGGGGACTGCAAGCAAATTATATTTTAGATTATATTTTACTATTTTACTATTTGTTGTATTTGTTAATATTTGTGGTCTGACATAGGTTAATGTGAATATACGTTTGTAGATAAGTAAGTAAGAACATAAACTCAACAAACCCAAAATGGTTATATACACTTGAAGGTATAGGGGTGGATGTGTCAGTTGATGTTCCCATTGAAATGTGGGAGATGTTGTATTTTTCTGACATTTTTTCGATATTACGTTAATGATGTCATTTTATTTGTTGGCCATGGCGAAAGCTTGAGCTTAATAAAACTTATGATGATGATGATATACCACCACTGATAAAGCAAATTTAGCTTCAAATACCAAGCTATTCTTCCAGTAGCACAAACAGACTCAGTGAAATAGCTCATTCCACTGGCCTGAATATTTGTTTCACAGCCAAAGTAAACGGACGTTTAAGTGCAATCTTTTAGGAGCTGAGTCTTGGCATTTAATCAATATTAACTTTAACATCCAGTTTATATAATTAATTTTTAAAACCCACAGATCTTGTTACAACCTCATTACATATCGTGGAGCTGGCAGACCTGTTTTATTGTGTTTTTTGGTTTGTGGGTTTAGAGAATTACCTGCACTTTTGTAGCCTCAGTTTAATTTGAATTATCTCAGGAGGAAGTGACTTTTCCACAGATCAGTATATATTTTATATGTTATTGGGTCACCTCTGTCTTTGCCCAGGATCAGCATTAGCTGTGCTTGCAGGCATGGAAATCAGATGGGAAATATGGTCTTGTATTTATATTAATGGCACAAAGTCAATCTATCATAAATATTATGTGGGGAAGTGATGCTCACACAGTGGCCTCAGAACTGCATCTGGCTCTTCACACATGAATTGTGACTCTTTGCAGTTGCATCTACATGGCTTGGAAGAGGTGGAGACAGAAACACTAGTGATGCATAGGGGACCTTCAGCAGTGCTATCTCTAGTCCTGGCTAACAGCTGATAGGCATAACTGTCAAACAGCTGTTTAGCACTGAGTGCTTTCTCAACAACACCTCTGACCCACATGAATAATCCCCAAAGCAGCACAACGGGATAACTTTAGGGTTACTTCACGTTAGCATTTCTTGTGATATCTTCTATTGAGTGATAATCCAAAAGTGAAATTTGCATCAAGATTCCACCATTGGCAGCACTGTACCTGTTTCAGAGATAAATAGAACACCTCAGTCTCATTTGTTAGCCTAGCAAATTTCACCAGTACAAAAAACACTAAAGAACAATGTTAAATGTTAACTGGATTTAAATGGAAATTTAACAACTGTCTATCTATGTCAAGGCAAAAGAATCACTTTTATGCTTTAATTGGGGTGTCCAAAAAAGCAAATTCATTTCTAACAGCACATCTTTTTGCTTTCAAGGTGATGTCTTCAGGCAAGGAGAGATGTCAAAGTAAAGGGAGCTTTGAGTATTTATCAGTTATTTTCCATATAAATAAATAATACCATGGCTACCTGCTGAATCATCGCTGGACAATCACAATTAACAGTAACTTTAATGCTTTATATTTTTTTCTCCCAAGGGAATTACATGGTTACATATATAACCATAGACATGAAGGGCCAAACTTAGGATTTTAGCACCCCTAAGCAACTCAGGCTGGCGCGTTCCCCCACCACCACCACAATCTCTGATGCACATGTGGACTGCCATCTGAGGCAGGGAAGGAGACAATGACAGCATCCAGCACAGAAGTAGAGTCTCTTCCTCTGTGGTTGGCACCACCGCAGAGCACATTTTCAGGGACGGAACGGACTTCTCCAGGTGGGGAATGATGGGGGCTCCCCCCCCCCCAAGGCTGCAGGTAAGGCACTGCGGTTGCGGCGGCAGGGGAGGGGGCACTGTGATCAAGCCCCCAACCCCCCCAAATCTTCTGCCAACATAGGCAGTTGACTATGTGGTCTGCCCCTACGTTCGGTCCTGTACACATGGTACAGATTTATAATATATAAAAAGGTACGTTATATGGAGTAGTCAGTACTCATCATTGCCATGGAGCATTGTATTATTCTATTTAGTTCTGCTTTTGCAAAACCCCAAAGTGTGGTGGGCATTACATATATGGCAGTCTTGCAAACCAGTCATTGAACTAGGAATATATCAAAACACATCAGTAAGCACAAATGTCTGTGGTTTCCAGAAGAGATTCCCAATTGATTAAATATACACTCCAGAGAGACTCCACAGCCTGTAGCCAGGCTGCACTAGGCAATATGATTATGTTCTTGTGTTTAAATGTGAGGTGTTCAAAGAAATTGCAGATAAAGATCATATTTGTTGTAATCTTTCAGATTTTTCATTCAACTTCTTTACATTACTCAAGTCTATTTACAATCCTTTAACTAGAGAGCACTTAATCTTTTTGGGGCTATGTTCTAGAATGAGACCTCTGTTCCAAAAGGCCTTTTTGTTTCAATTAATTTGTTTTAAATGATGCTGTTTGATACTATAATGCCAGGCTGTTCTCTATTATGCTTTGTTTGCCTTTAAGAATTGCATGAGAGCAATTGTGTCTTGTGCTATACTCCCTTACATAACCAATGGGACTACAGCAGAGTAAGTAGTTTGAGAACTGCAGCCACAGTTAAATGAACCCGAGGACTTAGATAGCCAGGGTTATTTCTAATAGGTAATTAGAGGGCAACATTACAAAGCTATTAGAATTAAAAGATTCTTTTCTTACTAATAATAGACAAATTTTGATTAGAATGATAAATATAAAAAAGCAAACAGTGTTTTCTAATGGCACAGTGAATGCTTGCACTTATTATTAAATAATAAATAATAAAAGTAATAATTTATATAGAGCCAGCAATGTACCTGCCACTGTTCTTAATTAGAGACAAGTCCCTGCCCTGAGACAATTACAAACTAGGAAAACCAAGGAAGGAGAGACAAGGGTGAGGGGGCAATGATCCACCAGCTGCTTAGCACTGGCATAAGCACTGGCATGAAGCTCATTGAAATGAATGGGACTTGCCCTAGAGCTAACAGCTAGTGCTAGTGCTACACAACCAGAGTATCATGCTGCCGAGAAGCAAGAATCGCTAGCACTGAAATGTTACAGTATGCTTAAAAAGGAGGTGCACCCGCACTCTGCATGTTAAAACTGTCTAGAACTGGAAGCTACATGGACACGCATCACCTGTACCCTTTTGCCATACCTTCTGTTTTTAAATTGTGGTTCCTAAAGACAGGAAAAAATGTCCCCTTCTCTATCTGAAAATCATAATTCTGTACAACAAACGATTGAAATCTGGTTTCTTAAGGGCTAAGAACATAAGTAGTTTCATACTGGGTCAGACCAACGGTCATCAATCCCAGCATCCTGTCTCCGACAGTGGCCAATCTCTTTCTCTTGGGAGAAGTACCCAACAGGTCACAATGGGCAATCCATTCTCTGTTGTTCTAGCCTCTAACAGTAGGAAGTTACATTCCCAAAACCTACTTGGCTAATAGCCATTAATGGACCTATCCTCCAAGAACTTATCCAATCCCTTTTTAAAACTGGCTACACTTCCAGCCATGACCACTTTCTCTGGCAGTAAGTTCCACAAGTTAATTGTGCGCTGAGTGAAAAAATACTCTCTCTTATTTGTTTTAACTTTGCTACCAGTTAATTTTATGGAGTGTCCCCTTCCTTAGAGAGGGTAAATAACCATTCTCTATTTATGTGTTCAACACCACTCATGATTTTATAAACTTCTATTATATCCCCTCTCAGTCATCTCTTCTCCAAGCTGAAGAGCCCTAACCTATCAAGTCTCTCCTTATACGGGAGTCGTTCCATCCCCTTGATCATTTTTGTTGCCCTCCATGTATCTTTTCTAGTTCTACTACGTCTTTTTTAAGATGGGGCGACCAGAACTGCACGCAATACTCCATGCATGGTTGTACCATAGTTCTATATAGAAGCATTATAATATTTTTAGTTTTATTCTCTATTCCTTTCCTAATGATTCCTAACATTCTGTTTGCTTTTTTGACAATACACTGAGCTGAAGATTTCAGTGTATTGTCCACAATTACTCCAAGATCCCTTTCCTGAGTGGTAACTCCTAATTTAGAACCCAGCATTGTATACATATAGTTTGGGTTATTTTTCCCTATGTGTATCACTTTGCACTTGTCCACATTAAATTTCATCTGCCATTTGGATGCCCGGTTACCCAGTCTTGCAAGATCCTTCTGCAATTCCTTCACAGTCCACTTGGGTTTTAAGTACCTTGAATAACCTTGGGTGTTTTCAGACGTTACGAGATCACAGTCAACCACAGTCAATTCCCTGTGGTGGCTGTGATCACGGAACGTCTGTTGGGGGAACGGATGTTCCTCCCCAGATGTTACCACGGCGGGGAATCACTTTTGCCATGCAAGTGGCCGAAGTGGTGGGACCGGAGGCCGCTGCGTGGCAAAGGCGATTCCCCGTCGTGATGAACCCCGCCATCACTTCTGGACGGCGGCCACAGGCCGGAATCCCCACAGGGATTCTGGCACGTGGCCAAAGCAGGCGAGCGCTGTGGCCGTGGCGGCTGCCCGTCTCCCCAGAGGGCAGGCGGCGGGGAGCGTGGAGGGGGCGGGGCCGTGCAGCCACACGTTGCACCGCGCAGCCCCACCCCCTCCCCAATTCCCTGCCGGGATCCCCCAGCACGTCTGTTAGGGCATGACAGGGTCGTCCCGGCGGGGGATGAATCTATTGCTTTCGTGACGGGGCCAATTGGCCCCGTCACGTCTGAAAACACCCAGTGTGTCATCTGCAAAAATCACCTCAGTCTTTACTCCTTTCTCCAGATCATTAATGAATATATTAAACAACACCGGTCCTAGTACAGACCCCTGGGGCACTCCACTAATTACTTCTTTCCACTGTGATAACTGACCATTTAGTCCTACTTTTTGCTTCCTATCTTTTAACCAGTTGCTGATCCATGATAGGACACTGCCTCTTATTCCAGGACTCTTAATTTCCTCAAGAGTCTCTCATGAGGGACCTTATCGAATGCCTTCTGCAAGTCCAGATACAGTATATCAGCTGGCTCACATACTTATTTACACCCTCAAAGAATTTCAATAGGTTAGTGAGGCATGATTTCCCTTTCCTAAATCCATGTTGACGCCTCCCCATTAAGCCATTTTATAGCTTAATGAGTGCTCAACATAAGTCAATGGGTGTTTTCAGATGAGCAAATCAACTGGCAGGGAATCTATGGCTGTAGCATGGCTCTGCCATGGAGCACCCATGCACATGGACTGCTTGGGGAGTGATTAAAATGGGCAGCTCCCAATGTGGCTTCTGCGGCCAAAGAAACAGCCAGCACACATTTGGCCTGCCTTGCACAGTGCACTCTGGATTTCCTGGCATTGCTCCATAAGTAGCTGAGAGTGGGCGCTCTGTGACTCATGGGAGCAAGCATCTGGCTGCTCCACATTCAGACAGGCGGTTGGATCTGTGGCTCATGGGTAGCCATGTGGGGTAGTATGGCAGGGTAGAAAAGCCCAATGTGGCATTTCAACTATAAAAGGGGGTCATATCTTCCCTGCCGGTGCACCTGTGGTTACATCATTTTGAGACACAACTTATCTTTGGGCTTTTTGCTTCTTTAACAAATTTGGTTGAAATTAGTCTGTGGAACGCAGCCACATGATGCCTTGGGCAGGCTTACCCCACTCTGGGCAGCCTAACTACGTGATGCAGTGCATCATGTGCCTGGTGGCTTCCAGATATTCTCCCTGCCACATGGCAGGGCAGGCAGCTAGCTGCCACACACTGCATCCTTGGAATAAGGGCCAAAGTCGGGGTAAGGCTGCCCAAGGCATGGTAGTGCACCGTTACTTGTGTGCCTGGTCTCTGTCTGCTCTGCTGTGCAGTGAGGTCCACTGTGGGCTTTGAGCAGCAGGTGCTAGCTTCAATCCTGCGTGGCTACATCATGGGCTGGGATAGGGGGTGGGCCGGGGGTGGGGCAAGGCGCAGGTCTGGGCACCCACTTGTGTGGGCGGTGCCTTGACACATTGGGCACCGATGCACTGTCATGGAGTGCATGGGGATAGATCCCTCTGCAGCTTGTGTGGAGGCACGCCCACGCCCCCGCACCCCCACATCATAAGCCTTTTTGCATATAAAACCAGTCTAAAAATGCCAGTTCTCACATATACTTATCAATATCTATTAGCTTGTGTCCAATGACAATTAGAGGAGGGAGACAGGATTGGAATTTACGGTAACTGGAAACAAAAATGCAGAATGAATAGCATAATAATAATAAAGTTTATTTGGCATCAGCTTTCGCTATAGCCATCCACAACAAAATACATAACAAAATAGCATAGAAAACATAACATACATATCCTACACACAATCGGTCATGGTTATCCACAATTTTGGGGGAACGTTCCCACCAATCAAGCCCAAAAAATTAATACCCAATACACCCCAATGCTATGAATCCCCAATCAACCCATAGACCGTACACAGTTTCTGGCAGGTTCGTTTAACAGTAGCACAAGATGGTACAGTAAAATCCAACAGAACAAGCCAGGTCGGAGTCCAGTTCCCATACCACGATACCAAGAGATGTTTCTACAAGTCAGCTTTTGTGTCCTTCCGCCTTTCCGATGCCGGCCAGGTAAAGGTTGCCAGGGCCATTACATCCTCTGGATTTGACCTAGAGAGGAGCCCTTTATAGCCTTGGCCCGGCTGTAAGCATAGTGCCCTACCAATCAATGGTTGGAGCTAGGCTGACCTGAGCTCGTTATAGTGTGAGCAGATTAATAAAAAATGTTCCACTGTTTTGATGCCCCCTTGGGAGCAAGTGCATACTCGCTTGGTGTAAGTAACCCCCCTGTGTCTTCCCTCCAGCACAGCCGTCCAGACCTGCTGGAAATGGAGGAGGGTATAGCTCCTTCGGAGGGCCTGATTTGATAGAACATTTAAGTATGTCTCTGGACCCCATACCAGCTTTATTGACTTAAGTCAGGGAGCAACCCTCCAATCCCCTAGAACAGCTAAATCTTCCTGCCGATCAGTGTCCTCCAATCGGGTCTGTATTTCACTTTTAATCCCCACCAACGTTCTACCAGCAAAATAGCTAAAGGAAAAGCCATAGCTCTGGAACCAGGATCCCAAATATCTGAGCCATAGATATCCCCTGGGGCCTAGGTAAAGCAATTCCTCCTGAAGGCATATACGGGGAAGCGAGCCCTCCTGCAGGGATAACAGCCTCAACCGGTAGCGGATAAAAGCGAGTTTGGCATATAGTTGAAGAGAAAACATGCCAGTCTCTGCCCTTAAGACTGCACCTGGGACATCTTTACCCACTTGGAGCATTAGGCGCAGAAATCTGTTCTGTGCCCTCTCCAAGGGATCAGTCATTGGATGAGGAATGACATCCAAACCAAAAACCGCCGAGGGAGGTACCTTGGTTCTATAAACACCCAGAAAAGTTGAGAATGGGACACCCCAGGATATCCTGGCTGCCTTTCCTATGGAACCTGCAATCTGTGTTGTTCTCACTGCCCTCCCCTGTATATGCTTAGACCAGGTACCACTCGATGAAAAGGTAACCCCGAGGTAGGTGAATGACTGAACTACTTTGAGTGGCTGCTGGGCAATCTCCCATTTGACCGAGGCCTTACGGCTACCAAGCATCATAATCTTGGACTTCTGGGAATTGGCCACCAACCCATTCGATGAACAGTATTCTTCCAATTTGAGAATCAGATGCTTCAATCCAATATCAGTCTGGGAGATAAGGACTATATCGTCTGCAAATTGCAGCATATTAAGAGGGTAATCCCCAACTTTTGGGGCATGGGTGTTTTCCGACCCCATAAGGTCAGCAAGATCTGCAAGGTAAACATTAAACAACAGGGGGGCCAGCACACACCCTTGCCTGACCCCCGTCTTGATAGGGATATTTCCACTCAGCTGATTTCCTGGGCCTGTCTTTACTCTTGCTTGATGAATTAATAGTAAAAGAAACCACTTTTAAAAAAACTATCTTGATTTCTTCTCTCGTTGCGTTAGCTAAATTTCGTCCAGCAGAGATTTTCTGGGTGGTGAGGGGGCTGGTCAGTCCGGTCTCCCTCTGCCAGAACCTGGAATCTTCCAGTGACTACTTTGGCACATTTGTTGACTATTTTGCTGATAAAATCACTCAGATTCACCATGATTTCGACACCGCGCTTATTACAGTGGAGAAACCAGAGGCTGTGGAAGCCCCGCCTGTCCAATTTCTTGGAATCAATTTCAGCAGATTTCACTTGCTGATGCAGAGGATGCCCTTAAGGTGGTTAGAGTCACCTTTTGTGAATTAGATACATGCCCATCCTGGCTAGTTAAGGCCTGCCGGGAGACAGTAGGGCTGTTGCTGGCTGGGGTGGTCAATGCCTCCCTTCAGGAGTGCAGGGTGCCGGGCTGCCTCAAAGAGGCGGTGGTTCAGTCCCTGCTCAAAAAGCCATCTTTGGATGTTGACGCCCTTGCCAGTTATCGGCCTGTCTCTAACCTTCCCTTTTTAGGGAAGGTTATTGCATGGTTAGTGGCTTGGCAGCTTCAGGAGCATCTGGAACAACTCAGTTTTCTGGATCCCTCGCAGTCTGGTTTTCATCCGGGATATGGCACTGAGACTGCATTGGTGGCTCTGGTCAATGACCTTCACCGAGAATTAGGCCAGGGTCATTCGACCCTGTTGATTTTGTTAGACCTATTGGCTGCTTTTGATACCATTGATCACGAGTTGTTAGTGATGCGTCTGCAGGATAAAGCAGGGATTAGCGGGACTGTTCTTGAATGGTTCCATTCATGCCTGTCAGGGAGAACCCAGCGGGTGGTGCTTGGAGAACATTTTTCATCTCCTGGGACCTCTCGTGTGGAGTCCTGCAGGGTTCTATTCTTTCCCCTCTCCTGTTAAACGTGTATATGCAGCCGTTGGGCAAGATCGTCTGGAGTACTGGAGTTTGGTGCCATCAATATGTTGATGACACCCAACTCTATCTCTTCTTTTCATCGGACCCAGTTCCTGCAGTCTCAGTGCTTACATGATGTCTGGCGACTGTGGGAGACTGGATGAGGGCGAGTCGACGGAGACTGAATCCTGACAAGATGGAGGTGATATTTGTGGGGAAGGTGATGGATGTTGTGTCCCCCATCACTGATGGGGTCCAACACCCATTGGTACCTCAGGTCAAGAGTCAGCGAGTGCTCCTTGACTCGCAGCTCCGCCTAGATGCCCAGGTGGGGCTGTGGCAAGGAGCGCTTTTTGCCAGTTACATCTAGTGCATCGGCTTCGGCCATATATCTCAGATTCTGATCTGGCCACTATCATTCATGCTTTCATTGCCTCAAGACTGGACTATTGTAATGCACTGTATGTGGGGCTGCCCATGGTGACGATTCAGAGACTACTGCTGGTGCAGAATGCAGCGGCCCGCCTCCTTACGGGGATGGGCTGCCGGGAGCACATTAAACCAGTGCTCCGTTCTCTGCACTGGATGCCTATAGTCTTCCAGGCCTGATTCAAGGTGCTGGTTCTTACCTATAAAGTCCTACATGGCTTGGGCCCTACCTATCTACAGGACCGCCTCACTCCCCGTGCCCTTGGTCATTTGGGAGCCCCCTTCTCGAGGTCCCCTGAGTATTTAGGGGGGATACTATGGAGAGAGTGTTCTCGGTGACCACTCCATGGCTGTGGAATTCCCTCCCGGTGGAGGTCTGGGTGGCCATGGATCTTCCTTTGTTTCACTGCTAATGTAAGACCTGGCTGTTCCGTCAGGCCTTCAGTGAGAGGGAGGGGTGAGGGTGGGGTGTTTTAATTATGGGGGAGGTGATGCTCCCCTTTTACTTACTGTTTTATCTTGTTGTTGTTGTTTTATATATGTTTTTATTCTTGTAAGCCACCCTGGGCTGCCTATGGCAGGACGGACAGGGTACTAAATTTGAGAAATAAATAAATAAATAATAAGGGGAACAAATTTTGTAATATTTACAGTTTGTCCATATTGACTTCAGTGATACTACTCTGGAGTAAGTGGTTTGAGAATTGTAGTTTATAGTTTATCAGCCATTTGGAATTCTAAACATCTTTAAAACTTGTTTACCAAAAGCTTTCCAGCTCACCTTTAAATATGCCATTGCCTGATAAGGAAAACCCTGAAAAAATAGATTTAATGTAGAGATATTTCAAATGATTCCTGTCAAGGCTAACTAATGAAGTATGCTTTTGTTGGACATTAGCTTTTCTTTTCTAACTGAAATTTCTGTGTTTCCATTATGGTGGGGAGCAGAGGAAAAACACAAATAAGAATCTTGGCTTAACATTTAAGGGAAATCTGTTGGGGAGATCAGAATTATTGCATCCTATTTTTTCAGCTCTGTTATTGATTTTGCAAAGTCTTAGAAATCTTCAGTACTTTTCTATAGATTAAGGTCCGTATTTGTAAAAGAAGTACCATGTTAATAGCACAGATTGTGGGAAGTTCTAACTAATGTCATGAAAGACTGAAAACCCATTGTATTACTATGGTGGAAGTAGCCAGGTGGCAGAAAAGATCCATTCTTTTGACTGTGTACTGCACTTTCAAGTGTTAGTTATAATGTATGTAAAATTGTATAGAGACAAGATGGGAAGACGGCTGTCATTTTGTGTTCCAGTTCAGAGGGAAAATGTCAGCATGTCTCTGTTCTCTCTCTCACTCTTCATGGAAACATGACATTTATTCCATGCTTGTAGCTTCCTTTAACCTGAAATTAAGTAATATAGACTGAATATGTATGACCTGTTTTGTTTGAGGAAACACTGTACATAAGCTACCCTGCAGAATTTCAGTGCTATCTGTGATAAACTTTTCACTCTAGCAAGGCATTGAAGGAACAGACAGGGCAGGGACTCACTGGTTTCTAGATTTCCCCCCCGAATTTGTATTGGGTCTCGTTGGAGTCAGAAATTCAATTGCTTCTCCATCACAGTCCAGCCAGACCTGTGTGTCTGTGTCCCCCCTGTCCAAAAAGGGAAGAACTAGTTTGGGCCTATTGAATCTTTTACTTTATAATTCCACTTAGTAGTGGAATTGCAAAGACAGTCATTGTGACAGGGTCATTGTACACCCTGCACAGGGGCTTTGAGGGCAGCTCTTAAGGCCAGAGGGCCATGCTGTGACCTGGGATTTAAAAGGTCAGAGCAGATGAAAAGAGAGGGGCTCACCTGGGGTCAGAGAGAAACTGCGAGTGAGCTGCGGAGAAAGAGCAGTTGGGATGCAGGGAAGGGAAGAACTCACCTGTGGGCTGGTAGGTGGGTCCTAATGCCAGCCAGGGGGCTGGCTAGCATCTGGAAGGGAGAAAAGCTGCTAGTCAGGTTGATTGGATGGAAAGCAGCACAACCTGACTTGAAACTGACTAGAAGCGACTGTGCTGGGAGAAGTGGCCACCTGGAATAAAGCAGTTCTGGCATGAAATGGACATGCAGCAGCAAAGCAGATAAGAGGAAGCCACTGGAATTGCAAGAACCAATCCAGCATACCAGGAGGCTCACCTGAGGACCAGGCCTTGAGTGTGGCCAGTGGCAGTGCCTCTGGTTGAACCCTGGTGTGTGCGAACCTCTGAAAATGGATGTTGAGAAACCATGGACTGGGCTGGGAGCTATTTAGCTTGTCCAAGAAGGTACTTTGGATCAATGGGGTTACTGAGAAGGGTAGCAGCAAACCTGTCTGTGAGGCTGGGGAAGGCACCCATAAAAGAGGTGGAGAATGCAGGCAGTCCTGCAGGACCCCATTATGGGTCCAGATTCCCCAAGAAAGGGCCACTGAGAGTGATAATCCAAGAAGGGCTGGGTAGAATTGCGATTCCCTGGGACCAAATGTGAACAGTGGGACTATGTTCATAGGAGCTGAAGCCAGCACAGGTTGAGGGTGCTCCCTGGTGCTGGGTGGACTGTAATAGAGAACTGAGATGAGCCCTCCTAGGTGCAGGGTGGAGGAGGATGAGCCAGCACTTGGTACAGGAGGATTGGGAGCCCCAAAAGAACTTGGAGACATGAGTGACTGAGGCTGCAGGGAGGCGGAGGAGCCAGCACCCCAAAGGGACAGGCAATTGTGTTTAAATGGCAGGGTGAAGTTGATCGAGTCATCCACAAAGAGGGGCAGAGAGGTGATGGAGCTGGCCCTGGAACTATGTCTGAAAGTCCCCTGGGATAGGAAGTGTTGGGACTTTGGGACCAGCTGTGAGGCATCTCTAGTGCTTTAAGGGATCCCAGGAGGGAGGGCAGGAAAGGCTGGGTGGCCCTACCTCTCACCCCAGAGTGGGGAATATTGTGAAACCACCAGGGTAGGGTGCAGGTGGAGGAGCTGGCCCTGGGTAGGAGCAGTGAGAGGGTCTGGGTGGAAGGTGACTTCCAGACTGGTAATTGTGAGATGAGCACAGGGCAGGTAGGTGGATGAGCCGGCCCTGAGAGGTCTGAAGTTGGGCTAATTCCTCAAATAAGATCAGTGTCCCTGGGATGATAGGGTGGAGGTGGATGAACCAGTCATCCAAGGTGCGAATAGATCTAGGTTCCTGGAATGGTAGTCTGGAGGTGGATGAGCTGGTCATCCAGGGTGGAAGTAAGAGGTAGTTGGATAGCAGGGGGGTGGAGGAGCTGGCTACCAAGATTAAAAGATGACATTGTTAGAGATACGAGGTTGGCCGTAAGGCTGGATTCCACAACTACACCAGAGGTGTGAGCATGACGGTGGTCAGAAGGGGAAATAGTCTTTGGGACAGTTGTGCCAGGCAAGATGGACAAGATGAGATCTAGGAACAGGGAGGCAATTGATCCAGCTCGTTGGGAAGATGTGAGTTAGGAGCAGGGTGGTGATGGAGCCAACTCCTTTAACACAATCACTGGGCAGGGTGGAGGCGACTGAACCAGCCCGGAGTGCCAGTTGGCCCGGTTCTGACCAGGGTGCCAGGGTCTAGTCAGCCTGACCCATGGACACTAGGAGCACCTAGAGAAGGGGTGGGGAACCTCAGGCCCGGGGGCCAAATGCAGCCCTCGGCAAGGTTTTATGTGGCCCCTTTTCACTTCCTAGATCTGGACCTTGGATCCAGTTCTTACCTCCAGTCACTGAAAAATGAGCTCAAGGGAAGGGAGCAGAGATGAAGGTCATGTGAACAAGGATAAGAGAACAGTTCCATGAGCTGGACCCTTCTTTCCTTGAGTGCATCCTTAAGCATCCCCACCCCAACTTCTGTGTGGCCCTTAGAACTTGTGCAAGTTTTCAAAGTGCCCCCTGGGAGGGAAAAGGTTCCCCACCTCTGACCTAGAGGGTGACTCCTGGGCCTGAGGTTGTAGTTCCTGGGTGGAGGGAGGCTCCCCAGGGCTGAGACAAGTGTTAGGAGCAAGGGAGGTGACTGAGCCGGATCCTTGAGATCACAGACAGGGAGGCAATTGAGCCAGCCCGGAGGGGACAAGAGAAGATCATCTTCCCCAAGGAAGCAGTGTAGAGTCGGGCTACTTTGTGAGTAGTCCCAACTGGTTTAAGGGGGAGGTGTGTGGCAGGGTCGCAGGTATGCGCCCTGCACAGGGGCTTTGAGGCAGCTTCTTTAAAATGAGTGGGTTGTGCAGTGAGTGGGGCTTTAAAAGGTCAGAGCAGGTGAAAAGAAAGGGGTTCACCTGGGGTCAGAGAGAAGCTGCAAGTGAGCTGCAGAGAGAGAGCAGTTGAGATGCAGGGGAAGGGAGAACTCATCTGTGAGCTGGTAGGTGGACCCAGGTGCCAGCCAGAGGACCAGGTAGCAGTTTGAAGGGAGAACAGCTGCTGTTCTGGATGCGTGGATGGAAAGAGGCACAGCCTGACTTGAAAATGAGTAGCAGCGACGGTGCTGGGAGAAATGGCCGCCTGGAATAGATCAGTCCTGGCATGAAATGGACATGCAGCAGCAGAGCAAAGAAGAGGAAGCCACTGGAGTTCCAAGACCTGAGCCAGCGTACCGGGAGACATGCCCAAGGATCAGGGGCTCTGGTTGGACCCTGGCGATGTAGAGACCTTTGAGGATGGACATTGAGAGACTAAGGACCGGGCTGGGAGCTAGCGAGCTCACCCAAGGAAGTACTTTGGAACAATGGGGTAATTGAGAGGGGTAGCAATGAGCCTGACAGTAGGGCCAGGAAAGGTGCCCTATTACAGTCATTCTTACCGTTTTGAGCCAGCCCTGAGAAAAACCACCCTAGGAAAACTAGAATAACCATTTAATCATCTCCTACATGTAATGACTCTTTGCAGAAATGGCAAAAGTAACTGAAAGCCTTATCCTGCAAGACGGTAAGCATTTGTTGCAAAGTTACAAACATTCTTAATTCCTATTGATCATAATACCTTTTAGAAGCTAGTAAAGCAGAGAATATAGTACTCAGACACAGGAATCAATCTTATACCACTTACTCATAAGAAGACCCAACATCAGTGGGACTATTGATATCAGTAAAGACTGCAGGTCAGGATTCTACTTTTCAGAGTACTGTATGATGGATGGACAAATTTCATGTAAGTACAAAAGAGTCACTGGGACTTGTCACATGATTAAGACAAGCAGCATGTGGATCAGCATATGCCAGTTATCTAGAGTTTGCTGTAAATAATCCACAGTTGACCTATGCACCACAGTGCTATTGTCAGGGACCCTAGTTGACTGCGTTGCTGCAATTTGCAGTGATTTTCACAGAATCAGCCAATCCTCGCAGAATCCTTGCAGAATCAGCCAATCCTGACCATGACCCGAGGGTAAATAGGCCCCCGGGGAGATGAATTGTGGGTGGGTGGGGTCTGAAGGCCCTATGTTTGCGTGAGGGAGGTGCTGAAATTCCAGAGGATTTGAGTTGTGTTTGATTAGCAAAGTTGTGATCCTATGTCAAACAAAAAAAGATTTGCTTCCCAGCATGCATAGTTATGCAAATCAAGTTAATTATGCAAATATTAATGCTCACGGTGAATTTGCAGAATTTGGCTTCACCGGTTGCAGAATTTAAGATTTTTTGATGCAGTCAACTTGGGTTCCTGGCTATTGTATAGAAGGTGCCCCTGTATAACTGAGAGGAGTTACCCAAGAACAAAGCCCCTGAGACTGTGCTATATATGTGGGCAAGAAGGACAAATAAGAAGAAATTGCTCTAAAGGAAAGGGAAAACCGACGAGGAGAAAAGGAAGTAATGTGGCCACCTGTGAAGGAACAGGCTGGGGAGAAGGGGTGCAGGTAAAAAAGCCAATACAGAGAAGGATCTGTTGGGCCTAACCAGGTGAGGCACTTAAAGAGAGAATGCCCAACTAAGGAAAAAACCCTTAGCAAGAAGGAAAAGCCTCAAAGAAAAAGGAAAAAAGATAATAAGGAGACCCAGACAGGTTTAATATTAAAAACCTTAGAAAAATGGGAAATGATAACAAGAGACTATCTTAAAAGAATCTCTGACAAGGAGACAAGAAGTACACAGACCCTGACAGAGGGAAGGGATACAGGTACAAGTAAAGGAGAACTGGAAAGACTAAGAAGGGAGAATTTTGCCCTTAAGTCAGAATTAAAAAGAATAAAGACAGAGTGGCTTGGAGAGCAGGAAGAGCTCTGGAAGGGAAAAGAGAAACTTGGGGAAGCTTTGAGAAAGAAGGAAACAGCAGTAGAAGCTCTAGTGAAAGAAGTGAAAAGGCAGCTTATGAGGCTTCAGAAGAGTCAGACAATGGGAAAGACTTTAAAAAGTGTCAGTAAAAAACCCCATCCCAAGCTGAAGGAAGTTGGGGGAAAGAGATTGTACAGCTTGGTAAAAGGAGAAAGATGCTGGGATTGATAGGGACTGAAGAGGCTTAATTGATTCTGAGCTGAAGGAAGCTCCATACTAAAGCACTGGGACTGGCTACAGCAGTCAAAAAGCAGGAAGAAAGGGCAAGAGAGCTGCATGCTGTATTGATCATGGAAAACATGGATAGCTAAAGACAGCAGCTAATTAACAAAAGTTATGAAGCTAAGAGAGCTGTGATTCTGGTAGCAAAACAGTCAATAATTAACACAGGCTGCAGAAAGCCTAAAAAAGTAAATGAAGCCTTGGGAAAATGTTATGTTGGTAATTCTGTTGAAGGTACTGGGATTGCAAAGACAGGAACAATCCTGTTCAAAGGGTCCCAGGGTTGGGAGATTTGGAAGGAATGGGTGGGCCTGCCTCCCACCCTAGCAACAGCTTTGTTGACTAACTACACAAGAGCTGAAGGAAGCTCTACTATCTTAAAGAGCTGAAGGAAGCTCTAATATAGGTAAAGGCCTGGCAGAGGAGGCTCGCAGGTCACATAAAAAGAGCTGAAGGTAGCTCTATTATTAAATAAAGGTAAAGACCTGGCAGAGGAAGCTTGCAGGTCATCTGAGCTGAAGAAAGCTCTACTATCTATAAGATGAAGGAAATGCCTGGATGTTGTGGAAAATCCCACTGCCAGACAAATATAGTGAATGGGTTGAAGGTAACCCTAAATTGTGAAGCCTGGCAAGGGGTGGGGGCGCAGGCTATTTAAGAATGTATTTAAAAGATTGTTAACCAGGTGGAAGACTACCTCCCTGGTAGGGAAAACCAATTGTATGGAATGACAATGTAACCCCTGGGAAGGGGATGATGCCTATATATTGTACTGGCCTGACAAGATCATAAGAGTTCCAGGGGGAGTGTCCAGAAAGGTTGGGTGGACTGGCTTTCCAACCCCAAGAAGGGTAACAAAGATTATGAGCTGGGTAGAGGATTGTCTCCCTGGTGGAACGGTCATGACTAAAAGGGGTGAAGAGGAGGTCAGGGGCCATTAAAGCCAGTTCAGGTATTAGACTCTAGTAGGTAACATGGGATGATTAGTGTGTTTAGAAATAATGATGTAAAGGTGTCAGACAGACTCACCTTCGGGAATCCCATCATGGGGGGAAGGTGTGGCAGGGCTGAGCCACAAAATGGTACCTGAACAAGGACCCAAGATGGCTGCCACAGGAAGTGGCTAAGTTTGGAGCGTGGCCAGGGCTATAGAAGGAAGACAGTCCCAGAAAGAGGGGTAGTCTGCTCCTGATCCCAGAGGAGTGAGCAACTCCTGGGAGGCTGCCTTAAGGGATGCTGACTTGGTGGACTCGGAAGGAAGGCAGCCAGCCAGCCAGCCAGCCAGCTAGATAGATAGATAGATAGATAGATAGATAGATACCAGGAGATAAGGTGTGCTATTGTTTATTGAATGGGGCTGAGCTGGATTGTGTGTAGCCAAGATGATGTTATCTGGCCAGATGCTTGGGAGCTGGCCTATGGATTATAAGTTGTGAACTGACATTTTGACTTCTAATCATTGAGTGTCTGTCCTCCTGAGGCCTTGATCCTGCACACACTTATTCATCATAGAGTGGAAGCCTGCTACAACCTGTCTGCTGATGTGGCTGACTGCCACCATTCATATGAGCAGGGGCTCCATGGCTGCCCCTTACCACTCATTCGTTTGGTTTACCCCGCGTGGAGCACTCTGGATTTCCTGACAGTGCTCCATGAGTGGGTGCTTCATGGCTCAAAGGAGCATGCATCTGGCTGCTCCCCCTCCTGGTGGGGAGTTGGAACCGCAGCTCCTGGGTGGCCATGCAGAGTAGTATGTAATTTGAAAACACCCATTGTACGTATCATTTGCACTGTGGTCTATCGCCACCGAGGCAGCATTTATTGTAAGTCATTAGCAGCTCTCAAACGTCATTCTCCTTCTACACTGAATGACTGAGAGCTAGGCAATAACAAACTTGTTATAACTTCAGGTGTTACTGTTGTGTTAATAGTAAGGGTCCACTCCACAGGCTGCAGCCTTTATAAGACCTGTTCTCATTGGAGACGGCAACCAACTGCCTGGAAGATTGATAGAGTAATTAGTTACAGTAGCATTCATTTCAAATATCTCAAAATTCATCCTGACAAGAAAAGAGGCTCAGAGGTTCTTATCCAGGTTAAGGCTCCCAATCCCACTGGCCTGAATAATGAGGTCAGGATTGGGTCCCTCCCTAGTTCACTAGTTCATGATGATTCTCCTCCATCCAGCCATCCCAGCCTGCAGGGGAAAGGTGCTATTAGTATGGCCACTGTTTTACTGTGCAGCTCACAGGAATGACATACTCGCAACAAGTGCCTTGTTATTTCTATATGAGAAAGGAACATAATTCCTAATTTATTACTCTTTGGATCTAGTAATCAGTAATTTACACAAGATTATTCACTTTAGATGAATTATGCAGGCTCTGTTTGCTTAATCCAACTGGTTGTCAGGTTTATTGGACAATTATGGACAGTGGCAGGAAGCAGACAATGCATTATTATCTCTTCCTCATCCATCTCTGTCTTTGGAACACACCAAGTTCTATTCTATGCCTCCCTCTGAAGAGCATTACATAATGCTTGTTTGGCTTTCCTCACAAAGCATTCTAAAAAGCAAGAACTGTACAGTGCATTATATACACAAGCATTATATACACAAAGTGTTGCATAATGTGACAGCTGTACAGTGGGGTTTGCTGATCTGATACAGTATTATGTATGGAAATGCTAAATGTCTAAAAAGCAAGATGGGAGAATGATAGCATATGGCACTAAATGACAATCTAGACATAATAGGCATCTCGGAAACCTGGTGGAATGAGGATAACCAATGGTGGTTTGGAAGGGGCTTGCAGTGCTGGCTGGGGCTGTTTAGATCCCTCCCACCTGATCAGTGGTTTTTCCTTTGTTCCTTCTCCCAGATAACCACCGTAAAAGGGAGCTGCTGTCGAGAGGGCGGTAACCTCTGGGCGGTGGCCAAAGGGCTTCGTGGGCAGTTGTGGCGGTGGCGGCCAGAGCTGCTGCTTCTGAAACATGGATTGTGGTATCCAGGCCCATTGTCCACACCCTGGGAAGAATGCTGCAGCTGTGAAGGGAGCCTCTAGGACTGGCTGGTGAGGTCCCCCCGATTTGGAGCAAGCTGCACTGTTCCCCTGGGAGACCCAGGCTGCCACACCAGATTACTTCTGGTGCGCAGTTGGAGCCGTGGCCTGTGGAGTGCGTATTCTGCAAGGGGAGGGCTGCTGGGAGAGCAACACTGGGTGGCTGAACTTTGGCCAGGATGCTGCCCAGGTTTTAAGGCTCTCCTGTGACCCGATCACCTCTTTTGCCCAGATGCTGCAGCTTGAAGGGAGTCTCCGGGACTGGTTGGTGAGATCCCCTGGGACTGGTTGGTGAGATCCCCTGAGCTTGGAGCAAGCTGCACTGTTCCCCTTGGAGACCTGGACTGTTGCACCAGATTACTTCCGGTGCGGGGACTTTAAATTTGAGCTGCAGCCTGCACTTGTGTCATAGGCACACGCTATAGTGAGATGCGCCTAAAGGTTGCGCGTGCAGGGGTGTGCCCTCGTGTGTGCAGCCTTAGGCCTCAGCCATGGAGGCAAGAGTGGATATTGGGAGGATTTGTTAGGGTTTTGGTCTGAGGGTAAAGCTTTAAACTTTGACGAAGCAAGTTTCGATATGAGCTAGGTTCCACATTGAGCTATAAGGTGTAACCTCTAAGGACCTGATCAAGCTGTTTGTGTACTCCATCAAGCAATAAGGATTGGAAGATCTGTAGACTAATGTGTATTCCTATTATTATGGTTCTTGACAGGCCTATCAAATTTGGGGAACAGGGGGAAAGGGGAGGGCAATGTCTTGAAGCAGATCAGTCTAAAATTACTGGATTTTTTTTTTTTTTTATCTCTTAGGGGACAGGATCGACCTATGCCCACTTTGTCGGTATATGAGGAACCTAATAATGTACAGGCTGATACCTCTGACAGGTCTGTTGCGCCCTAGGTGAGAGGGCCCTAGGTGAGAGGGCTAATTATGATTTACCCCCACAGAGTTGATTACTCCAACTCTGATAAATTAACCACAGGTCTCATTGAGCCCCAGGTGGGGATAGTGTCACAGCATTCTGAACTACCGTGTGACTCCCCTTCACCCTCTGCCAGCCAAATTTTGCCAGTCACTATATCTTGAATAGTCATTTAATCTTGGCAATTAAAGAAAATATAGATGCTACCTGAATTTTTGTGTCAGAATCTGAGTCTTTTATTAGTTCTTACAGATCTTCTGGTTTGTAAAGTTAAAGTATCTAGTCCAGCTGTTACCATGGAGGGCCAGATCCAAACTCAGGAAGTTGGGGATGATCCTAGCTATGTTAGATTCAAGAAACCTAAAGGTAAAAAGAAATTACCAGCCTGGAAAAAAATCAAAGAACGTTGATTAGGGAGACAGTCGTAAGGGTAGTTTACAATCTTTTTAAAAAGAATATTCCACATACTGGATTTCCAATATGCTGAGAGAAGGAAGAGGATGAAAGGGGGTATGTTGGGCAAGGATTCTAGGATCCAGGGCTTTTCAGGGAAAAAGACTAGGGAAAGAGCTGTCACCTTGGATTGTGCTGAAAGATCACCCTACCTTCCACCCTCTGACACTGGACCGATACCTGTTGTAGTACCAGATCATGTAATTCAGGACACTTGATTGCAGGTTTTGATGAAGGAACAAGATTTGCATGTTAAGGGACTAATTAAGACACTACCAGTGACAACTAGGAGGAATGTTCAACTGACTAAATCTAAGATAGTCTCGACCAATTTTCCAACCCTAAGTCCTTTGACCCAAGAGGAGCGGATAGAGTACTTGGTGACTCTCTCATTGACAAACGTATGAGGGGGCTAATTTATCAATCCGATATTACCTGTGCCTTGGTTACCTTTGAAAAGGAATATTTTGCATCTGTTGTTTATAGTCGCGGGTCTTGGTTTATGGATTTGGGAATTCATGTGAAGAGACTTTTTGAGAACAGGTTCCTAATGCAGTTTTGTGATGAGAGGGGATAGATGGCATTCAGGAGAATAGCTCTCCTAGTACAAGATATATGCAGGAATTAGTTATTTGTCCACTGAGTATTTTGGATTTGGCTGGTAATGTTCCTGGAGAGATCCTGAGGATATTTAGCCCAAGGGCAGGCCTAAAGGTTGCCACTCAAGGGAATGATCTCTACCAGTCTAAGCAGACCCCTGCCCCCCAGGATAGAAGGACCTGAGAGATGTTCTACATGCTTAGGTAGGCCCCCTGATGGAACTCTGATTAGAACCCCGTCACAGCATAAAAATCCCATAGTTGATCTACAAGATGTCAGGGAGGGAACACAATGGGTATTTTCAGACGTTACGAGATCACAGTCACAGTGAACCACGGTCAATCCCGTGGGGGGCCAAAGCGCCCTGAACGTCCGTTTCGGGGGCACCAGATGTTCACCACAGTCAATCCCCAGCAGGGGTCAAAAATAACCACGCTTCCAGAGCTTAGGCCTGGACCATCCCCGAAAGCGTGGTCAAAGCGATTCCCACTGGGAAACAAAAAAAAGTAACGACTGAACAGCAACCACCGGTCGGAATCAAGCAACATGATTCCCAGGCAACGAGCAACAACACAGGCTGGGGAGGGAGATTTAAAGGGCACACAGCAGCAGCCAGGACGAGCCGTCCCGGTGCCTTCCGGGTACTTTGACCACGGCCTGGGATCGGGGTAACATCTGTTGCGCTGCCCCAGGCCGTGGTCTGCCGATCCAATTCCCTGCCATAGTCTCGCTCCTGTCACATCTGTTTGAGGCCTCTCTTGCCCACGGGGGGTGGTTGGCTGGTTTGTCACCATTGGGAATTCACTGTGGTGACTCGGGCACTTGTAACGTCTGAAATCGCCCAATGTCTTGTACGGGAGGGATCATCTGACACAGGGGAGGTGTCAAGGAATGATTTAATTTTACTTGAGGAAGGTAAATTGGATAGAAAAGAGAGTTCGTTAATAGAGTCTTATAGGGTGCTGCCAATAGAGGACCAAAATTATATTTTGAGGTGTTTGGGACTATTACAGACTATCCTCGCTGAAATTACGAGAAATGTAATTCCACTATTAGAGCCTGAGGTAATCTGCGGACCAGTTAAAAGAGAGGCAGTGCATAGCTTTGTTGTTGTAAGTGGTACTCCAGAGAGGGGTTCCTTTTATTATCCCTCTGGGAAACCACATGTTCCTTTGAATGACGTGATGTGGTTGGCATGCAGGGAGTAGTGAACTGCGTGATCTGGTTTTAATAGACCATCCCGACCTGATTAGTCAAGATCAAGGGGGGCCACCTAATGTAGTAGTGCCAGCTGATATTGGACAATAAAATTCAACATTGCCCCTGATGGGGCAGTGGGACCAAGAGGGGTGTGTTGCCTCAGAGGTCCCTTTCTGGGAGACCACTCTTGAGGGTGGTTTCCTGGAACATTGCAGGCTGGAGAAACAAGCAGTCAGATCAGGAGTTTCTTCATTTTATTATTATTATTAACAAACATTTATATAGCACCAGCAGTGTACCTGGCACTTTACAAAGTAATAAAATAGACACAGTCCCTGCCCCTAGGGCTTACAATCTGAGAGACAGGAGCTGCTGGAGAGACATAGGAAGGGGAACAGAGGGAGAGACAAGGGGTCTAACATTCATGAAGATGCGAGGTCTCAAGTGCACGTACTTGGCTTGGTTACGATGAGAATGACAGCAGGCAGGTCCATGTGGCAAGGATAAGGGTAAACAGACTGTAGGTATAGGAAATAGTGGCTCAGCAGAAGGAAAGGGAACAGAGGGAGAGACAAGGGGTCTAACATTCATGAAGATGCGAGGTCTCAGGTGCACGTACTTGGCTTGGTTACGATGAGAATGACAGCAGGCAGGTCCATGTGGCAAGGATAAGGGTAAACAGACTGTAGGTATAGGAAATAGTGGTTCAGCAGGATAAAGAGTCAGACAGAGCAGAGTGAAAGAGGTGAGTTTTAAGGAGAGATTTGAAGGTATGAAGGGAGGGGGCAAGACGGATGTGGACAGGGAGGGAGTTCCAGGCATGGGGGGCAGCAAGTGAGAAGGGACGAAGGCGCTTAGGGGAGCAGGGAAGGCGTGGAAGGGACAGAGGAGGAGCGAAGTGCACAGGCTGGAGTATGGAGGGCGATAAGTGCAGAGAGGTAGGGGGAGCGAGGTTGTGAAGAGCTTTATAGGTGAAGACTAGGAGCTTGTGCAGGATTCATTCAGGAATGGGAAGCCAGTGAAGCAAAAAGAGGAGGGGCTGCACATGGTCGAAGCGACTGGCGAGGTGGATGACCCTGGCAGCAGAGTTTTGGACGGAGATGAGGGGAGAAAGGTGAGACCGGGGAAGGCCCTGTCTCTTATACACATCTAGATGTGTATAAGAGACAGGTGCTGGGCTGCCTCAAGGAGCACATTACACCCATGCTACATTTGCTACACTGGTTGCCTATAGTCTTCCAGGCCCAATTCAAGGTGTTGGTTTTGACCTTTAAATCTCTATATGGCCTGGGCCCTGCTTACCCTGTCTCTTATACACATCTAGATGTGTATAAGAGACAGGTGCTGGGCTGCCTCAAGGAGCACATTACACCCATGCTACATTTGCTACACTGGTTGCCTATAGTCTTCCAGGCCCAATTCAAGGTGTTGGTTTTGACCTTTAAATCTCTATATGGCCTGGGCCCTGCTTACCTTCAGGATTGCCTCACTCCCTGGGTCCTGGATTGGCCCCCGTGGTCGACTGGGAGTGTCCTCCTGGAAGTCCCCCAAGTATCTCAGGTGGTGACTATGAGGGGGGTGTTCTCGGTGGTAACACTGAGGCTGTGGAACACCCTCCCAACTGAGGTCCGCCTGGCCCCAGACCTACCCTCTTTCCATAGACTGTAAGACCGGGCTGTTCCACTGGGCTTTCGGCGAGGGAGACGGGTGATAGGGTGGGGTTGGGAAGGGAGGGGGGGTTAGCTCTGCTGTGGGGTATTTTATTGTACATTTTTATACTGCTATTGTATTTTGTTTTTATTTTTATGTTTTAATATGTTGTGAGCCTCCCCGAGCTGCAATGACAGGAGGGGGCACCCTAGAAATATAAAAAATAAATACATTAAATAAATAAATGCGACACGCTACTGATTAGCATGTATGGTCATTTCAAATTCAACTGACTCAAGAAGTGGACTTGAGGATAATCCTGCGCACACTAGATGCTGAGTTGCTCGAGAATTCTGATCAGGACTAGGGATGTGCACCAGAGCCCTATGTTTTTCATTTTTGTTATTATTGTCGTTATCAACATTTGTCATTTTATCATTAAACGCCAATGTCATTTTTGTTATTGTTGCTATTGATACTGGTTTCAAATGAAGATTTTATTTTCATCATCATTATCAATATCGATTTTTGGTCTCATGATCTTGCGAGACCAAAATGTGGAAATGGTATTTTGAGCATGTGTGTGTTGTCATGTGTGGTGGTGTGGTGTCCGTGTGGCTTGTGTGAAGTGAACCTGTGTGAAAAAATTGTGGTAGCTGCATGTGTGTGGCTTGTGCGTGTCTGTGCAGGAGGATGGAAGGTGAAGGAAGCAGTGGTGGTAGGAAAATGAAAATGAAGCTGAAGAGGAAGGTCAAGGTGGGGGAGGAACAAATGGAGGCCCAGCCTGGACCATCTGGTGAGGTGGGCTCCTCACCAGAGGAGGAAGAAGGCAGAGGAGGTGCCACTGCTGCCAGGTTTGTAAAATTTATTTTTGTTGTTCCATATAACTTTGAGAACAAGAAGAATACTATCCTTTAGGGTGAGCTTGCTGGAGTGCGGGTGGTGGGCAGTCAAGCACAAACAGCAGGCATCCTGTCTCTTATACACATCTAGATGTGTATAAGAGACAGGATTTGCACGTGTCTTATTTCTGTGTCTGCCGGGGGGGGGGTTCTTCCAGCAGTCAAGCTGCAGCAGCAGCACCCACCCAGAGACATGCCAGCCAGGGTCTCAACTTACCAACAGTAGCACCCCAGGAAGGGCAGGATTTGCACGTGTCTTATTTCTGGGCCTGCCAGAGAGGGGGGGGGGAGCTCTTTCAGCAGTCAGGCACGAGCTGCAGCAGCAGCACCCACCCAGAGACATGCCAGTCAGGGTCTCAACTTACCAACAGTAGCACCCCAGGAAGGGCAGGATTTGCACGTGTCTTATTTCTGGGCCTGCCAGAGAGGGAGGGGTGTGTGTGTGTCCTCTTTCAGCAGCAGCAGCCAGAGTCTCAACTTGCAGACACTACAGCACCCCAGGTGGTGGTGGTGTACATGGGAGAAAGGGAGAAAGGGAAAGAGGTGAGTAGGCAGTGCTGCAGCACCATCCATCCACTTGGTGTGGGAGAACTGGTATTGGTCTGGGAAGGACTAGAGGCATCACCATGAATGCATGATTTTATGTAGGTGTTTGTGTTCCTGTTTCAGAGAGGGTGATGATGGCGACGGTCCAGGCCCATCAAGGCAGATGTCTCAGAGCCAAACCAGGCCAATAAGGTCCGCAGTATGGAAATATTTCCATACCCCAAAAGGTGGATTTGCAGAATGCAAGGTAAGGCACGGGGGATGGAACAAAAGGGAATGGATTGCCCTATGACCTGTTAGGAAGTCCCCTGCAGAGAGCAAGATTAGCCACCCACTTGTGGAGATAGAATGCAGGCAGGGCTTGATAGACCATTGGTCTGACGCAGTATGGCACTTCTTATGTTCCTATCTTTTTATGTTCTTTAGATCTGTGACAAAAAAATCAAAAGAGGGACGCAGGGGAGCACATCAGGGCTGATTGCCCATGTTGAGACCATCCACCTCATCGAGGTTACACGGGATGCGTCTTGGGCTGGAAGGAGCAGGGAGGAACATTGAGCGGAGGAAGGCACAGCAGAAGAGGCGCCATCCCAGTCCTTCCCCCTCCAGCTCGTCCGAGGATTCTCCAGACCCCCAGCAAGGAGACACCCGAAATGATGACATTTCAGGCTTCACTTCGGAAGCCTGCAAAAACATTTATGTTGGGCTTCAAGGCCCACACCTGAAATGTGGAGGACAGGCTGGTGGAGCAATTCGAGGAGCTCCAAATCAGGGAACGCCAGGCTTAGGCATACAAGGAGTACCTGAGGACTGAAAAGGATGCCCTGGAATCATTCTGCCAGTTCCTGGTCACATGGAAGCCATCCATGGTGGGGGCCCTGGATGTTGCGAGGTGACATGGGGCAGAGGTAGATGATGAGCCCGCACTTTGGACCCATGCACCATTGTCCCCTTTTCCCCACGTTCTGGGGGACAGGCACACAGACCCCCCAAGTTATTTTTCTATGACTTTTTATATTGTTAATGTTTGTTTTTTTCCAAAAGTTTTTATAAAAGTTATATTTGTTACCAGCTGAGTTTGAGCTGCCCAATCCTTTATCCCTCTATGTTTCTTCTGGCAGGTGGCAGAATCTCATTGTGTATATACAACTTGTCAGATCCCTACCTGACAGCAGCAGCACATGTAGCGTATTAGCCCCAAGATGTGCCAGTAGGGTCTCAACTTGCAGAGAGCCCCCTAGGAGGGGCAGGGCTTGTGGGTGTGCCAGAGAGAGAGAGGCTGTGGCAGTCTGGCAGAGGCATAAGTGGGCATCAGCAGGTGCACTGTCCGCTCTCACAGAGAGATCGCCACATGGGGGGAAGCCTTGGGAAGCTGAGTTGTGATATATAATACTTGGTTACATTTGTCGGTTGGTCCCTTTTTGAAGCCCTCGAGTGGAGAGGTGTGTTCAACTCATAGAAAGATCGCCCGGGGGGGGGGGGGCGCAGACTTGCAGACAGTGCCCCAGGTAGAGCAGCCAGCCAGGGATATTGTATTTTCTGTGAGGGGGTGCCAGAGAGAGAGAGGCTGTTTAGCAGTGGACAGCAGGGGGTGGGTGCTGGTGGCCAGAGGGACTCTTTCAGCAGCTGCAGCGGATGGTTGCGGAGGAGTAGGCTGGCGGAGGGGGCAGGCTGGTGGAAGGGTGCTGGTGGCCACTGGCCAGTCAGGCATGAGCAGCAGCAACACCCAGATGATGGTTCTTGGGCCTGGAGTGACTGCTTCTGGATGCAGTGGAATGGAATGACAGCCCCCTGTGACTGGAATGATGGTCCCAGAATCTTGATAATGGTTCCTGGGACTGGCATGACTGCTTCAGGTACAGTGGAATGACAGCGCATGGGAGTTGAATGATGTTCTTAGAATTAGTGCTTGGTTGGGCACACTTCATTCAATCATTGCAATAGGTGGTGGCAGATACAGGGAGGCACGCAGGCAGGCACATAATTGTGTGTTTCCATCTCATTCTGGTAGGCTTGCTGCTGGACATGGGCATTGAGCATGAACACAGATGAGATCTCTCGCTGGTTCTGGCAGGTAGCAGCTTGAGCAAAATGCACCTCTCCCCCCTCCCCCCATCTCTCTCGTTCTAACAGCGGGGAGCCTTTCTCTCTCTCTTCTCCCCCCGCCCCTCTGGTCATGTACTGCAGGTGACAGCATGGGTGGGAGAGAGCGTTTCTGTCTCTCTCCTTCTAGCAGCAGGGAGACTCTCTCTCCATGACCAGCAGGTCACTACCTCGTAAAAAAAGGTTCTTCGTGTTGGCTCTCGTCATTCTCACCACGTCACCCTGCATTCCTTCCCTGCATGGACTTGTCCTATCACTAGAAAGGGTTGGGTGAAACTGTCACTTTGAAAGGGGAGAGTGCTTTTTAGCCTAGAGAGGCGCCGGAGACCATCAGGACAGGCATGCCATGGTGATGGGAAGTTGCTTGGGCATGAGCAGCAGGTCGCTACCCCCTAAATAAAGGTTCTTTGCGCTCGCTCTCATCATTCTCACCACATAACCCTGCGTTCTATCCCTGCATGGACTGGTCTCGTATCCCTAGAAAGGGTTGGATGGAACTGTCACTCTGAAAGGGGAAAGTGCTTTTTAGCCTAGAGAGGAGCTCAAGGCCATCCGAGCAGCTTGCTACTTTAAACACTATAGGGTAGCTTAGTTTTATGGAAGAAGGAAACCCTGACCCTGGTCAATATATCCCAGACCATTGTTTACTTAACCCAGGCCTCCACAACATGTGGCCTGCATATACATAGGCCCTCGTATACATCAATTGCTTCTGGATGCAGTGGAATGATGGCCCAATAAACCAGATGGCTGGTGGTTCTTGGGACTGGAGTGGCTGCTTCAGGTGCAGTGGAATGACAGTCCGTAGGAGTTGAATGATGTCCCTAGAATTAGTCATGCGATAGGTGGTAGCAGGCACATCATTACATTGTGCGTTATTTCCATCTCATTCTGGTAGGTTTGTTGCTGGATGTGGACATTGAGCATGATCACAGATGAGATCTCTCAGTGGTTCTAGCAGGTGTCAGCTTGAGCTGGATGCACCTCTCTGCCTCCCCCCCCCACATCTCTCTCATTTTAGCAGCGGGGAGCCTATATCTCTCTCTCCCTCTCTCTGGCCATATGCTGCAGGTGACGGCATGGGTGGGAGCGTGTCTGTCTGTCTCTCCTTCTAGCAGCGGGGAGACTCTCTCCATGAGTAGCAGGTTGCTACCTTGTAAAAAAAGGTTCTTCGTGCTGGCTGTCATCATTCTCACTATGTCACCCTGTGTTCTATCCCCGCATGGACTTGTCTTGTATCCCTAGAAAGGGTTGGATGGAACTGTCACTCTAAAAGGGGAGAGTGCTTTTTAGCCTGGAGAGGAGCTCTAAGCCATCAGGACAGGCACGCTATGGTGGTGGACAGTTGCTTGGGCATGAACAGCAGGTTGCTACCTTGTAAAAAAGGTTCTTCGTGCTGGCTCGCATCATTCTCACCACATAACCCTGCGTTCCATTCCCGCATGGGCTTGTCTCCTATCCATAGAAACAGTTGGGTGGAAATATGTGGGGGTGCCAGAGCGAGAGAGGCTCTCTGGCAGTAGGCAGCATCAGATGCCTTTTATACTAAAGGAGCTTGAGAAGTTGATCTTGGGACTGGAACTGGAGTGGCAGCTTCTGGATGCAGTGCATGGACAGCCCCCTGTGACTGGAATGGCAGACCTAGAACCCTGATGGTGGCTCCTGGGACTGGAGTGACTGCTGCTTCATGCAGTGGAATGACAGCTCCCTGTGAGCGGAATGACAGCCCCAGAACCCTCATGGTGGGTATTGGGGCTGGAATGGCACCTTCTGGATGCAGTGGAATGACAGCCCCTCGTGCCTGGAACATACGCCCTGGAACCCTGATGGTGGGTACTGGGGCTGGAATGGCACCTTCTGGATGCAGTGGAATGACAGCCCCTCATGCCTGGAATGTAGGCCCCGAAACCCTGATGGTGGGTTCTGGAACTGGAGTGGCTGCTTCTGGATGCAGTAGGATGACAGCTCCCCATGAGCAGAATGACGGCCCCAGAACCATGATGGTGGGTCCTGGGGCTGGAGTGGCTGCTGCTTGATGCAGTGGAACGACAGTCCCCCATGCCTAGAACATAGGCCCCAGAACCCTGATGGTGGGTCATGGAACTAGAGGCAGCTTCTGAATGTAATGGAACAACATCCCTCGGTGCCTGTAACGTAGGTCTCAGAACCCTGATGGTGAGTCCTGGGGCTGGAGTGGCTGCTTCATGATGCAGTGGAATGACAGCTCCCCATGAGCAGAACGACAGTCCCAGAGCCCTGATTGTGGGTCCTGGGACTGGAATGGCAGCTTCTGGATGCAGTGGAATGACAGCCCCCCATGCCTGGAATGTAGGCCCCAGAGCCCTGATGGTGGGTCCTGGGGCTGGAGTGGCTGCTTCTTGATGCAGTGGAATGATGGCTTTCTGTGAGTGAAATGATGGCCCCAGAACCCTGATGATGGTTCTTGGGACTGGAGTGGTAGCTTATATCTGTTTGTGGAAAGCACTGTATGTGGAGCAGCCAGGGGCTGGGCAAGTTTCTGTGGGGGTGTGTGTGCCAGAGAGAGAGAGAGAGGCTCTCTGGCAGTGGGTGGTGGTGGAGGAGGAGCATTGGAGGAGCGGGCAGGTGGGAGTCTGGCAGAAGCAGCAGCAGCAGGGCATGTTTCTGTGGGGTGGTGCCAGCGAGAGAGAGAGTGAAGGGCTCTCTGGCAGCAGGCAGTGGCTAAGGAGGCGGTGTATCAGCAGAGCAGGTGGTCGGACAGGTGAGAGCTTGGCAGCAGCAGTGGCGGGGCATGTTTCTGTGGGGTGGTGCCTGAGAGAGAGAGGCTCTCTGGCAGCGGACAGGGAGGAGCATCAGAGGAGCAGGCAGTTGGGCAGGTGGGAGTTTGGTGGCAGCAGCAGGGCATGTTTCTGTTGGGTGGTGCCAGAAAGAGAGAGAAGATCTCTCTGGCAGTGGGTGGCGGCGGAGGAGGAGCAGGCAGTCGGGAGCTTGGCAGCAGCAGCGGCAGGGCATTTTTCTGTGGGGTGGTGCCAGAGAGAGAGAGGCTCTCTGGCAGCGGGCAGTGGCAGAGGAGGAGGAGCATCGAAGGAGCAGGTCATTGGGAGCTTGGCGGGAGCAGCAAAGGGGCATGTTTCTGGGGGGGGGTTGCCAGAGAGAGAGAGAGAGAGAGAGAGAGAGAGAGGGGCAGCAGCATGTGGCATCAGAGGAGCAGTCAGTCAGATGGGTGGGAGCATGAGCAGGATGCACCTCTCTTCCCCCTCCCCCCCCCCCGTCTCTGTCTCATTCTAGCAGTGAGGAGTTCTTTGCTTCTCTCTCATTCTAGCAGCGAGGAGCCTTTCTGTGTCTCTCTGGTCATGTACAGCGGGTGACAGCATGGGCAGGAGCATCTCTCTCTCAAGTGTGTCCCCACTCTCACTGTAGGTCCAAGACCAGCTCAGGGAAGCCCAGCAGCAGCAGGTTGACCTTGAGGAATAGGAGCTGCTCCACCAACCCAGCAGCGAGTCTCAAATGGTGGGGAGTTGCTATGTCCCCTGCCGCCAAAAACACCCGTTCACTGGGCATGCTGGTTGGCAGACAGGACACTAGTTCCTGTGCCACCCTGGTCAGAGCCTGCCATATTTTCCCCTTCTCTGCCCAGTACAGAAGGGAATCACTGCTGAAATCCATCACCAGCTCCTTAAGATATTTAGCCACTGCCCGCCCCGCAGTGTCAGGCTTCTGCTCCCTCTGCCTGCCCTGAGGTGGTCCACTCAAGGTGGCTGATGGCCAAGGAGCTGCTGCTGCTCCTCCTGGGAGTCCTCTGTATCTCTGCTCTCCTGCTGTTGCTGCTTTGTCTCTCCTGGTTGCCCTGCTGCTGCTGCTGCTGCTGTATGACCCTCTCCACCAGAGCATGCTTCCTCAGAGTGAAGTCTGCTGTGTGAGCTGCCACGCTTGCCTTCACCCTGGGGTCCAGCATGGTGGAGAGTACATATACCTTCTTGTGAATTAGAGGGTCAAAATCAGGGCCCCGAGGGATCCGCGGGTCTGCGAATCGCAGATTTCCCGCGGAATTCCCCTCCCCCCGCGGAATCTCCTGCCCCGCTTACCCCAGCGCAGAATTTCCAGCCTGCGCTGCGGGGACGCGGGGCAGGAGATTCTACGGGGGAAGGGGAATGAACAAACCCTCGGGGCTTCCCCTCCCCAGCCTCCCCA
>QEPC01011255.1:9086448-9114540 GCA_003113815.1 Sphenodon punctatus | reverse complement strand
AGCTGGGGAGGGGAAGCCTTGAGGTTTTACCAGTGCGGGGGGAGGAGGAGGCAAGCCAAGCCCCCCCCCCACATGGTAAATCGTGCCGAGGCGCAGAATTGGCCCCTGACTCCCGCGGAATTTTAAAAAAAATTCCGCGGAAGAATCGGGGCCCTGGTCAAAATGCCTGCTCAGCCCCTCTTTCAACTTTTGTACCAGGGCCACCACCTCTGGTACAAGCTGCCACTCCACAGCCCCACCTGTCTGCCTTGGTCCCTCAGAAAGCCTTCCATCCTCCTGATGAGACTTTGGACCGGGGGCGTTACCTGGCTTAGGGTGGTCGTCACCGCACTCAGGCTCTCCATCATGTCCTTAAAGAACTTAAGGATGAGCACGGCCTGAGCCATCATTGTCCACTCATCCCGCCTGAGTGGCCTTTCCACCCCAATCTCTCCCTCTGAGACTACCTCGTGCAGGACCTGCCTCTGCTCCACCATGCTATAGGTGGAGTTCCACCTGGTGCTGACATCCTGCATGAGGCGGTGCTCCTGCGCCCCCAGCTCCACCTGCTTCTCCCTCAAGAGGTAACCACCCTTCACGCTCTTGTTAAAGTACCCTGTAATCTTCCTGCCCTTCTTGATTAACAGGGTAAGGGGACTGCTGCTGCGCTCTGCTGCCTTCTCCCCTAGGCCCAGAGCATCCCTCACCACCAGGTGAAGGGTGTGGGCAGCGCAAGGGATGTGCTGGAACCCACCCTCCAGCACTGCCTTCATGTTCGCAGCATTATCAGTTACCATGAACCCCCTGGTGAATGGGGCTTCCTCCCTTAGCCACCCCTCCACCATGGTGTCCAAAGCTCCCCTTATGTTGATGGCAGTGTGTCTCTCATCAAACACCTGGGTGTGAAGCAGGGCTCACCTGTACCCTGCCACCTCACCCCTGCTGCTCCTCCTCCTGCAACTGCCACCAGTGAGCAGTCAGGGCCAGGTAGGCATGTTGTGCATTTTGGCTACTCCAAATGTCTGTGGTGAAATGCACAACTGCCCCAACTGCCCTGGCCAGTTGCTCCCTCATCTGCTCTCTGGCTGCCTGGTACATGGAGGGCACCACTTGCCTGCTGAAGGTGGTGCGTGAGGGAAGCTGGTACTGGGGTGCCAACAGCCGGTGGAATCCCTGGTCCTCCACAATTCTGAATGGCTGGTCATCCAGGGCAATCATCTCCCCCACCTGCCTGGTGATCTTGATTGCTGCTGGATGATGCACTCTGCCACGCCCCAACTGCCCAAACCCTAGATCCTCCATTGTGACCTGACACTGCTGCTGCTGATGACGATAGGGCATGTGAGATGCGACCTGCTGCTGCTGTCCCTTGCCATGAGTGGAGGGGAAGGTCTGTTGCTTGTGGTTACTGCAGCAGCAAACCCACTCCTGTTCGCAGTTTTCAATGTCTCTTGCAGCAGCAAAGCCCTATGCCAAGTTCTCTTGTGGGAATTAATGCCATTGTTACTGAGATTCCCCCTCTTATTCCCATGGCACACTACCTTCCCATAGTGAAGGCAGGCCACCTGACTGCTGTTACCTTCAAGGAGGTGATCCCACACAGGCCCCCTGGGGCACCCTGAACCCTTCGTGCCACTGCTGGGGGCCACTGCCTTTGTCCCCAATGGGACCACAATAGGATCATCATCATGACCAGGAGTTTCCTCCACCTCTGCCTCACTCCCCTCATTGCTGCCCAGCTCCATGACACCACCCATGCTGAAGCTGCTGCTGCTTCCACCTTGCAGCATGGGAGGAGAGGATGCCCTGCTACTGTTTGCTGGGCTGCTGCTGCTGCCAGAGTGGGGAAGGATGCCCTCAAATACATTCTCCCCCAAATCATCAAAATCCCTGTGGGGAGGGGGGTCAGAGGAAGAAGTCTGCCCAGGAGAGGTGGTTGCCCCTGCACTACTCCCAGCAACAGCACCCACATCATCAGCGCTGGGGCTCCCCATACTAATATCTTCTGCTGCTCTCAGTGAAAAATTACTGCTGGCAGTCCCTGCTGCTGCCAGAGCTTCAGGAGGGGGAGTGTAGTGCTGCTGCTGCACACACCCCTTGCCCGTGGCTCCCTCCTCCAGTACCACTGCTACTAGTGGAAGGCTGGGGCTCCCTGCCTTCTACATATGCCACTTCTGAGATCTGTGCTTCAGCCTGTTCCCCTGATAAGACCTGCTGTCTTGAGGGGAAAAATAAATCAGGTCTCTTCAGCTTGGGCAGTGAGCTAGCAGTGGCAGAGGGCTTGCCAACTCCCCCACACCCACTGCCTCACCCTCTACCAGGGCCACCTGCCCCAGAGGCTGAACTAGGAGTCCTTGCCTTTCTCATTGTCTAATGTACACACAATTGCACAGTCAAAGAAGTAATGAATGATTATATATACACAAAACCTAACCTAACCCTATTCTCCTATAATCCTAATATAATAAAAGACTAGCCTAAATACCCATATAATATCTAATCTCTCTATATACATACATAACTATCTATCTATCTAATGTACAGGGCAGGGAAAGGGAGAGGTAGAAGGTAGGGTATACGATAGGGGTGGGACTTCACCCAAAAAACTGGATATCGGTTTTACCGGATACCGGTTCCCAAAAAACTGGTTTACCGGATTAGAATCTGTATACCGGTACCAGTATTTTTCCACTGATTTCAATGGGGAACTGTCCCCATTGAAATCAATGGAAAAAGCAGAACAAAACACTTTCCCTCCCCCATCCAGCTGCACAGGTGGAAGGGGGGACACCCCCCACCCACCCTGTCCAGCCTGGATTTTTAAAAAAAAATTTGTTTAGCCGACGTCCCTGCTAGTGCGGGCTCTGGGCCGCCACCGTGCTGGCAGTGGTGACCCGAAGCCCGCACCAGCAGGTACTAGGGTGATCCCTGGAGTGGGGGGTGGTTTAACACCCCAGAGATCGCCCCACCCAGAGATCGCCTACCTTTTGTGCTCTGGGCGGCGGCAGCACAGCGGTCCGGAGGCTTCAGTGCTGGTTTCAGCACTTTACTAGGCCTTCCGGGGAAACCTGGAAGTTCCCGGAAGGCCTAGTAAAGCGCTGAAGTCAGCCAGCGTTGAAGTTTCCGGACCGCCATGCCGCCGCCGCCCGGAGCTCAAAAGGTAGGCGATCTCTGGGTGGGGGGTAGGGTGATCCCTGGGGTGGGGGTGTGTTAAACCACCCCAGGGATCACCCTAGTACCTGCTGGTGTGGGCTCCGGGTCGCCGCCGCCAGCACGGCAGCGGCTCAGAGCCCGCACTAGCAGGGACTTCGGCTAAAAAAAAAATCTTTAAAAATCCAGGCTGGGCAGGGTGGGTGGGGGGTGTCCCCCCTTCCACCTATGCAACCTGGGCGGGGGGAGGGGAATTGTTTTTTCTCTTTTTTTCTTACATTGCGGCCATTCATTTCAATGGCCGCAATGTAAACAAATCTGGCACGGGGAACTGGTACCAGTACCCCCAATTACTGGATTAATCCGGTACAGCAAAATACCAGCAGTATCGGATACCGGGGGAACTGAACTTCCCACCCCTAGTATATGAGGAAGAAAAGGAATTGATAATACAATGAGCGCTAAGGAGGATTTTTTGGGTGCAAGCACCAGTTCTGTAAAACACAACCTGACAAGCAGAGATCTCTCACAGAACACAGAGAAAACACATGACTCACCCATTATAAAGGGTTGCAGTGCCCTCCCCCACAGCCCCCTGATTGGTTTTGGGCGGCAGCAGGCATTGAACAATCACAGAGTGATTGGCCCCAAGCCTTTTAACATTCCGGTGGATTTGTAAAGCCTGGCTGTTCACCCAGGCCTTTGGGGAGGGGGGGATTAGGGAGGGTTTTTATCCCCCTTCATCCTTATTTATTGTATTATTTATCATGTTCCCTGATGTAATAAATAAATAAATAGAGCGCCATGAGACTGCTGGGGCCTGTTTGCGCTGCTCATTGGCCAGCGATGCATCTATCAGATACTGCGGAGCTGCTTGCCCCTCCCAACACAGGCACAGTTCAAGAGTTCAAGCCTCTTTAGGGCTCTGAGATGTCTGCTCCCTCCTCCCCTCTCCATCCCAAACAAAACTGCAATTGTCACTAATAATAAATAACAATGATAACGACATTATTGTTTTTGTTATTGTTGTTGTTCTCAATTGTTGTTTTTGTTATTACAATAACGATATTGAAGACAATTATAGTTATCGTTATTGTAATAACAAAAACTACATGCACACTCAACTTGATTCTGATGTCCTAGTACTTGCTGTTTTCTTCTTTCTGTAGATTCCTACTGATCAACTGTGGGTTGACTTTGGTTGTGGAAAGAACTTCAGATACATAGCTGCTCATGACATTGCCATGAAACTTGGTCTGGATAAGACAATGGCATTGCCGCTCTTTCATGCATGAACAGGTTGCAACACAGCATCTGCATTTTCTGGAAAAGGGGAAACCACTGTGTGGGACACGTGGTCAGCTTTCCTAGTTTTAACAGACACACTGAATGTACTTTCAGCATCTAAAGGCAGGGAGATCGAGCCATGTTTTACGAACATTGAATGGTACGCTGTACTAATGTACAACCGGAACAGTGAATTTACATCAGCGACTGAAGAGAGGGAAGTGTTTTCACAGGGAAGATCAATTGATCATATTCCATTGACAAAAGATGCCTTGCGACAGCATGCCATGTGTGCCATCTACCAGGCAATTAGTGTGTGTGGAGAATCACTGGAGAAGAAACAGATACTTCCACCATCGCGTCAGAATGGGGGTTGAATCATACTAACATGGGTTGGAAACCCCAATGAATTACTCTTCTGCAGGTTCAGGATTCTTGTTGTGAACTGATTCACTCTGGATGCAAGAAAACATGTTCAGGAAGTTGTTCTTGTAAGAAGGAAGAATTACAATGCACACGTCTGTGTGCATGTACATGCCCACATTACTGATAAAAGTATTGTATAGTATGTACTGCACTCATGCAAATATAAAGAACCTATATGTTTTTATGTGTAACTGCAGGAATACCGATTACACCCTTTATTTCTAACTTCAACTTTTATTACATTTTACACATGTACATGACATATAAAGTTATTTTGCCAATTTGCATCACAGATTTTAATTCTCCTTAACACCGTGGTGGCCTTTTTGTAAAATGCTGCCATTGCAAAAGGTGTGCAAATTTGGGTTGGCCCTATGCCCTATTTTGCTTAGCATGACAAACACTGCATTTGAGCCAATTTTCATGTTTGTACTCCAAACTGAGCATTTCTCCACCATTAACCTGTTTTCCCACAAGTTAAAAAAGGTAGCAAGGGGATCAAATACCTGTCAGTGTGACTAAATGGTGAGGTGAAGGAAGGTATTAGGGACAAAAAGGGATCCTTTAAAAAATGGAAAGCTAGTTCTAATGAGGAAGATAGGAAAGAGCATAAGCACTGGCAAATTAGATGTAAAATGTTAATAAGGCAGGCCAAGAGAGAATTTGAAGAGAGACTCGCTAAAGAGGCAAAAACTAATAAATACTCTTAAAAGTACATCAAAAGCAAGAGGCCTGCCAGAGAGTTGGGCCATTAGATGTTACCAGGGAGTAAAAGGGGCACTTAAGGAGGATAAGGCCATTGCAGAGAAATTGAATGCATTCTTTGCTTCAGTCTTCACTGCAGAGGGTGTTGGGGAGATACCCGTGCCAGAACTATTCTTTGTAGGTGATGAATCTGAAGAGCTGTCGCAGATCGTGACTCTGGTAAAGGTTCTAGAACAAACGGACAAACTAAATAGTAACAAATCACAGGGACTAGATGGTATTCACCCCAGAGTTCCGAAGTAACTCAAATATGAAAATGCAAACCTACTACTGGTCATTTGTAACCGATCACTAAAATCTGCCACTGTACCTGAGGACTGGAAGGTAGTGAATGTAATACCGATATTTATAAAGGACTCTGGAAACTACAGACCAGAGAGCCTGATATCTATGCCAGGCAAAATGGTGGAAACTATTATTAAAAACAGAATTATGGGGCATATTGATAAACATGGCTTAATGGGAAAGAGTCAATGTGGTTTTAGCAAAGGGAAGCTGTGCGTCACTAATCTATTGGAATTTTTTGAGGGTGTGAATAAGCATGTGGATAACGGGGAGCCCGTCGATATAGTGTATCTGAATTTTCAGAAAGCATTTGATAAGGTCCCTCATGAGAGACTCTTGAGAAAATTAAAAAGTCATGGGATAGGATGCAGTGTTGTATTGTGGATTGGTAACAGGTTAAAGGATAGAAAATAAAGAGTAGGACTAAATGGTCAGTTTTCATAATAGAGAGAAGTAAATAATGAAGTACCCCAGGGATCTGTACCGGGGTCAGTGTTGTTTAATGTATTCATTAATGATCTGGAAAGGGAAGTAAAGAGTGATGTGATCAAACTTTAAGACGACACCAAGTTATTAAAGGTAGTTAAAACACGAGTGGACTATGGAGAGTTGAAGGGGGAGCTTGCGAGACTGAGTGACTGGGCATCTAAATGGCAGATAAAATTTAATGTTGACAGGTGTAAAGTGATGCACATAGGGAAAAAACAATCCAAACTTTTATGTACACAGTTCTGGATTCTAAATTAAGAGTTCCACTCAGGAAAAGGACCTTGGAGTCATAAAGGGATGGAGAATAAAACTGAAAAGATAATAATGCCACAATATAAATCTACAATGCAATCACACCTTGAATATTGTGTAGAGAAAGTAGGGTTTGCCGTGCTGGTCCTAATTATAGGCAATAGAGATGAAGCAGTAAAGTGATTTCTTTTATTGGACCAACTACAGTTGGTGGAGGTATGCAAGATTTCTGACCTTACAGTAGGCGTGTGCACCAGGGCCCCATGTCGTTTTTTGTTTTTCGTTATCGTTATCAAAATGTGTCATTTTTGTTTTTGTTAATGAAATGTCATTTTTCATTATTGTCCTTATTGGTATTGGTACCGATTTCAAACATAGATTTTGGTTTTGGTATTATTATTGGTACGTGGACCTGCCTGCTGTCATTCTCATCGTAACCAAGCCAAGTACGTGCACCTGAGACCTCGCATCTTCATGAATGTTAGACCCCTTGTCTCTCCCTCTGTTCCCCTTCCTATGTCTCTCCCCCAGCTCCTGTCTCTCAGATTGTAAGGGCGTTTATAGACGATCCCGCTTACAAGCGGGATCGCCAAACGCCGGCTTTCCCCCCCCCCCAGTCTCTGCGAGCCGTGTCTGCAGTTCAGACATGGCGCAGAGTGCGAGTGCACATGTGTGCCCTTCTGCGCATGCGCACTCGCCCGGGGAACCAGGAAGTGCGGCATAAAGCCGGCACTTCGGGAATCCGCGTCGGAGGGGGCAGGCGAGCCTGCCCCCTCCGATGCGGATTAACAAATGGCCCCAGCAATTAGACGAGTGCCAAGAAAGGCGGCTGATCAAAGGATCAGCTGCCTTTTTGGTCTCGTTTAAAAGCGCCCTAAGCCCTAGGGGCAGGGACCATGTCTAGTTTATTACTTTGTAAAGTGCCAGGTACACTGCTGGCACTATATAAATGTTTGTTAATAATAATAATATTGGTATACACACAATACCAAGTTGTATTTATATAAATATATAGTGGAAGGGAAAAGGAAAACTCAGAGGTATATCAACTATCTCTAACCTATCTCTATTTTATAGCTATCATCAAATATATATATATAAACTATACTACCTATCTCTCTCTCTATATATATATATATGTGTGTTCAGGGGCAGTCCGGCAGGGGAAAATGTAAGGTAAGGAATAAGGATTGGAAAGGGAAGGTGGTAGGGATATACATGGGAGGATTTTTAGTGCAAGCACCAGCAGATTGTGCAAATGCACCCTGACAGAGCAATAGCTAACACAGAACCAAAGTCAAGCAGACCAGCCCTGCAGTATAAAGGGCTGCAGTGCCCTCCCCCAGAGTTCCCCTGATTGGTTCTGGGAGGCAGGAGGCATTGAGCAATCACAGGGTGCCATGCAACTGTTTGGAACCTACTTGCACTGCTCATTGGCCAGTGATTACATCCATCAGATCCTTCCCCTCCCACCACAGGCCCTGTTCAAGAGTTCAACACTCTTTCTGGCTCTGAGATGTCTGCTCCCCCCTCCCCTTGCCACATTTCCCTCCAAAAAGCACCTGCCAGGCTGCTAGGCAATAATGAAATCAATAATGACTTTCGTTATTGTTACTGATTTTGTTATTTTTTGTCATTTTCGTTACTGCAACAACGATAATGAAAATGACAAATTTTGGTTTTTTAATATAATGAAAATGACATGTACACCCCTACCTCACAGGCTCCTTTGTCAGGCGCGTCTGGGGTTTAGAATGGCTCCTCTGAAGAGAGGCTGGATAGGCTGGGGTTCTTCAGCTTGGAGAAGAGATGTCTAAGAGGAGATATGATAGAAGTTTATAAAACCACAAGTGGCATAGAACAAGTTAATAGGGAACGGTTATTTACCCCCTCAAGTAGTACTAGAACTAGGGAACACGCCATGAAACAAACGTGTTGCAGATTTAAAATAAATAAAAGCAAGTATTTTTTCACTCAATGCACAATTAAGTTGTGGAATTTTTTCCAGAAGATGAGGTCAAGGTCAGTCTGGGCTTAATTTGTGCTGAGACTTACCAGGGCAGAGCCCTGGCAATTATTTATCTCCAAATCTGGCAGATTCAATCTGCTGATTTAGTTTTAGATTCAATCTACAGTAGATTATCTGCCAAATTAATTGCCCAGCCACCTCTGCCGCTATTGCTGCTGGCCCCTCGCCTACCCCTGGGCTGGGTTCAACTGCTGTGTAGCCATGTGATGCAATGTCACGTGATGTGTTTTGTGTGCACAGTGGCTGCTGCATTTTCCCACTGCTGAACCTGCCCGATGCCAAGGGATGCCTGATGCTGGCAAGCTCAGCCCAGGATCTGGGGACTCGACTGCTGACTGTGAGATAGTTGTGGGTAGCTGACTGCAGGGGCATGATGGGGGCTGGCTGGGAGTGGGTTGGGGACATGGTGGTGGTGGGGGTTGGGGAAAGGGGCTGGTTGGGAGGGGTTGGGGCATGATGGGGGGGGGTTTGGGGAAAGGGGCTGACTGGAGGGGTTTTGGAAACGAGTTCACTGGGAGCACGATGGGAGCTAACTGGAGTGTTTGGGGAATAGTACAACAGAAACTAAATGTGGATCTTCTCTAAAAAATAAATCAAAGACCAGAAAATAAAATATTATACTACTGTTGCACATGATGAAGAATATCTGATCATTAATGTCTAAGGTCCGTTAACTACTTGTTATATTTTGTTATATTCTGGGGGCATGGGTTCTGATGCTAGGGGACGTGGCTTCTGGGGGCAGGCTTGAGCCCTGGCATTATTTTTTTTTGTACAAACAGACACTTTTTAAATTTTATTTTTTACAAATTAAGCACTGAGGCCAGTAGTATAGCTGGATTTAAGAAAGGGTTGGACAAGTTTCTGGAGAATAGGTCAATTCGCAGCTATTAGCCAGGTAGGTTTGGTTTGGGGAATGTAACCTCTTATTGTCAGGAGCTGGGAGTGAACAACAGGGAATGGATCATCCCATTGTGACCTGGCAAAACCTTGCAGAATCTGACCCTGCATTCAAACATGATGCAAAAAATGAGTAAGCAACCAGACAGAAGGTATCAACAACAGGAACTTGAATGAGAGGGTAGTGGCCTCATGAACTACCTCAGGTGGAACATTCCAAGCCTGGAATGTGTGGAACTGTGTGGAAGAAAGCTTCAAAGATAATAATGGATGAATGAAACAGACAATGTGAGTATCAAGGCTGGCTATGTGTGACTGAGAGAGCTGCCCCCCATCCCTGGAATTCCCTCTCTGCCCACATCCGCCTTGCCCCCTCCCTCCGCTCCTTCAAATCCCTCCTCAAGACCCACCTTTTCCTCGCCGCCTTTCCCAATCCCTGCTAGACAGTCCCATATACCTACTGTCTGACGTCCTCTGCAGATGGCCGCAACCTGATTGTAACCAAACCAAGCACATGTACCTGAGTCTTTGCATCCGCTTGAATGTTTCTGTCTTCTCCCCTGTCTCTCCCACTGTCCCCCCTCCCTGTCTCCCCCTCCTTGTCTTTTAGATTGTAAGCCACAGGCAGGGACCGCATCTGTTTCTATGTTCCGTTCTGTACAGCACCAGGTCACATGACTGGCGCTATATAAGTGTTTATAATAATAATAATAATAATAATTAATTAACAAAGTATAGTTCTGTCTGTTTTGACACCTGAACCTAAAGTACATGAAACAAGGTGCAAGCAGCAGGTTTGTCTGAGAAGGGGTGGGGGTGGAGGAGAAAAGAGTCAGCTAAAGAGAAGGAAGGACCAGGAAGCTGGAAAGTAGGGAAGCTGCTCTACTTGAGTGATGTGCCCAGTGCAGAAGTTGGTGAGTATAAACTGGCAACTTATACTACTGAGAGGAGTACAAGCTGGCAACGTTGCATCACAGTGGGTAAAGCCACATGAGATGGGGTGGGCAATTGCAGCTGCCACACTTTGGGCTGGCAAGAAGCCCCCTTCGCCGCCATAATGGCAGCGATGGGGAAATTGCCGCGCTCCCCATCAGGAGATACGGGGAGAAAAGAGGAGTGGTGCTGCATTCAAGCAGCAGCTAGGAGCGCCCGGCCCGGGTTAGGGTTGCCGTGGGAACAGAACGGTGGTGCGTGCGCAGAGGCACCACGCTGAGAAACAGTGAGTGGGCCCGCCCCCTTTTGGGAGGGCGGAGCCGCTCTGGCCGCGTGGAAGTGGCATTCGTCCTGTGGACCTCGAACAAGCAGCAGCAAGGATCAGTGCTGCTGAGGAGGCTGGGACTGAGCGTGGGACGATGGGCCGTGCCAAAAAGAAGGGAGCGGCGGCGGCACAAAAGAGGAGCCGCGTGGAGGCTCCAGAGGCAACCGGGCAAGGGGCGGGGGAGGAGGCCGGGGGGGTCTCGGATGGGGATCCATTCAGGGCCGAGTTGGTAGCCTGTCTTGAGGCCTGCGAGGCCATGTTGCGTGCCCGCAACTTACCCCCAGGAACGAACTGGCCACGAATGGGGTCTGACCACAGCAGGCAGGCTGCCCCTGAAGGAGGCCAGGGCCCCAATGATTCAACCAGGGGAACAGATCCAGGGGGGCAGGGGCAGGAATTACATATGCCCCCAGCAAGCAGTCAAGCCACAGAGGCAGGACTGAGGAGGGGCACCAGGGCAGTCTCTACCCCGGCACGCTATAGGGATGAGGGGGTAGACAGGGGGTCGGGAGTGAACTTGAGGCCAGAAGGAACGCAGTGGCAGGTGCAGATGCAGGGCACGGGCGAAAACCCTTCCACACAGGGATGGGTGGAGCAGGACACCCTGGCCCAAGGTTCAGGGATGCGGGCCACAGAGGCACAATAGGGAGACCACCCAGGGGTGCAGGTTGATTGTGCACCTGACCCATCGAGTGAGGCAGCCCATTGGGACCCATTTAGTATCCCAGGCCTGGCACAATATCAGCTTCAAAGGGCAGCATCAGTCCCAGCCCTCCCAAGATCAACAAGGGCTAACCTATCCGGGCATGACCTGCCCGGACCCATGTCTCCAGACACAGGTGACCAACCACCACCACAGCAGCAGCGGCGGCAAGGACACGTGGAACAAGACGGCAGGGGGGACGACGCACTGTGGCAGCAGGTGCTCGCCATAGAAACCATACTGCGAGACGAAACGGAGGGGATAGCGATGTTAAATAGTACCAATCAGCAGCAGAGCCGAGTTAATCAGAGTGGGGGAGCACAAGGTGAGTCCAGCTGGGGCAGGGGGAGAGTAAGGGATGACGCATGCAACGTTGTGTGCACCCCAGAGAGAAGGGAAAGCCCAGTGGGAACTACGGGGGAACGGGGGCAACAACTTATAGACAGACACCCAAGAGAAACAACCTCCAACCAAAGGAGTTTAGGAACACCAACATTAGGGACAAGGCCCCAGAAAACATCAGGGCCACAGTTGAAGAAGGTGGATGGGGTGTGGGCATGGGTTTTGCCTGCCATACCCCCAGCCATAGAAGTGGAAAAACCACCCCCTCCTATACACAGAGAGATAGGAAGCGGAGGACACACTGAGGTGGTAGAGGCCCCCCTCCACGTCAGGTAGCAGACAGCCCCAAGGTGAAGGAGGGTCGGGAGCTTCACCGGTGATCCGGCCACCAGGGGGGGGCTATTGCTTACGTAACCGCCCCATTTGGAAGCCATTTAACACAGGCGACCAAAGAAAAAATATGGCGGGGAGAATACGTGGACTTATACGCATTATTATTTAGCGATCCAATTGTGGATCATACAGAGAATGAAGGGGAAAAGGATAGAGAAAAATATAAACGACCCAAAGCCAACAGGAACTGGGCAAATTGGACCGCCGCATTTGCCGTATACATGGGGGTAGTAATGCAAAGTGACCCAGGCCGCGGCTTAGAACTACATAAGTATGCGGACATAGTCCGCAGGGCCCATGGGACCGGCCCTCCTGGCGCATGGCTTCGCTATGACGAAGACTTTCGCCATAGGGCGGCGAATATGCCGGGTCTGCGATGGGACATCCATGCACCAGACATATGGCTGGAGAGTATGGTGGATGCTACTAGGGCCCCTAGGTATGACAGTGGGCATCCGTTAGTTCGTGTGGGAGTCGCAACCGCCAACGAGCCATACCGGGGGGAGAACCGAAAAAAGGGACAAGGGGGGCCTGGTGTGTGCTGGGAATACAACACAGCCGGGCGATGTAATCGGTCGCAATGTCGATTTTGCCACCGGTGCTCCAGTTGTGGAGGGGGGCACCCTGAGGGCACATGTTATCACCCCCGATAAAAAACAGGCTATGGCCGAGCCGGCACGGGAAGAGGACCAGGAAAAGGCAGTCAAGGGCCCCGCACACAAAAGGGGCCCAACACCAATACAAATTGAGGCCCTAGAGAAAGCATTAGAAGCACACCTAGATAGGGAGGAGGTAGAATACGTGGTACAAGGATTTCGGGAGGGTTTCTTAATCCCAGCAGGCCCAGTCAACCAACATACATCCTGCAAGAACTTAAAATATGTAGAAGGGAGGGAAGAAATGGTAAAGGAAAAAATAGATAAGGAACTGGCAGAAGGTAGGATTTCTGGCCCTTATGATCAACCACCCATGCCCAATATGGTAATATCCCCATTGGGCATAGTGCCCAAAAAAGCCCCCGGGCAATTTAGGATGATTCATCACTTGTCGCACCCACGGGGCTCCTCTGTAAATGATGCGATACCAAAGGAATTGGCGACCATCCGGTACGCCTCCTTTGACGTAGCCATCGACAAGGCCAGGAGAATGGGAACAGGTGCAATGCTAGCTAAGTGCGATGTTAAATCAGCATTCCGCTTGCTACCAGTGCACCCCAGTAGTTTCCACCTACTGGGTTTTCAATTCGGAGGAAAATATTATTATGATCGAGCAATGCCCATGGGATGCTCAATATCATGTTCGGCATTCGAACGTTTTAGTTCACTTGTCGAATGGNGCTAACATTTGTCAGCAGATTAAAAGGATACCCCCCTCCAGACCAAGGTTTTTATTTAAAGCGCATGCTGGAGAGCTGGGCCAGGGCAGCGCCTGCCCCCGTAAGTACACGTGCCCCTATCACTACACCTATCTTAATTAGAATTACAGAAATATTACTTAGGGTGTGTAATGATACCTTTGAGACACAATTGTTCATTACAGCATACTCCATAACATACTTCGGGGGTTTTAGAATAAGCGAGGTTGTAGCATCATCCCGCAGGGACAGCTCTGGTCGAGCACTAGTTATTGATGACATGGAATTGGCCCCGGAAGTCATGTCACTATGATTAAAATGATCAAAAACAGATCAGAGGAGTAAAGGAGCAACCATTCGGCTGTTTAGTTGCAGGGCGAAAGTGATTTGCCCAGTGGAGCAAATGAGATGCTATCTCAACATCCGCCCACCAGTAAGTGGAAACTTGTTTATACATATGGACAGAACCCCATGAACAAGTTACCAACTTAATGCAATCTTAAAAGCTGCACTGGGTGGGGCAGGCCTTTCTTCAAGTCACTTTAGGTCTCATTCATTCAGGATTGGGGCCGCCTCAGCAGCAGCCGCTGTCGGTTTGCCAGTTGAGGCGATCAAATCAGTAGGGAGGTGGCGATCTAATGCCTACAAGAAGTATGTGAGGTCTGTTACTAACAAATTGTGTCTCCCGGCTAGGAACTAAGTGGACCGGACTGGAGAAACGAACAGTATGGATCGTGGGACACAGTCTGGTGCGTTGGGCCAGCAACGCGGCCCTAAAGACGGCTCTTATACACATCTAGATGTGTATAAGAGACAGAGACAGGACCTTGCGACATGGCAGGGATTCTTGGTAAACCATAATGGAGTGAATTTTTGGAGAGATAAATGGCTGTTGCGCAGTGACCTACAGGTTCACTCCGACGCGGCTGGAGGAGCTGGGTTCGGACTGTATTTCGAGACACAGTGGTGCGCAGAGCCGTGGCCCCAGGATTGGCATGACACCGGCGTAACAAGAGACCTGACATTTTTGGAGCTGTTTCCCATAGTAGTAGCAATACTGCTCTGGGCAAAACAGTTCGCTAATCGCACAGTCCTATTTTGGTGCGACAACATGGCCGTTGTCCATGTAATTAACACAATGTCTTCTCGTTCATCCCGAGTTATGACACTGGTGAGAAAAATGGTTGGGGCTTGCCTACGGAACAATATTTTGTTCACAGCACGGCATGTTCCTGGCATCAACAACGAAGTGGCTGACGCATTGTCTCGATTTCAGATCAAGCATTTCCGTGAACTAGCACCAGAGGCCAAGGAATTCCCCGAGCCCCTACCCCCGGGGGTATGGCACCTTGGGAAGTAGAACTCCAGAATATCGTTCGGGGATCCCTGGCCCCTAGAACACAAACAGCTTACGGTAGGGTTTTCCATGAGTTTCAAGAATTTAGGCCTCACAACGGGTGGAAGATGGATTTCCCCATAAGGGAAGCAGAGATATTACAATTTGCCATGTACCTTAGGAGAAAAGGTTTGGCTGTGGGTACCATTGGAGGAAAGATGGCTGCGCTAACATTTGTCAGCAGATTAAAAGGATACCCCCCTCCAGACCAAGGTTTTTATTTAAAGCGCATGCTGGAGAGCTGGGCCAGGGCAGCGCCTGCCCCCGTAAGTACACGTGCCCCTATCACTACACCTATCTTAATTAGAATTACAGAAATATTACNTCGGCCAGAGCCAGGGTGCTGTCAAAAGGGGGAGTTATGTTGTTGGGTACTGACAAGGGGGCACATCCCTGTCAGTAATGGTGTTAATAAGTAAGTTAAGTAGCTAGCATACTGGACCCAGTTTGCCTGAACAATACCCACCGGCCTTGAGGATGATTGAAATAAAGAGTGCGGCCAGTTTAAAATCCAATACGGTCTCTGTGTCTCATTGGGGGGATGCGCCAGCAAGAGCAGACGGCCACATTTATTTATTTATTTATTTTTCAATTGAATACCCCGCCCCTCCTGCCATCAGGCAGCCTGGGGCAGCTTACAATATAAAAACACAAATAAAATTCAATATAAAACATATTTTAAAAACTGCAAAAAGGAGGACGACATTTAGCACCACCCCTCCCCCTTCAGACCAGCTACAGTCACATCTGGCCATCACCAGCTCCTGCAAGCCATGGATCATGTTGAGGAGCTGGCTGCACGGGGTTGGGTGCCTGGACTCCTGCTGTGCTGCAGTATTGGGCCTGCTGCTGCTACACAGCTGATGGGGGGGAGGGGGACAGAGGAGTGTGTGTGCTCCTCCCACCCACTGAACAGCTGATTGGGGAAGAGGGAGGCCCTGGAGAAGCATGTACAATCCTACTGCGTGCTGAACAGCTGTTCAGGAGAGAGGGGAACCCCGAGGAGTGTGCATGTTCCTCCTGCCCACCAACAGCTGACCCGGGGGAGGAGGGTCTGGGAGGATCCATCCATATGATCCGCTGCATTGTGGGTTAACATTACCCAGAGTGGGATAACATTGGCCAAAGCAGGTTAACATCTCATGGGTGCAGCCAGATGAGACAGGCTAGGCAGGCTACCACACTTTAGGTAGCCCTGGGCAACTGAACTATGCAATGCAGTAGTTTGTGTGTTCAGGTCCCACCAGATGTTCCCCCACATTCCAGAGTGGGGTGAGCAGCTGGCTGATCCACGATGCATCCTTGGAAAAATTCTGAGGATGCGTTGCAGAGCTGCTTTACCCCAACTGGGGTAAGGTTGCCTAGGGTGGGGCAACTTGGGTGACCAGGTGTGCTTGCCCCACCCCACTAGGGCTGTGTGTGACAGGTGCTAAACCCATTGTGCATGGTCACATCATGGCTGGGGGCGGGCTCTTAGTCTGACTGAGCTGATCGGAGGGAAGGAGAGCCCAGAGGAACATGCACACCCTCTCCACACCCCAAAAACAACTGATTGGGGAGGGAAGGCCTAGAGGAGTATGTGTGGGCACTTCTCTGGGCCTGTTCTCCGCTGATCAGCTGTTTGTTGGAGTGGGGAGAGGGGCTCCCACTCCTCCCGATCAACTGTTTGTCAGGTGGATCATGGAGGAGGGGATCCTGTGCTCTTCCCAGGCTCCCTTTGCCTCCCGACCCACCCGACTGACAGCTGATCGTGGGAAGTGGGGGTGGTGGGAAGAGGGCGCACACTCTTCCCAGGCTCTCCTTCCACATCAGCTGTCAGGTGGGGAGAGGGGGCAGGGATGGAGAACACACCCTCTTCCGCCCCCCCAACAGCTGCTTATTGGCAGCAGGCCCAATCCTGCTCCTCAGCAGGAATCAGTCCCCAGGACATGACAGCGGCTTCCCTGCAACCCTGTGGCCGGCTCTCTGTGCTTGCCCTACAGTTTGGCAGCAGTGATTTCCCGCCATGGGTCTGTGCAGGAATTGGGCCTCTACTGATCATTCCCAGTAACCAATGCAAAGGATGTGTTATTCTTACATTTCCCTTCTCTTCCTCCTTTTCCCACCCACATACAAGCGGTTTCTACCTCTCTGATGAGGAATAAAAATTCTTTTGATGTTCAAATGTTGACCAGGATATTTTCTAGGGGACTGTATGAAGAACAGTGTAAAGTTTACAGGCCCAGGTTGATTTGACCAGCTACAGTCAAAGACCTGGCAGCCAAGGAAGCTTCAAAGGGCAGGTTCCAGAAGATTCTATGGCAGCTGGTTTGAAATGGAACAAGTATAAGAAACTGTCAGTTTGTGAGGAAAGCCAAACAATTAAGTAAGGGAATGCCTCATTAGGGAACACAAACAACCTTAACTCTGCCCTGTAGGGAACACATTTGGGGGAGGGGGGAGAAATATCAAATGCTTCTTACACAGTCAACATCACCTAATCTGGAATAGCAAACACTAAAATATCTTGATCATAATTTTATAGTTATTATATAAAATCACTAAAAGGTAAAAATGAGATTGTTTGGATGTTCTAATTGTACATTTACAATTAGATGTACAATTAGAACATACTTTAATATGTTTAGTTTTTTGTTAAGTGTAACTTTAACTCTGAATGTTCTGGGTTTATAGGCATGGAGTTTGGAGCAATTGTATCATTCTTGTCATACGTCACCAGCATGCTCTCTCATCCTCAATCCCATTATAATTCCAAGACAAAGCTACTTTAACAGAAAGCCACACCTTTCTGAAATCTTAGGGTTAGGGGAAAACATAGTCCTTAGGGGCATGTCCTCCGGCAAACTGCTGTTTCATCCTCACACCGCTCAGTAGCAAGCAGCTATCTCACAGTTGCTGGGCAGTAATTAACTCCTGATCAAGTGAGCAATTAATGTTTGTAAGAATGTTTACTGCTTTGCGGCAGCAAGAATAATGGGTATTTTCACACGAATGTGGGGGTGCAACCTGAATCTGCCCGCTTGCAGTTGTGCCTGGGTCCATTTTAAATGGGCCCAGAGGTTGCTGGGGCCCTTGGTCTGCCCATATGGCACCCCTCCCCCACACCCTTGCATTGTGGGAGGGCTGCCCACAACGCTATGATGTTGCCAGGGCAAACCCCAGCTAAGAACAGGGCTGCAGCCATCCATCAAGAAGACAGACAGCAGCCCTGCTGTCCTGGGCTCGGGCTGCCCACTCTGCTGGTGGTGATCCAGGATGTTCCAGAGCACTACCAGCGGGGCAGCCCCAGAGGAGGGACAGCCTGCCCCATCTCTGCTCCGCCTGCACATCTGGCAGGCAACCTTTAAACAGATGGCCTGCCTGGGGGTGAGGCAGGGAAGAGGTGGGGCAGGTGTCTGTGTGAAGACACCCCAATGAGGCAGCTTGCATGGAGCAGACCAAATTGCCCCATTTCTTCAAGGCCCTAAGAGAACTCTCTTTAGCAGACTCTCACGGTCCCATTTCTATCATGGTGATACATGCAGGGAAGCCCTCCATGTTATTCTCATTAACATACTCAGTTGTCTGTTAACCTTTTAACTTCATGAATGTATCCATCTCCACCTTTGTACTCTTTTCCCTCGTCCATCCTAAGCCACATTCTGATTCATGCATGTAGTTGGGCCTTACTTCTGTTTTACTCCTGAAGCTTTCACATGAGCAGAGCACTAAACAAACTCTAGTTATGCCGGAGTGCAAAGAGAAAAATCAAGAGTACATACCCCCTTTCAATTTGTATTTCAAAGTAATGGTTTGTGCAAACACTGTAGGAAATTGTAGGTTTGTCTGGCAGACATTCCTTATGAGGTTCTCTCCCATAGGAAAATGGCAGATACGCAATTTAAAAGAACACACTTTACTAAGAATAATGGTAATAAAGCAAACAATTGAATTTTGCAAAAAGCAATTTATGCCTTACACATACAGGGAAAATTAAATAATCAAATTAGTTACTTCAGTTTACGTCTGTTCACCAGAATGTGGATTGGTCGCACTCTCTCCTTGCACCGGGCACAGACCTGTCTGCAATTAATGATTGTTTGGTTCCAGGCAATACTGATACGAACACTAATACTAATGCACCCTAATAAAGGACCACTAAATAGTTTTCCTGATGCTACAGAAGTGTCTAGAGAGAGTGTGGTTGCTGTTTTGATCCCAAATATGAGATAGGTTTCTAGTGCCAGTGACACAGTGTAGCTAAGGTGTACTTAGATCTAGGAGACCATGGTATTATTATTATTATTAATTATATATATATCATATACATATTCACATATATCATATTTATAGCATATATTTGTAACCAGACACCTGTCAGGGTTGTCAGCAGTGGAAAATTAACTGGGGATCTCACACTCCAGGTACATGAGCCTCTACCCTCTAAGCCAAAATACTAGCTCTGAAGAGTAGCAGGCTCATCAACCTGTGCGTAGTTAGCTACAACCCTATCACTAGGGGGGTGGGAGGGGCACCATGCCAGCCCTCTGGGATTACATATTATTTCTCATGTCACCTGTGCCAAATACTCTTTCATGTTGGGGATGGGTCATTGGGGATGGGTCAAGGTTGTTTGGCCTGTGGTCAATACTGGCCTCTACCTCCCGATACGATGCCCATTCCCAGGAAGCGGGTGGCTCCATTTGGGAAGGTAGGAGGGAGGTCCTCAGGAGTGCCCCAAGCAACCAGCTAGAAGACCGTCTTACGAGAACAAGTCCCCTTTTGGGTGGAGCAAGCTGTCAGGCTCCGGGGCAAGGAGCCGACGGGAAGGGGGAAAGCAGGGGGGAGGTACAAGAGAAAAGGCATTACCCAGCGTCTGTACTAAAACCTCTCAGCTGTTCCCCAATACCTGGGGGGCTGAATGCTCAGCATGGAATCAGACAAGCTGGCCTAAGAAGGTGTATGGCTCATCATCGAGGCCACGGACCAGGAAGCTGGAGGGAGCACCCAGCAACGGGGGGAGCTGGCAGGGGATAACTAGTGACGGGGGGAGCTGGCAGGGATAGGGCAACAAGGCCCCAACACACGAAGGGAACAGGGATCACAAGCAACAACAAGGATGGGGATGACACACAAGCAAGAGACACAAAGGGATCCACGGGACAAGCGACTCACATACGAAGACAACAACTATAGACACGGGAAGGGACAAGGCAATACTGCATCAATTCAAGGAAGGTACACAAACCAAACCGCAGGAAGAGCAGTTGCTCCACCAGTTTCCTGAGGCCACCAAAAGGACCTAAATGCTCCCTGGTGGCCAATCAGGAATCCAGGGGGCAAGCCCCGGAAATGGCAGACAGATGAGCAGGGGTGGGGCCCACACCAGGCAGGGGTGCAGGGGAAGACCTATTGGGAAGGATGCAGACACCCTCCACCAAGGCACCTGGTGGTGTAACTTGTTACCATGCTGTCCCCAAACCCCCAGGGTCGAGGGTTCAAGACCCAGCCATTGCAGTACTGAAAGAATGAACAAAGGAGTGCCTTTTAACTCACAGCAGCACTTAGCACAGCAGTTTACTTGTTCTTCTGCAAGCGTTGTGCTGTCATGGAGAAAAAGGGAGAACTGTGGCCTCAGGACTCTAATGATGCTTCTGCTGCAGTGTGCATACAGATATGTAGACCTTTGCTGGGTGACTGAATCTCCTGGACCTTTGGTGGTGGTGGGAGGGATGAATCCCTTCTCTTCATTGGTGGAGGCTTACATGTGCAGAAACGTGAGCTTTTAAACCCTTATATTTGGGGGGGGGACCATTTAGGAGAAAATATGGTTGTGTAAATCCATCAGATTAACCCCTAATGGTCCTCGTGTCAAAATACCAGTATGTGTAAAAGTTGTACTTATTATGCTGCTAGAGTCTGTGAATGAAAGAAAAATCTGAACTTCTACAGTGCTATTCTTTTTGTGCTTGCTGACTGCATGCTTCATTTATGTAGGTGCGTTTTCAGCTGACATTTTAGTCCACGGCAATACCAATGTTCAGAAAAGTCTTTAATTAAAAAAGAAAAGAGAAGGTTTTGTTCCTGCCATTTAAAATGTATTTGAGAAAATTGACTAAACTTAAATAATTGGATTTAGTCATCAGTGCTGAAAGGTTGACTGTAAGGGGGAGTGTAAAGCAGCAGGAATAAGACAAAGGTCAACCAAAGCCTCTCTCGGAATAAGGCTTCCAGGTTACAAGCATCCAGCAAATAATTAGTGGTAGGAATGCAGCCATGGTTTAGTCCTGCTGAAGAAAGCTATTGACTGGAAAGGAAACCTGGATGCCTGCCAGTGACACAGTGTATAATTGTGCCCTGCCTGCCACCTCATAGGGTGTAAACAGATGGACAGCAGCCCCAGGGGTGCCCGCAGATGCCCCTGTCACTCTGGGTTTACCGGTTCGTTTGAAGGACTCCTGCCAGATATGCAACCCAGAGCAGGCTGGGGCAACCCAGCATGGAGTTCTCCTCAAGATCCTGGAGCACACTGCATGGAGCAAACCAGCAAAACCCATTGCAGAGGCCAAACGCGGTGTTGCCTATCTGTTGGGGGGATCCACGGTGCACCTCCATGCGTACAAGGTACAAGGCAGAGGAGAACTAGACCTTTGGCATTTACAATATGTCTTTTCCACACTGTCTGTGAAGAGATTATTGCTTCAGGTCATTAATATCTTCTGCCCTGCTGTGTTTCAACTGGAACTCTCATCTGTGCAGTAGTTCCCTGCTCTGTCTCTGTCTTGCTCTGCATGAAACACACAAAGCAGGCACTCTCATAGCTGCCATAGTTGGTGGGCTCAATCCAATGCCCTGAGGATTGGGTGCACGCATGCACGTGTGCGCGGTTGCACGCAAACTGTGCGGATCCGCATTGCAGGCACATTGTGCCTTGCAGAAACTATGCGCATGTGCACGTACACACGCCCACAGTTCACAGGGCATTGATCACGGCCATTGTGGATAACTGAAGTTTTCCTTGCAACTCACCCAACTGTGAGTGCTTTAGGGCACTTAGCCAACCATGGGAACTTAGAAATCCCCTGCTAAGGCTTGCCACCTCATCCTCTGTTGATACATAATGCACCAGATGTTTAAAGCAAAGGGGTCTGTCACAAGGAGTCTACAGACATGTGAGCAAATCTACCCTTAAACTGCACACAAAGTATGTTAGTGGCTACTGGCTACTGTAGTGAAGGGGTGGGAAATCTTTTCTCTTCGCGGGGCCACTTATAAAAATTATACAGTCTCCAAGATGTGGCGGTGCTGCACAGAAGAAAAGGAGGGCTCAGATCATGAATAGATCATAGATCTATTCATGATAGATCTGAAGCAAAGGAGGGCTCAGATCATGAATCTATTCTACGGATCACTCCCTTATCTTTGTGTGCATGGACTCATCTATGCTCTCTTACCCTGGCCTCAGTTTTTCAGTGGCTGGAGATAGGAACTGGATCCAGGGAACAGATCCAGCAACTGGAAAAGAGCTGCATTTGGTCCCCAGGTCTGAGGTTCCCCCACCCCTGCCCTAGTGACTGCTGCACTTGTTAAACATATTAATATTTTTAGTGAGATAGCAAATACTTGTTGCAATATTGTAATGTGATAAACATATAATAATCAATGTCTCCACCTCAGAAGCTCCTACCAGATTCTGACTATGGGGCTGGTTTCTCTGCAAAGGCCCTGTACTGCTCCCAGTACATACCATGATTCTCCTGAATGGGAGCAGGATAGAGTTGTGGGTTGCAACTGGAGTCATGAAGCTCTTGAGACAGTTGAGCCCTATGGCATCGTTTAGACTTACCAATGGCAATGAAACATCCAGCTGCTTCAGTATCTTCACCTATGGAAACTACAGTGAAGACAGGACTCTGGTCCTTTCTGGTGTCAGCTAAACCTGTTGAGGGTGTTGCTTAGGAGCTTTCTGTGACAGGCCCTTGACTCTGGAAACCCGGAGAAGGGAACTGTCACCAGTTCAAAAACCCTTGCCACCCTCTTTTCATAGTGCAAGCCTTGATGATTCTCCTTGTAACCCTCCCCAACTCATATATACTGTGATTCTTAGGGTAAAAACAGATGTGATGGTGGCCTGCTTTGGTTTGGGGGCCATTGGTACATCTGTTTTTATGCTGCCAGATGTTAGCCTGGAACTGCCCCGGGGCGGGAAAGCAGCTAGCCCAGGTTGCAACCTTGGAAAATTTCAGAGGACACAGCCCATGCTGAGAGCTGTCCATGCAGGCCAAAGTGGGCCACAATGGGCCAGCACATCTACTCTACCCCGCCATACCCGCCACTGGTTGGGGGCCATCATGGCCAAATGCCATGGCTGGCCATCATAGTGGGGGCTGGGAGCAGGGCATGGGGGGGCCTGGCCACCCGCACGTTTGTTGAGCTCCCTGCCCTACCTGGGCTCTGTGGGCGGTGGGACGGATCTCTGGCTGTAGGCATGTTTGGTGCCCCGACCCAGCTGTGCCTTGTACCACCCGGATGTCTGATTTTTCTCTTAGCCCATTTAAAAGGAATGGCTTTCCAATCCAGTTTTGAAAACCAGGTAAAATCTGATAAAACAGATCTGTGCTGGGGGTGAAGGAATTTCAAGAAGAATCAATTACTTTATGTAGCTGTGATTCTATCCATGACACAACTTCCCCAAACTGCTAGAACAGAAGTCATTAAAAAAATTATTATTCCTCCTGAACAATATAGGAGGAGAATAAATTGTTCATCTGTAAATTATACATGCTTTGCTTGCATTAAATGAATAATAGGCACAGTAACAATGCAACTTACTTTAAAGGATGTTTTAAAAGGCATTGGCAATTAATAGACATTGCTAAAGCAAGATATTATTGAATTCTTATCACATTTAGATAGATTTCAATACTATGTGAACAGATTAAAAAGTGACTTTAAGGTATTATAAAATAGACTATAGCTACTTAGTGTCATTACTATTTGCTAGCCATTAGCACTACTGTAAGTCCCCATTCAGTTCAGTGGGACTTGTGCTGCTACTAAATGCTAATGTCAGCACTAAAAAGCCAGAGGATTATGCCCTAAATATGAGACTTCAGTAAAATGTAAAATATTCATTACCCTCATAGGACTAGACACTCCTCCCATTTACATTGGTTTAAATATGAGAAACTACTAGTGTAAATGAGGACGATAGGACCACAGAATCTGTAATACCAGATCTGACCATCTAGACTACTATTGTGTCTCAAACAGTAGCCAGTATCTGAGGCTGGTATGAAAAGGAGATTCTTTTTTAAAGTGCACCTGTTGAATTGTGTGGTGCTCCTACATATCTGAGTAGGTGGGGAAACAATGGACAAAATCTCTGATCTCATTTTTGTGGACAATATGGTTTTGTTTGACTCCAACCTTGACTCTGCCCAGAGGCACCTAAACTATCCAATGAAAGCAGTCTGTGGAGCTCGTCTCAAAGTGATCTAGTGCAAACAAATCCTTTGACAATGATAGCCCATGGAATTTGTAATAAACCTTAAATATATTGGATCACAAATAACCAGCACCAAGATCAACATCGAAATCAAAAAACCCTCATACCCCTTGCTGTTACAACTCCATGCAAGAAATTTGGTGAAGACCTTTTGCTTTCAACCAAACTAAGGCTGTGTAACATCTCTTAGGCCATTTTTACATGGATGCCTCCCCCTCGCTCAGTGTTCGGACGGGTGTGGGGGGGAGCAGTCTGTGTAAATGGCCAGCCGTGGGTTTCCCGCGCAACACTCACCTCCATCCATCACCCACCCACCTCCACCCATGGAGCCCTCCAGAAAACTGGAGGAGGCTCCGTGGGTGGAGGTAGGTGTGTGTCCATGTAAAGGGACACACACACACCTCCACCCACCATGCCAAAACACCCATCCCTCCACCCACCCCCGTTTGTGTAAAAAGGGCCTTAATGTGCAGGGTCTAGATTTGGTTGTTAGAGACCAAAAAGAAGCTAACTATCATCAAGGCTTTGGCAATCTGAGCGTGTGAATCATATAGAGTACAAGAGGACTGATAGAATTGGAATCACCCACTTACTTGATTGAAGAACTGGAAACAGAACTCTATTTTTGATTCATCATAAGCAAATGAGATGGTTGGGTCAGCAGCTTCAGTGACAGGACCTGCCACCATACTTTGCTGCATTTGGTCTGTTGATCAGGAAGAATGGAGATGGATCCATGAAAGACAATTCTGATCATATATGGGAATCTCTGACAAGGGACATCTACCCAAGAAGGGGCTGTCATCAATGGGAAGAGTTTGGGTAAAATCAAATATGCAGGAGGTCAGATGGCTCCCTAGCCTGGGAGGGGTGGGGGGAGGGGAGGCGGGGAAACTGTGGCTGCCACTCCCCAGGTTGGGGAGGGGCACTGAACAAATATGCAGGCCTGTGTTGGTCTGGAGTGACATGGGCAGCCTTTGGCCTAGGATGCACCTCTGCAATTTTCCCGAGAATGCATCCTGGGCCAGCCACTGGTCCGTCCTGGGTCAACATCTGGCAGTGTGGGACCAGACTGAGTCTCGGGCCACAGCGAGGCACCATCACGCCTGTTTTTACCTTGTGTTACCAACTTTCTGAGGCTGTATCTGCAGGGAAGTTCATATATGATGACGATGATGACTTAGAGTTATGAAGAACAGAAATGAAAGAAAAGTGAAACAGTTATTATAGGGTAGCTGACAAAAACCTGTTGGTTCAGAGGAAATAACCCAGTCATGGGGTTCCATCCAACACACTAGGGTGGGAAAGATTTTCCTTTCCAGAGGCGATTTTGAAAATTAGTATGAGATCCAAAGCCACATAGAAGTTGAGGGTGGGGGTGTATAGGGGCTACACTCAGGAAGAGGATGATGCAGTTCATGGATCTGTGCCATGGATCTATTCCCTGTCCTTGTGTGTATGCCCTCTCTCTGCTCTCTTACCCTGAGCTCAGTCTTTCAATACTTGGAGAAAGGAAATGGATGTTGGGGACAGAAACTGGATTCAGGGACCAGATTTAGGAACTGGAAAGGGACCAAAGAAAAACTAGCTGCAGACTACCTTTGACTCCAAGGCCTGAGGTTCCCCACCTCTGCTATAACAAAATAATTGCATACAATGTGGAAACTTGTGATTGTAGCTAAAGTTAAACAACATATCACATGAATTGTGCACTGCTGTCCTTTTCTTATTGAACAAATTCAACAAGATGTGATGTGTTATAACTGCATGAAGCTCCAGCTAAACTGTTCTTAATTCTCATGTGGTTTCCAGAAAGAAACTACAGCATCACCCTACCAAACGTATCTGCTATAAGATGATAGAGACTTTCCTCAATGTAACTCCATGACATGTGATACATTCACATAGGCTAAACTGTGGTCTGTAGTCTAAAGGTGGTCTTCAATAGGGGTATGGACCAGGGCCCCATGTCATTTTTCGTTATCATTTTCATTATTAAAATGTGTCGTTTTAGTTTTTGTTAATAGCAAAATGTCATTTTTTGTTATCATTATCGGTACCAATTTCAAACAAAGGTTTTGTTTTTGGTATCATTATTGGTATTGGCATACACACAATATCTAGTTTTATATATATATATATATATATATAAATACACACACATACACCTCTCAACTGTCGCAGATTGGGCAGGACAGCATGGGATGCAACTCTTTTTAGCTATTGTCCCATATGCCCTGCCCAGCACTTGAAATGTCCCAATTTGACTCCACACATGCTGCTCAGCCTCTGTCCAACTCCCTCACCCTCTTGTCTCTCAGTCATGCGCCACTGGAGCAGTACCCGAAGCTCCTCTCTGACTGTGACTGTCCTGTCCTGTGCGCAGCTGCGGTGGGGTGGGACTCAGTGTGCACAGTGCAGCTGCAGGCAGCGGGCGCCGAGCAGGTGTTTTTGGCATGCTATGTGCATGCAGCACAAGCACACACATTCCATCCACATGACCCTGAGCCTGAGGTGCGGGCAAGTGGCAACAGAGAGAGGAAAGCCTCAGCTGAGCGGAGGATCCGGGTCCTGTTTGATCAGCAGTTCCTTCCTGCAGAGTCCAGAGCAGCCAGTCGAGGTGCCAGCGGAGCAGCCCTGGGTCCTGGCCTCCCCCCAAGAGCTTCTTGACCATCTGGGAAACACCCCCATTCACCCATTGGCACTCAGAGAAAGAGAACGGCCAGCAGGGGACCACCCTTCAAGACAAGAGATGTAGAGGACAGGTTGGGGTTTTCTAATAACCTCTTGTCTTGAAGGGCAGTCCCCCGCTGGCCACTCTCTTTCTCCAAGTGCTTTCTCTGTGAAGAAGCCCTGGGCCCTGGAAATTGGAGTTGGTGAGACTGTTTTTGGATTTAAGGGGCTGTAGTTTCTCTGTGAAGAAGCCTCTGGAATTGGAGCTGCTGACTCTGAGACAGTAAATTCTGAGGATTCTCAGAGTCAAATGTATATACTGTCTATGTCAGAGTGCAAATTTATATAAATGAATACAAATTAGTATATGCAAATTATATTCAAATGATGTCCCTATTTGTCCTTCTTTCTGAGTCTTGCTGCCCCTCTTTGCCGAGTCCATGGGTTGAGGTGTGTGTGTGTGTGTCTGTATACACACACACACACACACACACAGAGAAAATCTAAGCTAAACCTAACCTATGTATAATACAAAATATTCCTATCCTATAATCCTAATATGTATAATAAAATAGCCTAGTATCTAAATATCTAATCTATATACAGCTAATATCTATATCTATATATAACATATGGACAGGGGGAGAGAGACAGGGGAAGGGAAAAAGAAAATTCAGAGGTATGTCCACTAGGGGCGGGAAAACCGGTAAATCCGGAATCCGATAATGCCGGTACCGGGCAAACCGGCATTATCGGATTCAACCCGGTAATCCGGTCTGGTTACCGGATTCCGGGTACCGGATTGTTTTACATTGCAGCCATTTAAATGAATGGCTGCAATGTAAAGCAATGAAAGCCCCACCAAAAAGTAAAAAAAAACACAAACCCTCCCCGAGTCCAGGCTGCGTGGGTGGAAGGGGGGAC
>QEPC01011255.1:9037962-9081412 GCA_003113815.1 Sphenodon punctatus | reverse complement strand
AGATGCACCTGGAGCTGGAGTGCCACCGCCCACTCAATAACCTTCCCTAAAAAGGGAAGGTTAGAGACAGGTCAGTAACTGGCGAGCGCATCCACGTCCAAAGATGGTTTCTTAAGCAGGGGGCGCACCACAGCCTCCTTGAGGCAGGGCGACAGCCTCCCCTGCTGCAGGGGTGCATTCACTATCCTCGCCAGCACTGTCCCCAATATCTCCCTGGAGGCTTTCACCAACCAGGATGGGCATGGATCAAGTTCGCAACAGGTGGCCCTCACAGACCCCAAGACATCTGCTGCATCGGCCGGCGTCACTTCCTGAAACTCCTCCCACAAAGCTGGACCACACGGGACCTCCGTCACCTCGTGCTCTTCTCCTACTGCCCCTAATCCAATGTCAAAGTCGGTCTGAATCCAAGCAATCTTGTATGCGAAGTAGTTGACAAATTTCTCACAGCGGGCCTGGGACAAGTCCCCATCCAGGCGGAGGGAGGCCGGACTAACCAGCCTCCGCACCACCTGAAAAAGCTCCGCCAGGCATGACTTCGCAGATGCTATGAGGACAGCAAGGAACTCCTTCCTTGCCGTCCTCACAGCCTCAACATAGGACCGCAGATGGGCCCTATGGAGAAGACGGTCGGAGTCAGATCGAGTCCGACGCCAGCATCGCGCCAGACTCCTGCCTACTCTCTTCATACACCACAGCCCCTCAGTAAACAAAGGGGCCCTGCAGTGATGAGACCGAGGCAGAGTGTGTCTCGGAGCCACCCTGTCAATGGCCTCCTCCAGCAAGCTGTTCCAATGCTGGACTAGCTCATCCACAGAGTGACCGTCCAGGTCCAAGGTTAACTCCCTCAGGACCTCTTGGAACTGCTGGGGTTCCATCAGCCTCCGAGGGTGGACCATCCTAACTGGTCCCTTCCCCTTCTGGAGGGGGTGTGCTAGAAGATTGGTCTGAAGGAGTAAATGGTCCATCCATGACAAGGGCACCACCCTAACTTCCCCCACAACCGGACCCCCTGCCTCAAGGCCAGAACCGAAGATCAGGTCGAGGGTGTGTCCCTCCCACGTGGGTCAGGCAAATAACCTCCTGGAGCAAATCCATGGCTGCCATGGCAGCCATGAATTCTCGCTCCGCCCCGACAAGGCCGGCATTGGAATGGATGTTGAAGTCCCCCAGAACCAAGGTCCTAGAGGAGCCCAACACCACCTCCGAGGCCAGCTCTGCTAGAGCGGTAAAGGATGCCACTGTAAAGGAAGGGGCCCGGTATACCAGCAGCACCCCTAGCTTGCCCCCAGTCAAATCGAACACCATGTGAAGGGCCTTGATACCCACAATTTCCTGGACTGGATACCTCCTAACAGGCCATTTCTCTCTAAAAATAATAGCTACACCACCTTCCCGGCCATCCGTGTGGGGCTGATGCTCCACGGCATACCCGGCCGGAACGAGATCGGCCAAAGTTGGACTGGTCAACTCGTCCAGCCAGGTCTCCATAATACATGCGAGGTCCACGGCCCCATCCAAGATTAAATCCCGGACAACTGGGGCCTTGTTCACAATGGACCTCGTATTTAACAGCAGCAGCCCCCCACGTATGGACCTTGGACCCAGCTCCTCCCTCTCCCTCAGTGGGGGGATGGTGACCTGCACCTCCCTCAGGTACCTTGGTCCCCTAGGGGTGCACGCCATCCAACCCCATGGACCATACTGTCCCCGCCCCAGCACTACCCCAGTAGGCACGCCCTCCCCTCCATCCACCCGATCCTGGCCCCCCAAACCTGAATGCTTGCCCAGTAGCCTTCCCCCACACCCCACCCCTCCCAAACCTCCCCCTTACCCCTCTGGCCATCCTGCTGTCACCAGGGACCAGTAGGGGCCATTTCTCCCCTCCTCACCACTCAGCTCCCCTCTCTTACAGGGGCTGAGCTCGCCCCTCCCCCCCAACAACCCTCCCAATGCTCCCCCTGCTGCCACCAGGGTCAGTCACTGGGATACCCTCCCCCCTCCCTCTAACCACCCCTCCTACACCCCCACCATTCCTTCCTAGCCCTGAACAAAAAAGCCCCACCACAATATCCCCTACTGCCCCTGGCCCTTTGGCTCACGGTCCTTTGGCTCACGATCCTTTGGCTCGTGTTCTGAGGATCGTGGTCTGTGGCTCGCGGCCTGCGGCGGGAGCTGTCAGCTGCAGGGCTTTAAAGCCCCGTCTGCTTCCGGGTGGGGGAGGGGACAAGCCGGCCCTCACTACCGGCTTCTGTGCTCCCCCCGCCCCCCGGCACTCACAGTAGTCTTTTTTCCTCTTCCCCACAGGTCCAGCAGAGTGAGGTGAGGCGGCAGAATGGGCGATCAGAATGGAGTTCGGAAATTCGGTTCAGTTCAGTTCAGTCTGAAATTCGAGCTCGGTTCGGAAGTTCAGTTCGGTCGACTGAACAGACCGAGTTCGGTCCGAACTCCAAACTTTCGAACCTCATTCGCCCGTCCCTAAGAAGAGGCCTAAATGTGTTACAAGTCTGCTCCTGCCCCTAGGTGATTTATTGAGAAGAAACTTGTGTGTACAGGATTCTAAAGCTGGTCAGGTGCGCTATCATATAAACTAAATCTCTGGCTTACAGCACCCTCTGTCCCACTCCTTCACTAGAGGTATATTTTACCCTGTATTGGAAAATATTTATGTAAGTACTGAATACTGCCATGTCCCTTTAACACTATTATTTTAAGAGCTATGGTGTTTAAGGAGCAAAACCCATCATTTTCTGAGAGTTAATGACAGGTTGAAAGGAGCTAATGTACCTTGGGTGAGTTCCTAATGGTCACTAATTTCCAGCATGTATTCTAGGTCAAAGTTTTTACAAGTTGAAAATCCAAGAGAAAATAGATGTGTCACTATTTTAACGGGTGAGGCAGTGTAAGCTGTTACAGTATATAGAGGGCATTTCAAAAGAACAAATGCCATGAACATTAGCCAAAACAGATTTGGAGCCTTCTCTTAACATTCCATTCATCTTATTCAATCTATTTCATGTTTTATTCATGATTTCTGGAGTTCATTTACAAAAATACAATGGCTTAACTAAATTGGTACAGTGCTAACAGACCTTTAAAAAATCCTCATGAACTCTCTTTCATGGTGGGATAATGCAAAATGATATTGAAAAATGACTTTTTTATAAACTTTAGGAAAAGCTATTTAATAACTGCAATAACACACTGAGCTGTAATAACACACTCCAATGATTTGATTATCACCAGATAAACACATTCCTTGGTTGGCTGAGTGCATCAGTCATAATGCACACACTGCAAGGAACATGGTTATTTCAGGATATAGTATCTGCATGCTTTGTGACAACATTACTTCAATATCAAAGGCTGTAACAGAACAAGCCTGCTTATTCTGTAATTACCCAGTAGTGTGAAGGTGTTTTTTTAAAAAAAAAAACCAGACACAATAGAGGAATTTTAAAACACTAAAATCTACTACAGCAAGTCTTCCCATTAAAAAAAATTATCTTCTACAAATTGTCTCTAAACCAAGATCAGTGCTGCAGCTGTTCCAGTTTTAGTACGAACTGCAATAGGGGCATAACAAGCCCCCCAGCAAGTAGCGTGGGGACATGGACACCTTGGAAATGTTAACTAGAATCCCCTGCTTCCACAGTGGTGTGTGTGTGTAATCCCCTACTCTGGCTACTAGTGGGGGAATTTTCCACTACTGGGGTTGGGGTCAAGGGTAGAAAAATTCTGTGGTGGTTGCTGTGGCAACCCAAAACCTGAGAGGAAAGGGGTGGGAGATTCTCACCCTTAGGAAATTGAAAGGTGGAAATTTCTCCCTTGTCCTTCACCTAATTACGTCACAATTTTGACATTGCCTTAAAGTTCCATCTGCTGAAATGGTGAGCATCTCAGCTTTCAATTAAAAGCACATGTCTAGCCTTTGTATTTATGGAGAAAAATTTGGAAAGGTGATTGCTGTGCACCCTAAAACTTGAACCAGAACATACACACATAAAGGAACTATACAGGTTTATTGTTATTTTTATTGTTACACCCCCCCCCCCCCCACACACACACACACAATTCTCTCATGGTTTTGGAAACCTGATGCATGTTTGTCAGTTGTACGAGTTGAGTTCTATCAACATTTAAAGAAATACAAATCCTACATTGACATCGACAGGTGTCTAATCTATGTTTCCCGGTGCTGATGTTGTATCTATTGAATAACATTTGTATCAACCACTTATCTTTCTGAATCCACTTGATAAGGAGGCTGGAGCATGTGATCAGAAAGGGAATCTGTAAATATTACTAGGAAAGACAGAAAAGCCTGGCATATTTGGCATACACCCAACAGCTGTGCCACAATGGATCAAGGGGGCTCAGATGAGCCCAGGCTCTGCACTTGAGGGGGACCCTCTTGCGCTGCTAGAAAACTTTCAGAGTGGATGGGAGCAGTGTTGGACCTGCTCCGTCCCCTGCCCACTCTGAACATTTCCAAGCAGTGCTTAGACCACTTGCAAAGGGCCCCACCAAGAAGTGTGGGCAAGGGTGGCGTGCTGGCCCGGTCGACTTTTTAGACTTCCTTCATGACAGGGTTGCAACGACTCCAAGGGGGCCTCCCTGGACGTCATGGTGGCACCACAGCCATTGCCAAGAGAGACCAACATTGGCTGGGAGGATGCTGCCATCTTGCCCTTAGGGGCACCCATAACTGGAATATGAGCCTGGGCCCACCACAGCTTTGCTGTTACCACTGGTGCTAGAGGATGATGCACTGAGCAATTCTGATCTCACTAAAGTCAAAGGCAAAATTTCCAATTAGACCAGAGTTTGGTATTTCCCTGCTGCAAAGATCTCTCTCTCACGCACACAAAATGGTGCAGACTAGAGCAGAACTGAATATGGCAATTTTGCATTCACAAATATAATTTACGTATCTGGATGCATCATCGAATACCAGAATCTGATTCCGTGTGCAAAATGAAATCCGCATATTTTTTATTTCTTTGTTTCTTTTGTTCGCTTTGGTAATCACTTTTTAATTTAATTTTTGGTAGTGCTATTGAATGAAATACCAAATGGCTAAATAACCAAAACAAAATAGGGAAGGGGACAAAATGACCAAAATAACAGAAAGAAACATTCATTTTTGCGAATGAGGCAGGAAGTAAATAACAGTTTCATGTCTTATTCATTCAAAACAAAATGAATGTGTCAAAATACCAAATATTGAAATTGATATTTGTTTTGGATATTCATTTCAGTTCTAATGCAATCTTCACTAACTAAAGTTCATGGGAGTTTTGCCATTGACTTCAGTGGACACAGGACTACAGACTAAACAAACAATGAGTCCGAACTTTTGTTAGAGGCAAATTGTGCCCTCAGTTACACATGTGTTCTGCTAAGACTATTCCCACTGGTGTTAGGAGAGAATGTGCCCTATTTGGATAGGTAGGTCATTACACGGATCAAGCCATGCCTTCCATATATTTTTAAAAGAATTCCTCCAGGCACTCTGCCACATTGAATAAAGATTCTCCCAACTTGGGGTGATGGACCTACTCCTTGATCCCAGTGTCAGGGAGTTTGCTTTGGAAATGTGACATGCTGTAGTTAGCCCAACTAAATTGCATTTGCTTTGGGTTATATGCTGACAGCAGGTCCCCTGAGGCAGAGAGGTTGACAGGTGTGTGAGTGTGGTAGTGCAAGATGCTTGCTGTGGCTTCTATTGAGGGAAGGGGTGAAGGACAGAACAGAGCTCAGACTGGGCAGCTGGAACAGAGAGGAATGTGATAAGGTGCAGATTCTCCTCATCCCTGTTGCAAACTCCTAATGTGGCTGCCAAAGAACACCTGATGGATCTTAAATCTACCGTTATGCAGTGAAACACTGAAAAGAAGCAGAATTTGAAACATTCCCTGTGGTGTGACCACCCTCATCAATGGAAAGGTAGTTAGCTTTGCAGCTCTTTGTGGCAGCAAGGGTGAATCTGGCTCACTGATTTACAGAGTAACACCAGGCATGAATTTATCCCATTATATGTCTCCCCAGAACTATTTATGAATGCAGTGTGATGACTGGGGAGAGCTGTGCTATACTGAAACTATTGCGGGAGCTCCCTGGCATAGAAGGCATGATCTTAGAGCCAAGACAAATAGCAGTTTGTAGCCATGGGCAATACTCAACATTTCAGGTAACTTATTGGATGCTCCTTCCAGAGCAAGCCCAAAAGGTCTGTGGCAGCCCCTGTCTGTATGAAATGGAGCAGCCAATCATGCCAGCAGACCAGTCCGCTGTTCATAGGCACTGTGGGTGAGGGACACAGCCTTTGCAAGACACAAGAACTGGCCAGAAGCGCCGGAGAGCTCGGGTTCCCCAGAACGTATGCTGGAAACATGTCAATTGCAAAGGCCATCCTGGTGCGGGACTGTGGCAGGGGAAGTATGTGGCGGATGCTATGGTAGCCATGTTGTGAGCCACCCGTTAGAATTACTTCCCACGCACTCCATCTGAGTGGGTGCTCTACGGCAGTGCCACTCAGTGACCATGGACCCCCTGCCCCCCAAGACTTGCTTGTTTAAAAACACCCAGAATCATGTGACGTACACCAGTGTGGTTTCTATGGTAGTCATGGAAACTAAGTTATCATAGTACTACGTGATGCATTTGTGATCACCATTACCAGTGCCACATATACATCACTCAGCATATCTTGGTAGCCACTCAAGCAGGGATAGACATATCAGCCTACTGCTGTTTGGCCAATGAAATCTAGACAAAACTCAATGGTTATTAGGTCTCAGCAGCATTTTCTCCCCTATTGCTGTTAGGGTGACTGACAGGGAAGGAGTCCAGGTGCCAATAACTAACTGTTCAGAAGAAAAATGAACATTAATTTGGGTGGGGGACTATTCTGGAAATTTGGGCCCATATGGTTGAGTCATTGTTGGGAAGGTAGTTGAAACAAAGAATAAACTTAAGAACATAAGAAGTGCCATACTGAGTCAGACCAAGGGTCCATCAAGTCCAGCATCCTGCCCTCTGACAGTAGCCAGTCTCGATCACAAGGGAGAAGAACCAACAGTCGCAATGGGCAATCCATTCCCCGTTGTTCACTCCCAGCTCCCGAGAGTAAGAAGTTCATCCCGTAAGCTACTTGATTAATAGCCATTAATGGACCTACACTCTAAGAACTTATCCAGTCCTTTTTGAAACCCAGCTATACAACTGGCCTTGACAATGTCCTCTGGCAACAAATTCCATAAGTTAATTTTGCGCTGAGTGAAAAAGTACTTCCTTTTATTTGTTTTAAATCTGCCAGCAGCTAGTTTCATGGAGTGTCTCCTAGTTCTAGTACTATTTGAGCGGGTAAATAACTGTTCCCTATCTACTCGTTCCACACCACTCAAGATTTTATACCTCTATCATGTCCCCTGTCCGTCTTCTCTAAGCTGAAGAGACCCAGCTTGTTAAGTCTCTCTTTGTATGGAAGCTGTTCCATACCCTTTATCATTCTTGTTGCTCTTCTCTGTACCTTTTCTAGTTTAGCTATGTCTTTTTTGAGATGGGGTGACCAGAACTGCACACAATATTCCAGGTGTGGTCACACCATTGATTTGCATAGAGGCATTATGACATCCTCAGTTTTATTCTCTATCCCTTTGGGAATGATTCCTAACATTCTGTTTGCTTTTTTGACTGCTGCTGCACACTAGTCTGAGGATTTCAGTGTATTATGCACAATCACTCCCAGACCCTTTTCCTGAGTGGTAACTCCTAGCATTGTGTACTCATAATTTGGATTATTTTTCCCTACGTGCATCACTTTGCACTTGTCCACATTAAATCTCATCTGCTTTTTACATCTCTCCATTGTGAAAACTGACCATTCAGTCCTACTCTTTGCTTCCTATCCTTTAACCAGTTACCAATCCATAGTAAGACACTACTTATTAGGGATGGAACTATCGGTATTGGATTAATCCGATAGTTGTCGATACCTGGATTAATCCAATAATACCGATAATGTTGGTATTGGTATATCTTTTTTTAACATTGCTGATTTTTTTGATCTTTAACATTGTGGCCATTTAAAAAATGGCCACAATGTTAAAGATCCAAAAAATCGGCAATGTTAAAAAACCGCTATACCGATACCGATAAATCCAATATCGGATTAATCTGATACTGATAAAACCGGTAACCAATAACTCGTCTGGAGTACCACCCCTACTACTTACTATGTAGTATTTATTTTGATTGTCTTACAAATAACCTCACTTGTTCTATTGAAACCAACAATGGTTTGTACTGTGATACTTTTCTGCCAGTGATCTAGGGCAATTGAGGAAAATAATATCATTTTGAGTGACAGGTAACAAATACTCTGCTAATAGTTGGTTGTTGTGTGAGGGGTAGATATTTGGAGGCTAATGAGAAATAATTTTAATCTCTCCCACACATAAAGTAATTCAGAACTAAAAATTGGAAGGGGTATATTAAATATTTAAGAGGTATGAGCTTTACTTCTTGAGATTATGTTTTCTCTGGTTCATTGATTTAACCCTTGTTGTTAATGAAATATTAATACTTAACTTAAGATAGCTTGTGCATGTGCTTTGTGAATGAAGACTTATTACAGTGCAAGTAAAATAATCATTGTCTGGCCCAGTGATGCTCAGCTGAGTTTCATGTAAGCTGCAGATTGAAGCTGAGCTGTTAATATTATTCAGAAGATTGTCTGGACAGTAGGGGACCCTAATAGAGCTGAAAGAGAGTACCTGCAAATCGGGTAATCGATCAAATGTCCAGCACCCGATTTGACCCGGTAATGATTGGGTACCATATGGTACCTGGTTACAACCTGATGAGGTACCTGATGTCCCCAAATGTTGATTTCTGATCCTGGATTGTTGATTTCCAGTAGGCCTGAAGCGGCAGCATTATTTGCCGTTCTGCTTTGGGCTACCACTTTTTCGACTTGTCTGCTACTGGGCCGATGGCAACGAATGGCAATTTACAATATTTCACGGCAATGAGATTTGGCAATATGCAATTGATAGAAATGGACCTTGAAGTTGGAATTTCTATAAACTGGGTTTGTCATAGTGAGTTTTGACTGTATAAAGGTGAATATTAACTAAAGACACATGCTTTCTGACCTCGTCAAGTTCAGAGCTGGAATCAGAACACACAAGTCCTCATTCCTTTATCCCTGCTCAGACCAGTATTTCCCCAGGCCATAATTGCATGCTTGATTTATTTATTTACATTTGGATCTCTGTTTCTTTCTCTGGTAATATTCCAATTCTCATCCCTTTTGCTTTGTATCCCTCTTAAGACCTCTCCTTATCTTTCTTGCTTAGTCTGGTACCATCATCAACTGGCACAACATTGGTACCTACGCACACTATTCTACTGATTTATTTTATATAAAAATTTGATATCCCGCCCCTTCCTGCCTTGGCAGCTTGGGGTGGCAAACAGCATAAAAATATAGAACATATAATATAAAATATAAATATATAAAAAGATAAACAACAATCTTAATACAGGCCAGCAAAAATTCCCCCCAACCCAACTCCATCCCTCCCACTACCCGTCTCCCCCACTAAAATAGGGGAAACTTAATGTGAAAATGACTTGTTAACTGGGGTTCCAGTCTTACAAGACTGAAAATCTACCTACTTGGAGTCAACATTCAAAATATAGTATTTCAGCAAAGTTAAACTCTGCTATTTTGCACTTATCTTAATTTTTAACCTAAGCCAATAAATTGCAGTGAGCAACTTACTAAATTTAGCCACATTTTGTTTGTGGACCATATATGAATGATGGATCCCTATTGCCTTGGGATAATTCACTAATCAATTAATCTTTGAAGCTTTTATTCTTAGATTATGATTGCTGGAAATTCAAGCTGTTACACAAAGTAGTACAAAGTAGTTGTTGACTCTGACCCCCAATTGTATGAGCGAACAAGTATGTTTGGCATAAATATTTACATGTAGCAATCTGAACATTGATTTACATAAAATACTTATGCTGTTATAATTCAACTTCTCAAATGTTTCTGTAAAATAAGTATGGACAAAACATCACCATTTTAACAGGAACATTTTATGATATTGCTTTGCAGTAGTGAAGATAAAAAGTGAAAGTGAAAGTGCTGGGTTGAAGTTAAATATATCTGAGACAAATATGATGATCTCCAGGGGAAAGTTGAAAAAAGAGTTGCTTGCTAACTAGGGGTAGAAACACCCTTTCTACTTGGAGACTAAGGGTAGAAACGCATGTCCTACTCGACTCAGGGAGGAAAACCGCAGCAGATGCGATCCAGGTGCTGAACAAAAATGCTCGTGGCTGGGGTACTGCCCTGCCGCCCGCACAGCCTGGGGAGGGTGGGAAGAACCATGCAACTGGCCAGCCCCGCCCCGCCCCCACGCTACACCCAGTGCCCTGCTCTGGCCCACTTTGGCCTGGTCAGTTGGTCTTGAGTCTGGGCTGTGACCTTGGAATTTTCTGACATCATAGCCTGGGCTAGCCACCAACACGGCCCAAGGCAATTCCGGAACAACATCTGACGACTCCTGTACACATATGCAGGTGAGGTGCGGGTCAAAGTGGGCCACAATGTGGTATTTACCCTAAGAAGTCAAGAATGGGTGAATTTTGTTAATTGTTGGTATGATCAATGACCAAGATGATATCAAAGAAATTAAGGGATAACTTGATATGGCCAGCAGTACAGTGCCAGCTCTAAAAACTATGCAAACGATACATTTATCTGACAGAAAACAAAAATGAAGCCGGTTAAAAGTCTGGAGGTTCTAGTTGTTCGAAATGGTGCAGAATGTGAAATACAAGAAAATGAATAGGAGAAGGATTGCCAGCTTTAAAGTCTTGAGTTACTAGACACAGCTTGCTTGAAAAGTAAAAGAATGAATGGTTTTAGGAAACCTTGGTACAGTTACTACTAACCCAAGACTGATTTATCACTGCAATACAGGAAATTAGACTATTTCAGTCATGTTGTTAGGGAGAGTGGAGTTAAGAAGGATATACTTGAAGGTATGGTATATGGCCTGTGATCTACAGGGAAAACAAAGACTTGATAGAAAGATAGTGAACTACTCTGTGTGGCACTTCTTTATTTATTCTATTTATTTATTTATTTATTTATTATTTTAATTTTTTTACCCCCATTTAATTATGCCCCAGTTTCTCCAAGCAAGACTTCTAACTGGACCCAATGAGGCTTGCTGTCCCCTGTACAAATTGTTTTAATTACAAGCTCTTTGCCTACGTGACCTGACTTTGAGATATAAATGTAATTTTGTGACTCACATGTCCTCCAGACCTCCACCCCAGACAGTCACAAAGTATATGAAATATCAATCAGGATCGCAGACGGCATGATTCCCTTTGTTCAAGAACCTTTGTTTTGACTGTTTCCTTTCTCTTTGACTGTTTCTTGGAGCAGCTGGCCCTGCAACCTATAACAACTTTGGATCTAGTCCTAAGTGGAGTGCTCGACCTACTGTAAAGAGTATCGGTGGCGGAGCCAAAGTTGGCAATAATGATCATAATATAATCAAATTTGACATAGCTATAAGAGGGTGAATGCTAAATAAAACTACTGCAGTAGCATTTACCTTTAAAAGGGGGAACTATGCAAAAATTAGGAAACTAGTTGGAGGGAAACAAAAGGAGCAGTTGTGAGGATTAATATCTGCAAGAGGCATGGAGACTATTTAAAAACACTGTTTTGAAAGACTAGATTAGATGTATTCTAGAAGTAAAAGAAAGGAGCAAGAGGACCAAATGTCTGCCAGCGTGATTAAATGGTGAAGTGAAAGAGGCTACTAGTGTCAAAAAGGTGTCTTTTTAAAAAATGGAAAGCTAGTCCTAATGAGGAAAATAGGAAAGAGCATAAGGATTGCTAAGTTAGAAATAAGACATTAATAAGGCAGGCCAAGAGTGATTTTGAAGAACAATTTACTAAAGATACGAAAGCTAATAAGAAGAACTTTTTGGCAGCCTTGCGGTGCTCTTGGATCTACTGCTGTGCCTGGAGTGCCAGGTTGCAGCAGTGGCCAGGAGTGCCTTTCACCAACTCCATCTGCTGAGAAGGCTGTGACCATTGTTATCAGATTCGGATTTGGCCACCATCAGCCATGCCTTTGTAACCTCAGGACTAGACTACTGCAATGCACTCTAGGTGGGGCTGCCCTTGACAACTGATCGGAGGCTGCAGTTGATGCAGAACGTGGTGGCCTGTCTTCTGTTGGGGGTGGGTCACCAGGAGCACATTACACCAGTGCTCCAGAGTCTGTACTGGCTGCTCATAGCTTTTTGGGCACAAATCAAGGTGCTGGTTTTAACTATAAGGCTCTAAATGGCTTGGGCTTGGGTATCTAAAAGACTGCCTCCTCCCTCATGTCCCCTCGTGGCCCCTGAGGTCAGCTTGGAGTGCCCTCTTGCAGGTGCCATCTCCTTGTGATGTTTTTACATCAAGGGCACACAGGGAGGCATTCTTGGTGGCTGCCCCGCGATTATGAAACTCCCTCTCCCTGGGGGTTCACCTAAGCCCGAGCCTGCCCATCTTCCGGAAACAATGTAAGCCCTTTCTATTTGGCCAGGCATTTGTCAGGCAAGGATAGGGTTGGATGGGATTGGGTGGGGGTGTAGGGGAGGGCTGGATGGGGCATTAAGCAGATTCTTTATTGATTTTAATTAGTTTTTATTATTGTTTTTATGACTGTAATCCACCCTGAGCCTCTGCGGGAAGGGCAGCATATAAATTTGACTAAATAAAATAAATAATAAAATAAAATGCTTGAAAATGGTGCAGTGGACTTTTAAAGTGGACATTACATGAGCACCAGTGAGAGCAAGAGGGTAGAGAGGGGCCAGAAGTGGTTGCTTCTCGGAATGCTCTAGGGTCTTCACCTATGACTCTATGGTGCTAGCAGACCTGTATGCACGTGATGCTGCACACAACCTAATTGATGGGACGTGGACACACATTAGTCCAAATTTGCCTGCATGGCTGGGTCCACATTCTCCAGGACCCTGCCATGAGTGGGCGTTGTGTGTCTGATGGGTGGTAGCCATGTAGCTGGTGAGGGCGAACACCTAATACACAGGCAAGTGGAGATCTACTTGGTGTGGGCTCCCATCTTGTTTGTTAACACCCTTAGATAGTCTACAGGAAATGAGCCTCCTCCTTTCCCTCATCAGCATTCCTCTTTATAGTTTCCGCTCCCAGCTGACTCACAGCTACTTCCTAATAGTTCCCATCTGGCCAATTTCCCACAAATGGCGGTATCCTACAAGTGAGTCATTTGGGTACATAGATAAAAGCAATGCTGATGAACAACTACCTAAAAGATGACTATGTACCTAGCCCTCTAAACTCATACACGTGTTTTCACCAGGAAGTAGGACTCTTCCTCCTAAGGAAGAGGTTCTCTTTTCTGGAAGTGTGTGTATGTGGGTGCCGAACACAGTGGGAAGACTCGGGCATTTCTTCTGCTGCATCACCATTTGTGGGATTACCTCTGGTCCTAGCTTTCATTCTACCAGTCTAAGAGCACTTCTTCCCTTTATATTCGAGTGTTAGCAGACTTAAGTGAAGAGCCATTTGAGATATTTCACACATTTTTCTTGAGAGCCAGAAGAAACGGCATAAGCTTGAGATTGGACTGCATGAGGATTATTACTCTGCTAGTGGGTGGCAGTAGGAAATCCACCTGTTTTCCACAGGAGTAGTGCTGAGATGAACAGCAGGTTCTGTATTTGTGAATATTATTTGCATTTTTGGATAGCACTCCCAACATTGGAACGAATACTCACATATTCATTAAACCCATTATCCCTCCTTTTTATTTATTAATTATTATTATAAGCATTTATATAGCGCCAGCGATGTACCTGGCGCTTTACAGAAAATAAGACAGACACGGTCCCTGCCCGAGAGCTTACAATCTAAAGACAGGGGGAGGGGAGACAGGGAAGGGGGAACAGAGGGAGAGACAAGGAATGTGACATTCATGAGGATGCGAGAACTCAGGTACACTTTCTTGGCTTGGTTACAGTAAAGTTACAGTGTTGGGTGATTTCAATATACATGATGAGACTAACATTGGGTCCAGAGCAGAACTTCATGGACTTCATGACAACCATGGGTCTTATTCCAAATAATAACTGGCAGACGCAAGAGGCGGGACATATGCTGGATTTGATGTTTTCCACTTTGCCCCTAGAGACAGGGGTTCTGATTATTGGGGGTGTTGTCACAACACCGTTGTCATGGTTAGACCACTGCCTTCTGAAGGCCCAGATCCCTGGCCTCCTATGACCTTGTCAGGGTGGGGGACCAGTAAGGTTGGTCCACCCCTGGAGACTAAAGGATGCAATTGGTTTCCAGAACTCGCTGGGGGATTTACCCACTGACCTGGAAGGTTACTCAGTTGTTGACCTGGTCGCTTTGTGGAATGACATCCTGACCATGGCCATTGACATGGTTACACCCAGGCATCCCCCTGGTATATGGGGAATGGGAGGTGGTTGATGCAGGAGGGTAGGCTGTTAGAGCACAGGTGGTGCTCGATTTGCACTGAAGCTGACCGATTGCGGCATAGATAATTTTGTTCGGGTATTATTCAATCAAACGTTTGGTTGAATAACCAAATATCTGAACTATGGGCATTTCCAGACAAGACACTCCCCCTTCCCCCCCCCCCCTGTCCACTATAAATGTTACATGGCACCCACATGGCAACACTGCAGCCCTGCAAAATATATAGTGGGTGGGTGATGGGTGGAGAGTGTCTTGTCTGAAAATGCCCAAAATGACTGGAAAAACTGAAAAAACCAAAAGCAAATATCTGAAGTGGGCACAAACAGCATTTCATAGCTGCTTCATTGGACTTGATCAAAGCAGACAAGTTCAATGAATATGCTCTTAGCAGCAAATAGTCATTTCAACACTACACAGAATCCCAGTGCAGTCAAAGCATTAATGATGGGGCAGTCCCGAACCTGCTGAAGTCAACAGGAGATGATTAGCCATTAATTTTAGTAGAGTGAGGACTGACCTGAAAACACTGGGACTTCCAGGAGAATAAAATCTCCTCTCCATGAGGTGCAGTGAATGTCTTTAATATGGTGGCATGAGGGGTGAACAGAAATTTGCTCAGCTTCAAAATTGGCTTGCCTTCCCACTAATGCATATTGGCTATCAAATTGCTGAGATCCTTCCTCTCCAACAACTGAGAACAGGGATGGAAGAGTCTGGAATCCTTTTGGAATGGAAAATGGATCAACTTTATAACGGACCAAATGGTTAATTGTGAGTTGCCATTTGAGACCATTTATTCAGTGCACTTGTAGCTGCAGGTCAGCTTCTTCCTTGCACTCATGAGAGTTCTGGACTGAATCCCGAAATCAGTTCCATGCATGTCCCTGGCTCTTCCCATTTGGTTTCTTGCTCTCCTTAGATATGTGCCATTGCTGTTTCTGTCATCTATATTGTTGCATGCTCTGATGATTTGGCTCCCCTTCACTTCCTTAGGAACAGAATGTTTACCAACAGCTTTAAGATAATTTTCTTAAAAGGATCATAAATTAGAATATCAGAACAGGTGGGAAAGTTTGGGTTTGCATCAGACATTACAATCGAGCATGGAATTAACCTACCATATGCCCTTTCTTATAGTTTCCTATCAAAAATTCCATCCATGTCCTGTGACTAAAGCATGTGAAATCATTGGTGGCATGCATCGTTAGTTCTTCTTATACCATCATCTCTTTCAAGCAGGCCCAGGGCCATAATTAAGAGGAGATATGAGGGGCACTGCCCTCTTGTAAAAAAAATTTCTTTACTGTCAAAATAAGATATGTTCCAAGATTTTCCACTCAGTTTTTTATTTTGAAGAAATTGCCCCCCTTGTCATGCAGACTGCCCCCTCCCCTCCCTTCTCCCTATGTCAATGTCTTAGGTTTGGATCTGCTTTCAAGAGAAAGTATTCAACAAGCAGAGCTGTGCAGGTTTCCTCAGTACTTTGTGCCATAAAGTACAAAGTACACTGGGCCCAAAGGTAACAGTCTGCAGTGACAAGCAGAATGGAGATGTCATGATGCAGACCTGTCAAAGCACCAACATAGCAGGCTGGCATCATTCTAGACTGGGTCTCTCTTATTAACTTAGAGAATTCTGAGCTCCTGTGAACATCTAAGAGAACCTTTAAAATAGATGCTATTAATGCCACTCAACACTACACTGATTTATCAATGTTTTGTACAGAAATATCGCACCCGCCCTTGCTAGGCTTCAGAGGGAAAAGTCTATGTAAAAATGACAAAGAATCAGAGCCTCAAACTTCTGCAGTTGCTTTTAGATCTTCCTTGATCTATTTTCCTGATTTCTCCTCCTGAGGCCCCCCATTCGCCCAGTGGTTCTCAAGTCAGGGGTCTGCAGAGCATGTCTTGGGAGTGTGCGGGGAACAAGCTATTTCTGTTCTGCCTGCCCTACTCCCGATCACTAAATGTAGGTTCAGGCTGCTGTGGCCCCTGACTGCTAATCATTTGTTCTGCCCACACAGGAGGCTTCAAGCTGCTAACCAGCTGTTTTGTGGCTTTGGAAGCCTTTCGAAGTTCCCTGACCCTGAAGGAAGAGGAAGCGCTGGTGAGGCGTGTGCAGGACCAGGGAGGCATGAGGGTCGCCATCTTAGTAGTGAAGGACGCAGACGTGGAGGAGGGAAAGAAGACGAGAGAGAGAGTCCGCCATGCTAGAAGCAGGTTCCCCATTAGCTTGTAGAGATGTTGTAGAGGAGTCAGAGCCAGGACCAGGGCCAGGAGAGAAAGAACAGGGACAGCACTCTGTCTTTCTGGGCAACAGTGGGAGCAGGCGCTCCCGCGAGCAAATCCATTTTACTTCCAGCCTCCTTGAACGCTTCTTTCTGAGCAATAGCTGAAGCAGCTACCAAACATTAATGAACTTTGTGCCAAGAAGCAAGCTCAACCATCTCATTAGAACAGTTGACAAAATGGTGAGTTCACAACATTTTATTATTATTCTTTGTTATTTTCACATCAGTTTGACAGTAGTTATCTACCGTGTACACAATATATAATTATTATAATTTAATAAATAATATAATTGTCGCTACACAATATATTTCCTCCATGCAAAACCATGCAAAACTTTTGGGGGGGGTGTCTACAAATGAAAAAGGTTGAGAACCACTTCTTTAGTCTGCCAAAATCTCCAGTACTAAACAATCCCTCAGTCGTCTTGTGGCAGCATGGTGCCACAAAATGGTGATAAAGCCGAGAAGGCCATAACATGGCGGCCAAACTAGACCTTCAAAATGGAGCAGGGTGGTGTTGCAGAGGATTATGCCCCGCAGAGGAGTGAGAAGCAGAGCAGTGAGGAATACAGAGGAGCTCGCCCAAGAAGTCGGTACTCGAGCAGGGCTGGAGCCTGGAGGTTTGCCCCAACCCACAGTGTGATGTGGATCCAAGGAGACAAAATGGCAGTTGGCAGAGCGCAACCAAGATGGCGGCAACCAAGGGCTCTGTGGACTTGGATAGGGCCAGAGTTGCTTCTGGAACAGAGGTTAACAGGAGCAGTGGATGCCACAAGCCTGGAAGGATGTTAACTGAGAGGGCTTGAAGGAAGGAGCCTGATGAGAAGAGGTGAGAGCCTGTGTGTGAGTTGGCAAAGAGCTAGCCTGGGACTGTGGTTGTGGCTAGACTCTGAGAAATGTACTGAGACTGGCCAGAGGTTTGGTGCCTGGCCTGGGACTGTATTGTAAATAAACTGTGATTGAGCCTGACCCCTGAGTGACAACCTCCTTCGGTGCGGATCCTGAAAACACTTACCCCATGGTAAAGTGGGGTCCTGTGACATGGCTACATACAGTAGTGTCTAGAAAGCTCCCCTCTATAACTGCTTCAGCCACATGTGCGTAACTCAGCCATAATGAGGCTGACAGCAACTTGGCATAAGAGAGCCTGACTTTGATATGAAGTGCTGATTTCTTGCTGTTTGCTCAGTTCTTCAGCTCTACGAGAGGAGAGCTGGTGTTAGCCTTTCTGGTGTGACTCTCCCATTTTCAGTTTGCATCTGTTTTGATTAAAATCATCAGATAACCGAACTCCTCCAACCTTTGAAGGTTATTGCCTCTCAATAAGATAATAAAAGATACATCTGGAAACCTTTAGAGATTTAGATAACTCCAGCTTGATTTATAGTTAAAAAAAAAAGAGTGAAAGTAAATGGGCTATTCTAAGACCTGAATACTTGCCCTCTACCAAACTCAGCCATTAATACACCCCGCAGATGGGTGAAAACAGACAACGCTAACTCCACATTAACACCACTTTAACATTTCTTACGCATGTTACAGGGCACCAATATAGCCCTGCAACATGCATAAGAAATGTTAAAGCAGTATTAAAGTGGAGTGAAAGTGGAGATAGCATTATGTCTGTTTCCCCCCAGAATCTCCATGATATGACAAACTGGGACTGAAGGAGTGATAACAATCCAGATACTTTCCAATGTTATTTTGATCTAGGGCTGAAATGAATATACCATTTCTATTTGTGAAGATTATTTGCATATTCAGATCAGTCACTGAATATCTGAAGAATATTTGTTAAGGCATGCAGTAATCACATATCTGTTTTTTTTTTCCATTTTGGTTATTTCAGTCATTAGTTAGCACTGTTGCACACAAAAGCTACTGCTATTAGCCCAGTAGCACTATTGTGCAACCCTTTGGTGTACTAAATAGTACTGGACAAGGAAATGAATATCAAAATACTGGAATGATCAAAATGACCAGAACAAAATATCTGAAACAATGACTACCCAAAATGAATTAATATCCTCTTTACTGAAACAGATACAAGGCTCTGTGTCCTGCAAAAGACTATCCTTGAGTTGGTTATCCACCCTCTCTCTCTCTCTCTGGTCCATTCATTCTAATAATACAGCTATTAGAATGAATGGCTTATTCAGTTTTGTGGGCACAACACAGAAAGGGATGGCTTAAACACAGGAAACAAGCAATCATCAAAAAATTGGAAGTAGCGCAGAAATGATGAAACATGGAAACACAGTCAAGTGGTTAAATGGTAAATTGGTATTTTGGTTACTTGGTAATGGTACTATTGGTATTTCAGATAGTTGGTTAACCACCATAGTTAGTGGTTATTGATCTATTGGTTGACCTGTTAATTACCTGAAATTTCAGCAACTAATTGCAGCTATGGAACTGACTAATTCAGCTCTGTGACGTGAATGGAGGGAACCCAACTGGTCCCAGAGGGGTGTGTTAGGGTGGGCCTACTCCTGGCCTAATCCATTCAGCCAGCTGTGGGCCCTGCTCCCTACAATGCACTTGATGTCATAGTATTTCATGGGGACTGGGTCAAATTGCATTTGGGCACAATTAGTACTGAAACTTGATTCTGGGTGTCTTGTGTTTCTCGACAAGAACCATAATTCTCTTCTTGTTCTTGCAAACAAGAATGAGACGAGAATTGGCTGGATTCTCTCAGAAAAACATGAGACATCTCAAGCAAGAAAACAAACTACCTGGTGCTGCTGGGGTGGGGGGAGTGAGAGAAGAGGAACCCATGCTGTTTCCTGCTTAGCTTTCTTACCTTGTCTGGGGCTGACAGCTGTGTCGGTGGGGAAAGCTTCCTGATTGCAAATTTTCAAGAATGGGAGGGGGGAGAGCAGGAGGGAGGGGGCAGACTCATTTGATATCTTAGCATTCTATTGGCTAGCAGGAGTCTGAGCAGCTAATAGCATGCTGAAAAGCTGTGCTGAGCCTGCCACTTCCCTTCAGCTCTCCCCGCTCCCATTTGGAAAGGACTCGCCCCTCCCATCTTTCCAGAGGGAGAGTCTTCCCCCTCCCTCCTGCTCTCCTCCTTCCCATTACTGAAAATTTGCATTTGGGAAGTTTTCCTCACTGAGACAGCTGCCAGCCCCAAAGAAGGTAAGAAAGTTGGGCAGGGAATAGTATGGCTGCCTCTTCCCTCCCACTTTAATTTCTATGGTCTGGGAGACCAGCCTTGGCGGGTGGGGGGAAGGGAAGCAAGAAATCTCATGAGTCTCTGAATCAGGGTTGAGATATCTACTGTTCATTGCATTGATTAGCCTAATGCAGAGTTTACAGAGGAGTGTGAGTAGCTAATCGTTAATAAGCAGGCAGGATGCATACTTAAGTTTAAGTAGCTTTATTATGAAATACATGTAGGATAGGAAAGGCCTACATCTATACTAAGTCCTAAGACTAGGTGTGTTCAGGAGGGAAGTAGCAGAAGCTCTCTGAATATCTCTCAGACACACAGAGATAAGAAACATCCTGGGGAGAGGAGATTAGCCAATCAGGTCATAGCAGGAGTAGAACTAAGTGGATGGGGGAGGGGTTCCCTGATCTGACTGTCTACTACTGCTGTTTCTAGCAAACAAACAGGATAAGGTGCTTAGGGGAGATGTAACTAAGGAATGTATTTCCAGCATCTACAAGTTCTTGGCCCTGATTCTTGATTCTCACAAGATTTTCATGAGAATAAAATCTATTCTCATTTCAGCCCTAGCCCAATCCAGATGGGCTCAAGCCCAAATTTCTGACTTGAGCAGAGAACTGCTTGTACTATCTCTTACTCTTATTGGGGCCATAAATACAGCAAGGCTCCTGGTACTGCTGGCATACACAGGTTACCTGGTTCTGGTAATGCGGATTTATGCAAATCTGATAAATACATATATTGATATCCATTGAACTTATATACCTCTTCAAATAAAGATTCAATTCCTGTTTGAACTGAGCACTGTATAAAAGCTTGCAATGGTTGTTAATTCAATGGCTTACATAACCTAGACTTGAGTCTTTCTCCAGGTGATTCCTCAGTGATGCTGTTTGATCTTCTCTCTTCTCTAGGACCTTTCTTCCTCCCTGAAAGCTCCCTGGTTTCTCAGATGCACACTGAGTTGCATGCACTAATAACTCTGAAATTCTTTTCATCTGCATAAAATCCCACACTTGCAAAAACAAACTCACAGCTTCTTGCAGAGACAGTCTTTGTTTTAGAGCCTGGTGTTAGTTTAGCATGTTTTGGTTTTTTTCAGACCCAATTCCTTCCTATTAGGTTGGATAATGAAGCAGCCTCATCCTTGTAAAATTAACCTTATTGCTTTTAACCTCATTTGCTACTAGTTAAAACATTTAGGTCGCTATAAGATTTAGGATTAGGCCTTTTCAAACGGATGCCCCCCCCCGCCGCCCACGTGTGCAGGTGGGAGGGAAGGGTCCATTTGAATGCTGTGGAGGATGCGGGGGGAATGGGTGAGTGTCCATGAGAACGCCGCGGCAGGTGAGTGGGGGTGCGTGCACGCTCCTACGCTCCACCCACCTCCACACTTCACCCACGCACAGAGCAACGGGCACCGATGCTGGATGCTCCATGTGTGGAGATGGGTGGGGGTGGGGGGTCTGTGGGAATGCACCCACTGCGCTGCCCACTCATCCCCCCACGCACCCACACCCATTAGAAAAGGGCCTTAGGGAAAGTGTTTTAAAATTCACATATTCATGATGATGAAAAATATTTTTTTTAAAAACGTCACTAGAAGTAGAACATCATCAGATGCCTAAATTCTATGAACACACTAGCAGCAAAGCTTTGCTGTTCCCCTGTTGTTTTACACATAATTAAGCTCGGGAGGCTCTCTAGTAAGGAACCAGAGGTGCAGTTCTGACTGTATTACAGGTGAGCACCGACATACAATCCTATATCTTACCATCTATTTCCTTTTAATTAACGGATGGGCGGGGCTCATCTCCCCAAGCAGCACTAGTGCAGCTGAATCCTTTTCATCTGCTGATATCTCAGGCTATATATTTTTTTTTGGTGCCCATCTGGAATGCATTATAGTGACAGCCTCAGCCTTAAGATCAATAAGAGCAAGAGTTTCTGCTTCCATGTTGGTGTGCAGCACAGCAGATTGTTCTGACAATAAACATTTAGCTTGATTCCATAGTACGAGTTCAAAACCAAGCATCTACTGTAGAACCAATTGACAATAATAGACCATTTAAGAGAAAAGAAATTCACCCCCACCCCGCCATTCAAACTATTTCAAGCCAGCTAAAGAGATTTCTAAAACTGGGGATATACTGGGGATATATGCCCTAACACAGCTGAACCATTAGCCCCTTAGCTTCTCAAGCTCAAACAGCTCAGAGCGCTGCATTCCCTTAAAGGGCCAGACACCCAAGTAGCCTGCTCCCTACTACAGAGATGATAAGAATAAAAATGATTCAATAACTCTTCTTTAAGTGTGTTGGTGACATTTTGGTGTCTAGTTAGTTCAAGAAAGTGCTGACTATTTGGTACTAAAAAGCAGGTCCTTCTAATAGGGGTGTGCACCAGGCCTCCATGTGGTTTTTTGTTTTTGTTTTTGTTATTCAAAAATGTCATTTTTGTTATAACTATTAATGACAATGTCATTTTTAAAATCTTTGTTATCGTTTTCGTTATTGGTATCAGTATTGATCTGGAGGACCCTGGAGCACCAGCTGGAGCTAGCCGTGAACCAGCGCAATGAGCACGTCTACAAGGAGATCGTGCAGGACATGGAGGCGGCGGGGCACCACAGGACAGTGGCATAGTGCCGATCAAAGGCCAAGGAGCTCAAGAGGGAGTACAAGGCCATAAAGAATAACAGGCGGTCCGGGCACGGAGCCCGCACCGCCCCCTACTATGATGCCCTGGATCGTATCCTGCACATGAAGGACTCCATAATTGCCCCGCACCTTGTGGGGAGTGCTGTGGTCCAGGGCAGGGAATGGGTCGAGGTACCCCCTCCCCTCGTGACCCCCATTGAAGGCACCGGCTCCAGGAGCCCCGGCCCCCAAGAGGAACACCCCAGGACCTTGGGGACCAGCAGGCCCCCCTCACACACCAGCCCAGATATCCCCCAGCTGATGTCTGTAACGGGAGGATCCGAGGCTGGCACACTGGTCACCCTCAGCCAGTGGATGCAAGGGGACCTCAGCAACACCGAGGGACCAGCCTTGGAGGGCTCAGAGACTGACATCGAGGGTGAGCAAGCGGGTGGGATGGGACAGGGACTTGGGGGAAGGCCTGGGGGGGGGAAGGGGGCACACCTTCAGAAACCCCCCAACCCCCTGGACCGTGGAACCAGGGCCCGGGGGCAGCCGGCGGACACGGTCGTTCGACCCCCCCACCCCTCCCCATTCCTGCACAAGTCACAGAACGCCCCCGCACCTGTGACAGTCTAGTGAGGGAGATGGAAGCGAGCAGCCCCAGGAGCAGCCAGAGGGCCCAGGTGAGGCAACACGACGTGTGTGTGTGGGGGGGCAGAGGCCCGGGAATGCCACCCTCAGCAACCCCCCCCAACACCCCGGACCATGGAACCGGTGCCCGGGGGCTGCTGGCGGACATGNGCAGAACCGAGGGCCGCCGGGGGACACAGTCACCTGACTCCACCCACCCCTCCCCATTCCTGCACAAGTCACGGCATGCCCCGGCACCTGCGATAGCCTAGCGAGGGAGACGGAAGCGAGCAGCCCCAGGAACAGCCAGAGGGCCCAGGTGAGGCAACACGACGTGTGTGTGTGTGGGAGGGGGCAGAGGCCCGGGGAGACAGGGCAGTGGGACTGGACCCTTGGGCGGGGGTGGGCATAGCAGGAGGGCACATGCTGCACTCCTGAGGGGGGAGCACAGAGCCCCCCATCCGCAGTATGGGATGGGGGGTGGGCGGCTGGGGTGGCTAACCATCCCCTACTATGCACCCTAACAGAGTGACCCTCTGGGTCCCAGCAGGGTGACCCCATGCCCCCGGCCCAGCAGATGAGGGAGCGCCAAACATGGGTACGGCGCCACAGGGAGGAGCAAGCAGAGGACATAGTCCGCTCCACCACCGAGCAGGGAGAGCGGATGATCGTGGCCATTGATCGAATGGAGGTGGCCACTGAAAGGGCCATGCAGCAGGTGGAGGCCTGGGACTGGAGGCTGCAGGCGGAGGTGCGCCTCGAACGGAGGCGGGAGCACAGCAGGCAGGTGGAGGCATTTGGGCAGCTGGAACAGGCCATAGACAGGCCATAGACTGGATGGTAAAGGAGCACTCATCCAAGATGGACTGGTCCAATGACATTGGCACCTCTCTGTTCCTACACGCGGGTACCATGAGTGCTTATGTGATGGCAGCTGCCCCGCTGGGCAACCTGCCTGCCCCAGCCCTGATGCCAGGCACCTCGGCGCTGCCACCGCCCAAGCCGCTGGCATGGTCTCTGGGCCCGCACTTCCACCTACCGGTCCCTGTGGGCCTCTGGAGGAAGCAGCCACCCAGGGGGACCCCACCGGCCCCAGGGCCTCCCACCCTCACCCAACCCTCAGGACACCGAGGCCTCCCAGGACACGGTGCCCATTGGGCAGCTGAGAGGGAGGCCCCGGAGACGTGGGGGAAGGAGGAGGGCGGCCTGAGGGGTGGGGAAACTGGGAGGTGGGGCGTGGGGGAGGTGGTGGGAGCACATGTAGGAGGAAGATACAATAAATGCATGGACACCAAAGTTGCCTCCATGTTTCTGTTCATGGGCCCGGGGCTGGGGGCGCAAAGGTGTGTAGGGGCACGGCCAGGGTGCTGCTGGGGTCCTCGGGGTGGTGGAGAGGGAGTGTGCAGCCTCAGCCCTCGGCCTCCTGGCTGATCCACCTTGCCAGGACAACACGGATGCACTTTGCATATTGGTACTCCCGTGGGTTCTCAGTGTTCACATAGAGAGGCATGGGGCTGGGAAGGCACCGGGGCACGGGGTAGTCGAGGGCAGCCCCATCGGTCTCGCACACATTGTGCAGCACACAGCAGGCTCCAATCACAAGGGAAGAGGTCTCCACCATGTAGTCCAGGCAGCCCTCAAGGATCCTCCAGCACTGCTTGAGGGCCCCGAAGGCTCTCTCGACCACGGTCCTGCTCGCGCACAGGCGGGTATCGTAGAACGCCTCTGCAGGGGGCCTGGTGACCAGGTACGCCTTCATAAGCCAGAGGGTGAGTGGATAGGCCGGGTCCCCCAGGATGCAGGGGGTCATCAGCACCCCCTCGATCTGGGTCATCCCCATGTCCGAAGTCCCTGCAGTACATCCGGGCATAGAAGGGAGAGATGGTCATGATCCGGGCATCGTGACTGCAACCAAAGTGGCCCGTGTAAATGTCTATGAACCGACCCTGGTGGTCCACGACTGCCTGCAGCTGCAGGGAGTGGTACCCGTGTCAGTTGACATATTACGAGGCCTCTCCAGAGGATGGGCAGAGGATCTCTATGTGGGTGCTGTTCATGGTGCCCATGCAGTTGGGGAATCCCCCAGCTGCGAATACGGCCATCACAGCCTCCTGGTCCACCAGCTGGATCGCTCGGTCCAGGAGCACACCCTCCACTGCCTTGCAGACGTCCCGCAGGATCCTGGTGATAGTGGTCACCCCAACGCCGATGGGCTGCAAGACAGAGTGGCAGGAATCGGGTGTTGCAAGGGCCCAGACCCCGATGGCCACCCACTGGACCATGGGAATGGGGGCCCGCATGGGGGTGTCCTGTCTCTCCAGCCAGGGCGTTAACAGCTCGGAGGGTCACAGGAGGACGTGCCTGTCCATCCAAAAGTGCACTCTCCAGGCGGCCTCATCCCATTGGGCCAGGGCCCTGGCCCAGCACCCCTGTGGCCGCCCTGTGACCCATACCTGCCGGTCAATGGACATAGCGATCAGGGCTATGTGCCCCATGGTCTCTTTCCGCCACTGGAGCCGGCCGGCCACCTGCCTTGCAGAGTGCAGCAGCCCGCTGCCGCTGGGCCCTGAGGTGGGTCAGGGAGCGCCTGCGCCCATGGTGGGCTCTCCGGGCTCTGGCAGCACGCCTGGCCATGCACACCTGCAGCTGGGTGGCCAGGTGCACCTCAGCAGTCTGGATACGCAGGAGGTCAGTGCGCGAGTGGTACCACTCCACGCAAATGGCTAGGTGCATCCTGCAGGTGCCCATCTGTCGCAGCTCCATGGTGACCAGGGCCCTGGGTGGGTTGGAGCCGCACCTGTTATAGGATGGGGCCTGTGTAGCTCCACCCCCCTGTCATGCCCTGCCAATTAGGTTCGGGGCCCTGGGTCACCCTGGCTGTTCCAGGGCCGGTTCCTGCAGGGTGAACGGGGTGGGGAGGCCGCAGGCAGCCCAATGCGTGCACCTGCCTTCCCTGCAGGGGGCCTGGTGAATGGTCCTGGCTTTGCCCGGGTGTGTGCGGGCAGCAGCTGCATTCCTGCTGTCATCACCTCCCACCTCTTGGTGTCGGCTGTCTGTTGTCCTCACTGGCCTGCTTAGTGTGTAGGCTGTCCTGTCCGTGTGCTCTGTTCCAGCAGCTGGGCTGGGTCTGCACCCCACGCCTCACTCTTTGGCCATACAATGTTGTGGCCTGTGCCCTTATTGATTGGCCTTGGAGATCCCCTGCTTTCCCTCCCGTCCCTCCAGGGATTGTGGGGCCCTCCGTTCCCTGCACTTAGTATCCGCCACTTGCTGAACCATGGCTGGCTGCTCTTCCCCAGGGCTCCCAGGCCGCAGCACCCCCGGGGCCCCCCATAGCTGGACCTTCCACAAGACCATGGCCCTGTCTGACCTGTGGCATTCCCTGGCCATACAATTGTTCCTGGGCTGCCCGGACAGCCTCACAGGTGCCTACGAGAGTATGAGCTCTGGGCTGTGGTACTATGGCTATGTGGTGAGCACCTGTGACTGCTGGCTGCAGGCGGAGACACTAAGCCTGTGTCCCTTTCCTGATGGGCGCATCCCAGAGATCAGGTGCTCATAGGTGGGGTGATCGGCGGTGGAGACCGTGTCCGCCCTCTCTGTGTGCAGCCTGGCTGCCTACATGGCCTGTCTGGTGGAGGGGGGCCCGCCCTGGCTGTGTTCTTCTTTGGCTGTGTTCATGGGACCTGAGGTTACCAGTGGTCCCGTGGGGCGATCTATCACCGCCTGTCGGAGCTGGGTCACCTTCCGTGGTCCCCAGCTGCTGGCTATGGCTTGTCAGAGCTCTCTGAAGTGGAGCTGGCAGCGCTGGCTGGTGTGTGGTCCTGATTCGATGTGCAGGTGGGCCTCGCCACGCAGAATCCCTTCGAGGCATACTACCTCATCGCCCACCACATGTCTGCGCTGGGGTACCATCGGGGCATGCTTCAGCAGCCCACTTTGTGCACCTGGTGGGACACTCGGCCCTGGACCCCTTTGTGGCCCCCCGCAGCTGGCTGTGAGGACCCCCTTTACTTCTGGGCCCTGGATGCTGGCCCCACTGCTCGCTCCCACCTCCACCCTACTGCCGCGGGTCGCTGCTCGCTCCCTCCATGATGTCCCTGGCTTGCTGCTTCTTGGGGTCCCGCTGCTCCTTCCTGTGGCTCTGTGCCCCCTCCGTGGCCCCCCTGTCCACCTCTGAAACTGGTCTGGCCTTGATCCCTCCTGTGCCCATGCCCCCCACACCCCTTTGGTGACTCTGTGACCTTGGGGTTCTGGGACCCCCAGACTGCACCTCCCGGGATCCTCCCGGGGTGGGGTGGGGGGCTGGCTCGTCGAAGGGCTGCTCTGCTATTCGGCCCTGGCTCGCCTCCTTCCCATCCATTGCACCCTAGCTAGCGCATGGGTACCCTGGCAGCCTCCTGGACCATTCCTGGGCCACTCCCTGGTCCATGTGGCCTCCCCCTGTGCCTGTGCTTTGCCCCTGGGAGTCTCCCCATTCCGGGACTGCCTGTGTAGCTATGGGGGTGCCCGCGCCAGCTGTGCTGTTGTGGGGGTGCTGGGTACTGTTCCCCATATCCTTCCCCGGCCCCTGGGCCGGTTCCCCCCTTCTCCCTGTCCCCGCCCCTCCCCTCCCTCCCCCCTTTGCCCATTGTGCCATGTGTGTTGTCCATCTTGCTGTGTTCCCCCTTCCCTTCCTTTCCTGTGCGGGTGTGTGCATGCCTGAGCGTGTGTTTGTGCTGTGTGTTCCACTGTGACCTCATTTTCCCTGTGCCTGTTGTGTGTGCTGCTCTTCCCCCTGACTTCCTGTTTCCCTTGTGTGGGCGTTCCCTGTGGGCCCTTTTGGCTTCCTTTGCCCTCAGCTGGCCATGTCTGTCTCCTGCCTCTCCCCGGTGCCTTCTGGGTGCTTTGACTATGACCCGGGATCGGCGTAACGTCTGTTGCAGTGCCCCGGGCCGTGGTCTGCTGGTCAGATTCCCTGCCGTGGTCCCGCTCCTGTCACATCTGTTTGGGGTCTGTCTTGCCCATGGGGGGTGGTTAGCCTGCTCGCCACTGCTGGGAATCCACTGTGGTGAATCGGGCGCCCGTAACATCTGAAATCACCCTTTGATGCACTTGTTGCCACTGCCACTCAAATAACAAATTGTTGAAGCGATATCCTACACCAGCCAGCCCAGCACTGAGCCCAACTTTCTCCCTTTGCAGGTTTGTGTGTGTGTGTGTGTGTGTGTGAGTGCTACTCCAATCCCCTCCTCCCCACCAGCCTCAGAAGGGATCCCAAAATACCTCTGTCTTGCCAGAAGTCAGACGCGACTGTGCTCTTCTCTCACCAAATCTCTTCTCTTGGATGCAGGCGCATGCCGGAGCCTCCAGAGCTTTCATCTGCTTTAAATTTCTGCTGCCACCAGTGAGCATTTTCAGGCAGAAATTTCCCAGAAAAACCTGGAATTCCATGTTTTTCTCTGATAAAACAGGAATTCTGTGTTTTTCTATGGTTTTCCACGCTAAACGGAAAACCAGGAACCCTGCATACAAGTAAAGGCTCTGGGAAACATTTGGCGGTTCCCTGCCCCTCATATATTTATCCAGCTCTCCCATAAAAATGTCCAGTGAAGGAGATTCCACAACTTTAACTTGTTCCATTTTCCATCCTTACAGCTAAGTATTGGAAATTCTGTTTTATATTTAACCTAAATCTGTTTTTCTGCAACTTACTTTCTTCAGTCTTCCTTCAGTAACAATGGCAGAATTATACAGCAGCCTTTTAAATACTTGAAAATTGCTGTCATGTCCCCCTCATTAGTTATATTTTCTCTCACTTAACATACCAGCTCCTTCAGCCTTTCCTCATATGACTTGTATTTCACACTTTTGGGGCACTCTAACAGAACAATCCTCCACTGTTAAAATCAACGTGGGTTTCATTATTGACTTTAGTGGGTGGAGGATTGCACCGTTTGGGCACACCTTCCATCACTGGAGTCAACGGAAAAACTCCTATTGACTTCAATGGTGGAGGATTATCTTAAATTATAAATGAGATGAATGTTCAAAGTAATTTGAATAATCATTGGATTTTAAGAATTCATACAGGCAAACTTGAAATTCACATCTTCCTTGCCAACTTTGCAAAGGGGATGTGAAATTTTTTTGGAACTATTTTACTTTATTTATTAGTTTGATATTTAATAATTCAATAATTCACTAACTAGCGATTTGTTGGTTTGTCATCATGGTGCTGGGTTTACTTGATTGGATGAATGAATTTTAATACCTTTGAATATCAAATAAAGCATGAACAAATATTGAATATTCAACTAAAAATATTAAGTTAGCCGATACCAAACTGGTTGAATACAAACTTCCATTGACTGATTTTCATTGACTAATGGTGGATTGTCCAGTTTGTATTATCCTTATGGAGCTTAATGAAATGCAAGTCTGTTGAATTCATTAATACAGAATTTGAAGATTTAATAATGAAAACAGATCCTTGAATTTATTTATTTATTTATTTACACACACTTGTTATTTGGCTCCTCTCGCCTCTGGCGACCCGGAGCGGCGCATAACAATAAAAGACAGAACAATACAATAAAGCACACATACAAAAAGAAAATATAAATAAGAGTTTATCACTGCTTGAATAACAATCCCACTCTAACTCACCCCTCCACTCTCCCCCCTGCAGAAAGCCTGACAGAAGAGTCAGGTCTTACAGTTACAGTGAAAGGCCAGGAGAATGTCTTCCAAATCATAAAAACCTGATCCATTTAATCCATACTCCAATCACTACTCATATCTGAAAATCTAGGTCTGCATATCTGACCTTCTCAAACTACTTATCATTCCTTATTCATGTCAAACATAATTTCTTGCAAGCCAGTAGTCTCATTGACTCCTAGAAAGAACTCTGAGAATATGAACCAAAATAACTTGAAGCAACATTGAGTAAAGTGAGGTTACAGGTTATAGTAAATAAAAAGGCACACTTAACAAGACCAGGGGACAGATTCTGCCATTAATTATATTGAGTTTGGAGATCTTTGCATGCAGTCTCCAACAAGCAGAGCAGTGAGGTTTAGGTCAGGTAACCTTACTGACTTGCATATCTCGATTACTGTCATGTCTGTAAGACGTTACTGTCAGGGACACCAGAGAGTCCTGATTCATTGCCTAGTTAGTAATAACCGCAGACTACCAAATCACACCATCCTTAAAAGGGAAACATCGCCTAGCTCCCTGTGTAGTATGCAGACTAATTTGATTTTTAGTCATTTAGACACTTAATTTCTTTCCAACGTGAAATGTTGAAAGGACTGGGGTAACTTCATTGCAGCAGTCCTTGACTTTGCAAACAAGACTGTGCAGCACAATCAAGAAATCCAGTTACTGAGAAGAATGGAAGTTCTGATCTTCATTTCTAGGATCCACAGCCTCTCAAAAGGTCTTGATTTGGTCTGGAAAAAATCAGCCCCACATTCAGTGCATTCAATCCACAATGAAGCAAGAAACCTATTTCCGACATTCACTGGGTGAGACTCATCATTCTAGTCTCCCCTCTGTCCTACCTATCTCAATCCATTTCTCTCTTTATCATTATCTTTTCTCTCAGGATTCACTTTAGTGCTATAGGTTTTTTTAAAAATACCTCCTGTTGATGTGTCATTTAGAAATCTTAAAAATATACTGCCTATAAACAGAATGAGTAGCTGTATGTAGTGACACCACCTGCGTGTGGAGAAGGTGGGTGGCTAATTGGAAACTGGAAAGTGTAAGGGTATAAGCCCTCAGGTGTGGGTCACTTCAGTGAACTAGATCCTGGTTCAGGCCTAATCTGATGTCAAGCCAGAAGCTTCTTAGACAAAGGGAAGTGAGGCCTAAACAAGAATCCATTACTGGAATAGAAGACTCGGAGTGCATTTCCACATACAGGAAAATGCTGGTGTTCCTAAATGCAGGCAATTTAAAAATGCGCTTCCATTTATTCACACAGCATTTAATTTGTGCTTTCCAGCCATTTTAAATAATGCACCTTTCACATTTCCACACTAGCTTAAGTCAGTATCATGAGCGCGTCGCTTGCCCGGCTCCAGGAGAGGAGTCGAGTGAGAGCCGGGAAGCAGGGCGCTCTGTAACAGGATATTGACTAGGCTAGTCAGTATCATGTCAGATACACAGTGCTCTGCTTCCCGGGTCCGGAGAGGGGAGAGGAGCCGAGCCAAAATGGAGCGCTCATGATACTGAAGAGCGGAGGACATTCTGACAGGAGGATTTATGTGGGTGTTTAGAAACACGCTCTTGTAAAGGTAGGTTTTTGCCACTTGCCAACACGCTTAAAAAACAAGCGCAATCACGGTCAAAGAAGCACATACAGCCTTTCACACTACAAGGAAATATGCGGGGAAAAGAAAAAAGCGCTGATTTGCTGTATGTGGGAATGTGCTCTCTGTTCAGTGAAAGTGTAAAACACGCCTACATATGACCTTATGTTTCCTGGGAACAGGAACTATACTAGAAGTTTAGGTGATAAGAAACCACAGCAACACCAGACTGTCTCTGTCCATAAGAATATTGATACTTTGTATAAGGATTTTATGAAAATGACTCCGAAGAGCAATGTGAGATGAATTTGACACTTTCTAGACTGTACGGGTGTACGTATGTATAAATTATGCCAGTGAGCTTACACCTCATTGGACAGGTCTGAGTCTGTCTGTTGACCTATAAAGACCATTGGGGTGTGATTAGGACCCCCAGATACCCTGTTCCAGTCTATCTTCTGTATCTCCTAGCTTTGGAGGGAATTGGTCATCTATCTCTGAGACTGGTAATAAAACATTTTATACTTTGACAAATTCCTGTGTCTGTCTCCGTACCTTTGACCTCTATATGGTCTAGTGGTCAAGACACCACTCCCATAAGGGATCACACACGCCAACAGAAAGTTGGGGTACTAAAAGGAAACCAAGGGAGCTTAGACCTTTGTTGAGCAATAATAGGACATTGAGCAATAACAGGGTGCCATGCAACTGCCTGAGGCCTGTTTGCGCTGCTCATTGGTCAGCGATTACATCCATCAGGTCCTTCCCCTCCCATCACAGACCCAGTTCAAGAGTTCAACACTGTTTCTGGCTCCGAGATGTCTGCCCCCTCCTCCCCTTGCCACATTTCCCTCCAAAAACCACCTACTAGGCAATAATGAAATCAATAACGACTTTTGTTATTGTTATTGATTTTGTTATTATTTATCTTCATTATTGGTATTGTGATAATGAAAATGAAGAATTTAATGAAAATGAAGTGCACACCCCATATGTGCAGGCAGTGAGGCAGTTCCGGCTCATGGTGAAAAACCATGGCCACCACTCCCTGGGTCAGCGAGCAGCAGGAAACAAACGTGCCTGCTTCCAGAAGAGCTGTCCCGCCACCTACATGACCTGGGGGGGAGGGAGGGGGGACTGCAACAAACATGTGGATGGCCAGACCTGTCCCCCACCCTGCTTTCAGTCCCCCGTCATGACCAGCCATAGCACACAGCCATGGCAGACCCTGCCCCATGACAGGGATGTTGAGGTTGAACAAATGTGCAAGCCTGTGTTGGCCCGCATGGATGTCCCTTGACCCAGGCTGCACCTCAGTGATTTTCCCGAAGACACATCCCAGCCAGCTGCCTACTTGTCCCGGGACAGTAATGCAGGACCACATGTGCAGTGAGCCCACAGTGGGCCACCATCTCATTTGTTTTTATTCAATGTTAACTGTTCAGCACAGATACATTTAAGAAAGATTTTGCTAGCTGAAACTGAATCTCACAAACTTTGCATAATAGTGCAATCTTGCAGTTGTGAAAGCAGTTTCTTTACTGAAGATGATATATTGCAGTTACATAGGGGAAAAAATTGTCTTAGTTTGATTTGGAGCTATTTGAAGTCATTAGTTAGATAATTAGTTGCCTAAAAGGATGGCCTAATGTATCTGTACACAATGCTCACTTAGTGTATTAAGTTTTGAAAGATCAGTAAGCATCCGTAAGTTAATCAACTTGATTAGAAAAGAAACCAGCTCTTTAAATACTAGCACCTACTAGTAATCAGCAACAATTATAGAATGCTGAAAAGAGCAAGTGACAGTCTGACAGGTATTGTGGTACACATTTTCTGTGAAACATGCTGCTGTGTAACAGCACTCTTTTAAAAAAGAATTGGGAGACGAGATACCCCCCACCAACTCAAATATCTGGTTAAGGAGTAACAAATCAAATACATTCATGGGAAATATACCACGCTATGTGCTACTTAAGAAATGAAATATACATACACTTTAACCAGCCTTAAGTGAAGCAACTAGCAGTTTATACCTGTCTGACATATTTTACTGCTAGGAAAACTGGCTGCAGTGATATATGTTGTGACAGTGCTAATGAGTTCTGACTCATGCTTTTCTACTCTGAGCTGTTATGCTTTCAAAGCAGCATGGCTGGTAGCCAGTCAGATCTCTCTTAATTTTCTCAGCACACTTTATAAGTGCTGAAATAAACTCAAGGAACAGCTAGTCAGGCTGACATCACTTGATGCTGCACCTGCTAAAACAGGTACTTTATGTGATAATCACATTTGCCCACCTACAGGTTTGTGTCCCTCTGCTTAAGGAAACCGATAGAAAAATAAAAGCCATTTATGCCAAACACACCAATGTATCACTTGGTAAATGTAATATACATTGGCAACATTCCATGTGTTGAACCTCCAAGTTAAAAGAAGAGCTCATCTAGCATGTCAGCTACAAAATCTGACATGAAATACGGCAAGACAAATCACAACATTAGTCTCCCTTTGACTTAAGCAGGGGAGTCAGTGTGAGTCAAGAGGGTAACTTTACTTACATGAGGTCTGGAAAATGGGGGAAAGGAGCTTTTAGTATGTTTTTTTTAAAAAAAATTAGTGTTAACCTAAGTTCACCTTGACTTGCTAAGTAAAGCTGAAAGCATAATTGCCCTACATAGTGGTTTAAAAAAAATATATATTAAAAGCGCTAACCGAAGTAAGCTATCTAAATTTACACCAGGAATGGGAACCTCAGCCCCATGGTCTTTGTAATATGGCCCTTCGTCAATGCATGAATCGGTCCGTCTATGGATCCAGTCCCTACCACTTAGTGCACCCTCTGAGCTCCTTCTTTCTCCTACGCACACATCTCCTTTCTCAGCCTCCTCCCCCATACGCCGAACATGCTCCCTCATCTCTGGCCTTCACCCTAGCACACTCCAAATCCCAGCAAGCCCTCGCAGTCTGCATCTGTCCCATAGGCATTTACTAAATTCAAAAGTGGCTTGTGGAGGGGGGAAAATGGTTTCCCACCCCCAAATTACTTTGGAGATAATAATTTCAATCATATTTTTTTTGCTCAAGTCCCACATACCCAACCCTTACACTGTTGGTGAGATTTATTATGGGGAGGGTATTGCTTTAGAAATTTCACATGCTAATGAGGAATTGGGGGGGGGGGGGAAAGCCTATTGTGATACAGTTTTCAAAATTTTGCCAGTGTGCATACAGTTGACAGGCTTAGAGTAGGAGATTATTGTGATTCTTGGTTGCTCATCTTTGTCATTGGGTGTTTTTAGATGGATGGGCTGCTCTGGTGCTGTCTGCACCAGCCTACTTCACCCTGGCTGGCCCATCCGCCTAAGGACTGCCCTCCAGATGTGCAGGCGGAGCAGGATGTGCCTGCCCCAGGACAGTCCCATCGCTGGTGCTCCAGAACATCCCAGAGTGCTGCCAGTGGAGTAGGCCGAGATCAGTCAAACCTGAGACACTGGCCTGAAGCAGAGCAACAGTCCATCTGATACAATGACCCATGCTGGCAATTGCCTGCAACTCTATGGTGTGTGGGTGGTGCCTTGTGGATGGACTTTGGGCTGGGAAACTCGCTGAGTCCATCTGATCCCAATCCAGGCAGGACTGGGAACAGGCAGATGTGGACGGGTGAGGTGCCCTGGAGCAGCTCCAGGGATGGACAGTCCTGTGCCCATCTGAAAATGCATTGTCAACTCTTTTTGTCTGGGAATTCAATAGTTTACAAATCTCTGCCTCTGCATTGCCTTCAGAGGGATTTGTGATGCTAGCGCCAAAGTGGCAATTGTACAAGTACAAAGTAAAGGAAGCTACCAGGCAACTCAAAGTTTATTGGCTAGTGTTTCATTTCTATGTGGGGTCAATGTAATGTGTTTTGCTATATTTTATTCCAAACAATTCTTGAACAATATGTTATAATCATACAGAAGGATCCAAGTAGCAGAGACATCTCTGGGGACAAAGCATCTCAATTTACTGACCATATTTAGTATACGAAAACATCAACATCAAATTTAAAAGAAAAAGGTTAGTAATTAAAGGTCAGCCTCCCCTTAAACTTAAGAAGGTTTGGTGTCTGGTTTGAATCTCAAATGAACTAAATGAACCAAACAAAAACCTGAGTCCTAACACTTCTGAGCTTGGAAGAGGAGCTTCTGAACCTGTAGCTATTTTTTTCAGGATGGAACCATAACCAATTCCAGTGTGCCGAGGTGTGCCATGGACCTCATGAAATCTGCAAACAACTTTCAGGCAAAAGCAAATAGGAAGGAAAAAACACTACCCCAAAATGCTCTACAAGTCAGCTGGGGATATAGATCCACAAATAACAGACTGAAAGAGTAGATGGTAGCAATTATGAATCCTTTTTGCTTTCTAACTCCCTGTGATGGTGTTGTATTAAGACTCTAATGCTCTGGGGGCATGCACATTTATGATTGCAGTGCTGTTGTTCTACTTAGAGACAACTGAGGTCATCAATATCTAGGGGGGGATTCAGACGTTCTGATTTGTGCAATTAAAAAAAAAACCCGAATGTTTCATGCCTGTCTGAACACTTAAATTTGATTAAATGGAGTCAATATCGCACTAAAGCAATGCGTGTTGAAAAGCTACTCAAACCTACCTTTTTGCTGTCCGTTTTCAATAAATCCGCACTTAACAGCAGTGTGAAAGCAACATCGTACTGGTTTTAACTAGTGTGTAATCTTTTCTGATGTGAATGCAACCGTGCTTCCAAGTGCGCTGTTTTACTCCTGCCCCTACCGGAAGCAGTGAGACCAGCTGGAGCCCTGTAGTTGCCTCGCTGGGTGCAGGCTGCAGCCAGCTTCTCCCCAAAAAAGTTCTTCCCCTCCATGTTTCCCCTCCATGCTTCTCCCCAAAAAAGTTCTTCCCTCCAAGGGACTTTCAATCATCTGCCTCTGCCTCTACCGTAGTGCTGCAGCAGTAGCAGCAGCGGGATACCGGAAAGAAACCAGGGAGAGAATGCGAGGGGCTTCTTTCCAGCAGCCTCAGGCTCTCCCTCTTTATTCCCTGATTCTACAAAGTAGCAACCTTTGCTACAAAGGTTGTAGCAAAGGTTGTTGCAAAGTTTGCAAAGTTGCAGCAAAGGTTGTAGCAAAGTTGTACTTTGCTACAAAGTAGCAACCTTCTGGCTCCCCACAGGCCACTTCCTGTAACTGAATCGTACTGAGCAGCCGGGTAAGCACGCACTACAAGAAGGTCTGAATGCATTATTTCGCTGTACTTAAAATCGGTATGGCATGCATGTGAATGCAACAGGACTTGTTAACAGCGAACTATTGAGAACCAGTTTTTAAAAATCCAGATAATTGCTGCACGTGTGAATTCGCCCTAAGTTTTTCTGTAACTCCCTGCATAGTATGGTGTGAGGTGTTTACTGAAGATAATAGATTATTAAACTGAAATTCTTACTACCATTAAATCAATTGTTACTATTCTAACAGGGAAGCGCTGGCGCCCCTGTTCCAAGGAGACAGCAGGAGTTGTCTCTTTAAGAAACTGGCCAGGTGGCAGCACCCCCCCCAGGCGGCAGGGGTTTAAAATCTGCCACCTGTAATTGACAGAGAGTGGATGCCGGGGGGAGGCTGGCTAGTGGCAGCTGAGGCCACACTGTGGAAGGTATCAGACCCGGAAGTGGGGAGCGCCTGGGGCTCGGAGAAGGAGACAGGGCTGTGGAGCCAAGACACTGGCAGCGACAGCAGGAGGCTTAGGCCAGCTAGAAATGAAGAGGGAGCCACTGGGGAGAGACACAGTGAACAGTGAGTGCCTGGAAGGGCTTGGCTAGAAGAAGCGGTGATGCTTGCTGAGCTTCCCGGAGGGGGAGACTCAATATACGGACTTTGGTACAGAGCCAGGACTGGAGCAGGAGTCTAACCTCCAGGAAAGTGAAGGTAGGGGCTGTGACCCTGAGCGGGACTATGTCCCCGAGTAGTGATAGGGGCTGCAACCCTGAGAGGGGCTGTGTCCCCAAGTAGTGGTAGGGGCTGAGACCCCGAGTATTTCCCTGAGTGTTGGTAGGGGCTGAGACCTCGAGAGGGGCTGTGCCCCAAGTATTTCTCTGAGGGTTCATAGGAGCTGAGACCCCAAGAGGGGCTATGCCCCAAGTATTGCCCTGAGGGTTGGTAGGAGCTGAGACCCCAAGAGGGGCTATGCCACAAGTATTGCCCTGAGGGTTGGTAGGGGCTGAGACCCCAAGAGGGGCTGTGTCCCTGAGTAGTGCCCCAAGTATGGGTAGGGGCTGAGTCCCCAGACGGTGTTACCCTAACAGTGGTGGAGAATGCGGGAATTTTGGGGGGTCCCATTATGGACCCTGTTACAGTGGCAGGGGACACCCCAGTGCATCCCTGAACCGTGCGGGGTTTGCAACCTGTATGGCCCACTAGACACCTGATCAGGTGGAGGGAGCAAGTAATGCAAACTGATCAGGTAGCACCTATAAGAGTTGGGGTTACAGGTTGAACTACCCCTTATATCCAGTGGTCAGCGAGTAAACGTACCTTCAGGGGTAGTGATGATCTGGATCTGGGTGCTGGTCATAGAGTTGGAATTGTGGGAGGTCGCTTAGGGGCATCTCCCTGGCTGGATGAGGCAAACGATGAAGGGGTGATGGGAGGCTGGTAAGGTAAACCCTTCAAGCAAGCAAAGGGATTTGCTTGAACGGGTACCCAGAAAGGGCGGTGAGAGCCCTGGGGTGACAAGCCCTAAAAGAGAAAGGCATCTGGGACTTTTTACGCCATGGCAACAGGGTGGCAATGGAGCTGGTTGCCAGGACAGAGATGACAGGGTGGCAATGGAGCCAGTCATCCTGTATGGTTAGCAGGGGGCCGATTGGGTTGGCTAACCTACATGTGAGAGCTAACTCCCTAGACAGAGATGACAGGATGGCGATGGAGCCAGTCATCCTGTCTGGGTAGCAGGGGGGCAATTGATCTGGCTAACTTAATGCAAAGGTGAGAAAGTGAGTTAATTCCCTGAGGAAGGGTGAGGAGCACCCAAAAAGAAGGGATAAGTAAAGATTGTGACCAGGAGGAGTGTAGCTCCCTGGGAGTGGAAAAGTATGGGACTAAATGTAAAGATTCTGTCTGGGAAAGAGAGAAGTCTCACCAGACAAGAAAAAAAATAAAGAAGTCTGTGAGCTGGGTAGAGGATGTCTCCCCAGTAAGGATGTTAAAGCGAGTTGACCCCTACAGGGTCAACTTGGTGAAGGGGGAAGAGTGTAACAGGGAAGGGCTGGGTGCCCCAGTTCCAGGGAGAAATCTGGAGCTGTCTCTTTAAGGGACTGGCCAGGTGGCAGCCCCACAAGCAGTGGGGGGTTTAAAATCCACCACCTGTAATTGACAGAGAGCAGATGCCGTGGGGAGGTTGGCCAGTGGCAGCTGAGGCCACGCTGTGGAACGTGTCATACCCAGAAGCAGAGAGCACCTGGGGCTTGGAGAAGGATCAAGGGCTCGGGAGCCGAGAAGCTGGCAGTGACAACAGGAGGCTGAGGTCAGCTAGAAATGAAGAGGGAGCTGCTGGGGAGAGACACAGTGAACAGTGAGTGCCCGGAAGGGCTTGGTTAGAAGAAGCAGGGATGCCTGCTGAGCTTCCCAGGGAAGACTCAACATACGGGCTCCAGTACGGAGCCAGGACTGGAGCAGGGGTCTAACCCCCGGGACAGTAAAGGTAGGGGCTGTGACCCCGAGCGGGGCTGTTATGGGAGGGGAGGGGAGGGGGAGAAAGAGCCTCACTCACTCTCCACTGAGCGTCAGGTACTCCTTGGACCCCTAGGAATCTCTCTGGGTATAAATGCCTGTCGGATAGTATATGGACCCTTCCAACTGCAGAGAGTGTAAGGAAGTTAGGTCCTTATCATCAGGCATGGGGATGCAAGGGTCCTGTGGCTCTCTACTACACACAATCAATTGCAAACACCTCAGGGAAAGTTTTTTTTTTTTTTGGAAGCACAGTATCCCAGGAGAGTAGGGGAAGGACGGGTATGGGGGCCCAGGATCCAGGGGGGATAGGGAGCAGGGGGAGGATGTTACACACCACAGGGGAATAGGGAGCCCTAGGCCAGGGGAAAGGGAAAGGGGAAACTCTCTCTGTCTTTCACTCACAGATTCAAAGGGAAGGAAGGAGGGAAACAAGGGGGTAAACTCACTACACGCATATAGCCAAACACACTTCAAGACCAGACAGGGAACAACAGGCAAGAATACAATCACTTAGCTTTCTCAAGGGAGCCAGTCCAGACAGGAAAACGTGATCACCAGTGCTACTTGCAAGGCAGTGCTGGGTTAAGTAGCCCTGTCATTAATGTCTGCAGCTGGAGGCTTCCCCTGCAGGCGGGCTGAGCGCCGCAGGGTCCTAGATTCCATCCCTGTTCCACTAGGGCCAGGTGCAGCTGCTGGCATGGGAGTCGCTTCAGGGGGTGGGGGCGCTGTGAGCCCTCGTTCTGCAGCCGGCTTTGTGGCACCCGTCTGCTGGGACGGGGTCCCAAGGGGGGCTAGGGGTGGTATCGGGGGCAGGGTGGCTTGGAGATGGAGCCCCATGACATCTGTGTCCCCAAGTAGTGGTAGGGGCTGAGACCCGGTAGGGGTTGTGCTCCGAGTATTGCCCTGAGGGTTGGTAGGGGCTGAGACTGCGAGTGGGGCAGTGACCCTGAGTAGTGCCTTGAGTATGGGTAGGGGCTGAGACCCCAGGAGGGGCTGCGTCCCCGCACGGTGTTACCCTAAGTGAGGAGCAGTTGTAAGACCCTGAAAAGGGCCAGGAAGAGGAAATCAACAAACCTTGAAATTTTGGGGTGCGTTGGTGTTGCTTCCCGTCACCCCAAAATGGATCCCCAGCAGGTGGAGCCTGCTACAGCTTCCATTAATATGAAAACCTAGGTCTTGGTCTTTCATCATTGGAGTCAATGGAAGCTTTGCCTTTGCTGCTGACTCCAGAATAAAGACTGTATTTCAGAGCCTACAAAGGTCATACTTTTAGCTGTTTATGGCAGTGGGTTAAACAATCCCTCTGAAGGCATGGGTCTTTCTGAGATCATTCAGATAAACATCCAGTCTGAAAGGCCTCTAAAGCATGGTCACCCTCTGGTGCAAGGGGCATACAGTACCAGCCTGAGACATTACAGGCACTGAGAAGCACGTGGGTCGGGCTGAGGCAGCTGCAAAAGATGCCGTTATTTCAGGGGAATTAGAGTATCCCAATGTAGTAGAGAGGAAAAATCCCCAGAGAGCTCAGGTGGAAATCAGTTTGTAACAGTCAAACTCTATTGATCCCCAAATAACTAAAACAGATACTTACAATAAACAGATTAAAAATAAAAAGAATACATTTAAATGTCTATATACAAATGTTAGAAGTCTAAAAAGTAAGATGGGGGAATTAGAGTGTATTTCGTTAAATGAGGATATAGACATAATAGGAATCTCAGAGACCTGGTGGAATGAGGACAACCAATGGGCCACGGTATTTCCAGGATACAAAATATATCGAAATGACAGAGTAGATCGAATTGCTGGTGGGGTGGTGCTATGGGACAACATTGAGTCAAGCATGTATAACGGGGAAGTGTATAGCAGTCAGCCTATACTATCATTTATTTATTTATTTAAAACATTTTTACCTCATCCCTCCTGCCACTGGCAGCCCGGGGTGGCTAACAATATCATCTATAAAAATACAATAAAATATATAAAACATTAAATACTAAAAACAACAATAAAAATCCTTCTGACCAGGAGAGTGAGACTGACTGTGAAATGCTAAGAGAGATTAAATATGCTACTAAAGTTTTTTGCAGGAAACGCAGTACTATTGGGTGATTTCAATTACCTTCATATTGACTGGGTGAATGTTTCCTCAGGGCAGGATGCTGAGATAAAATTTCTAGATGTCATAAATGACTGCTTCCTGGAGACGCTCATCCTGGAACTAACAAGAGAAGGAACCACTCTGGATCTAGTCCTAAGTGGAGTGCAGGATCTAGTGCAAGGGATAACGGTGTTGGAGCCGCTGGGCAATAGTGATCATAATATAATCAAATTTGACATACTCACAGGAGGGAAAATGCCAAATAAAACCACTGCAGTAATATATAACTTTAAAAAGGGGAACTATGTAAAAATGAGGAAACTAGTTAGAGGGAAACTTAAAGGAGCAGTTGCAAAAATTAAATGTCTACAGGCAGCATGGAGACTATTTAAAAACACCATCTTGAAAGCTCAGATTAAATGTATTCCACAAATTAAAAAAAGGCAGGAAGAGGACCAAACATTTGCCTGTGTGGCTAAATGGTGAGGTGAAGGAGGCTATTGGAGTCAAAAAGGCATTGTTTAAAAAATGGAGAGAGAGTCCCAATGAGGTAAACAGGGAAGAGCATAAGCGTTGCCAAAGTAGATGTAAAAAATTAATATAAAAGGAATTTGAGGAGCAACTTGCTAAAGATGCTAAAACTAATCATAAAACCTTTTTCAAGTACATCAGAAGCAGGAAGCCTGCTATAGTCAGTTGGGCTGTTAGATGACCAGTGGGTGAAAGGGGTGCTTAGGGAAGAAAAGAACATTGCAGAGAAGGTGAATGAGTTCTTTGCTTCAGTCTTCACTGCAGAGGATGTTGGGGAGATACCCATGCCTGAACCTTACTTGGTGATGAATGGGTAGAGCTGTCACAAATCAATGTGACTCTGGAGGAGGTTCTAGAGCAAACTGACAAACTAAATACTAAAAAAATCACCAGGACCAGATGGTATTCACCCCAGCGTTCTGAAGGAACTCAAATATGAAATTCCAGATCTGCTGTTAGTAATTTGTAACCTATCGCTAAAATCTGCCACTGTATCTGAGGAGTGGAGGGTGGCAAATATAACCTCAATATTTAAAAAGGGATCCAGAGGTGATCCTGGAAACTACAGACCAGAAAGCTTGATGTCTGTGCTGGGAAAAATTGTGGAAGCTATCTTTAAGAACAGAATCACTGGGCATGTTGATAAACATGGCTTAACGGGGAATAGTCAACATGGATTTAGTAAAGGTAAATCATGCCTCACTAACCTGTTGGAACTCTTTGAGGGTGTAAATAAGCATGTGAACAAGGGAGACCTGGTAGATATAGTGTACCTGGATTTCCAGAAAGCTTTTGATAAGGTTCCACGTAAAAGACTCTTGAGAAAATTAAAAAGTCATGTGATTGGAGGTAGTGTCTTACTATGAATTGGTAACTGGTTAAAGGATAGGAAGCAAACTGAATGGTCAGTTTTCACAATGGAGAGATGTAAAAAGTGGTGTGCCTCAGGGATCTGTATTGGAACTGGTGCGTTTAATGTATTAATTAATCTGAAAAAGGGTGTTAACAGTGAGGTGATCAAATTTGCAGATGACACCAAGTTATTCAAGGTAGTTAAAACATGAGCAGACTGTAAAGAACTGCAACAGGATCTTATGAGACTGGGTGCCTGGACATCTAAATGGCAGATGAGATTGTAAACCATAGGCAGGGACCGCATCTATCTTATTGTTGTGTAAAGCTCCAGGTACACAGCTGGCGCTATACAAATGCTTATAATATTAATAATTTAATGTGGACAAGTGCGAAGTGATGCAATATTAATAAAATGTATATGCCCCCCGCCCCCCTACTAAAAGCATCTTGGGGCAGCTAACAATATCTTAAAAACACAAATTAAAATAAACAATTTTACAATTTTTTAAAAAACCAATCCCCCCCAAATAAAACAATTGAAACCCAAACCCTCCCTAACCCAACCCACCCACCCCATCTCCCTCA
>QEPC01011255.1:9008023-9036460 GCA_003113815.1 Sphenodon punctatus | reverse complement strand
ATTAATTGTATTTCATTGATTTCAATGGGGACACAGTGCCCCATTGAAATCAATGAAATAAAACCGGTACCGGATACCGGATTTAATCCGGGAATCCGGTTCTTTGAGAACCGGAAACCGGTAAATCCGGTATCCGGTAATTACCTCGGGGTCCCACCCCTAATGAAAAATCACCCAGGACCACACGCTGAGTTCTCCCAGCCAGGAAAGAGCGGAACCATTCAAGAACGGTCCCGCTAATCCCTGCCTTGTCCCACAGCCGAGTCACCAACAACTCGTGATCAATAGTATCAAAAGCAGCCAAGAGATGTAACAGGATCAACAGGGTTGAATGACCTTGGTCCAACTCCCAGGAGAGGTCATCGACCAAGGCTACAAGCGCAGTCTCCGTGCCATAACCCATACGAAAGCCAGACTGTGAGGGATCGAGAAAGTTGTCCTGGTTCAGATGCTCCTGCAGCTGCTGAGCCACCACCCATTCAATAACCTTCCCTAAAAAGGGAAGGTTAGAGACCTGCCGATAGGTGGCCAGGACGCCAACGTTTCTTAAGCAGGGACCACACCACAGCCTCCTTGAGACAATCCGGAACCCTGCCCTCCCCAAGGGAGGCGTTGACAATCCTCACCAGCAACGGCCCTAGTGTCTCTCGGCTAGCCTTAACAAGCCAGGACGGGCATGGATCTAATTCACAGTAAGTGGCACGAACAGTCCCAAGAGCATCCCACACATCTGAGGGTGACACATCCCAAAATTCATCCCATAAAACAGGACAAGACGGAGCTTCTACTGCCTCTGGCTCACATACTGCTAAAAAAGTTGTGTCAAAACTGGTGGATTTTATCTGCAAAAAAGTCCACAAACAAATCACAGTGACAATATACTGAAATCCTCAGCCCAGTGTGCAGCAGCAGTCAAAAAGGCAAACAGAATGTTATGAGTTATTTGCAAAGGGATAGAGAATAAAACTGAGGATGTCATAATGCCTCTATACAAATCGATGGTGTGACTGCACCTGGAATATTGTGTGCAGTTATGGTAGCCCCATCTCACAAAAGACAGCTGAACTAGAATAGGTACAGAGAAGGGCAATGAGAATGATAAAGGATATGGAACAGCTTCTATACAAAGAGAGGCTTGACAAGTTTCTCTTCAGCTTAGAGAAGACTGAGAGGGGACATGATAGAGGTTTATAAAACCTTGAGTGGTGTGGAACGAGTAGATAGGGACCGGTTATTTACCCTCTCAAATAGTACTAGAACTAGGGAACACTCCATGAAACTAGCTGCCGACAGATTTAAAACAAGTAAAAGGAAGTACTTTTTCATTCAACACATAATTAACTTACAGAATTTGTTGCCAGAGGACGTTGTCAAGGTCAGTAGTATTGCTGGGTTTTAAAAAGGACTAGATAAGTTCTTAGAGAGTAGGTCCATTAATGCCTGTTAACCAATTAGCTTACAGGATGAATCTCTTACTGTTGGGAGCTGGGAGTGAACACTGGGGAATGGATTGCCCATTGTGACTGTTGGTTCTTCTCCCATGCAATCGAGATTGGCCACTGTCAGAGGGCAGGATGCTGGGCTTGATGGACCCTTGGTCTGACTCAGTGTGGCACTACTTATGTTCTTATAAGGAAACCACCAAAACACATTTTTGAGAAGACGTCACCAGAGAACCTGTCTTATTCAGGCATCAGAAGCAGAGTTTTCCCTCTATTTGTATAATGTCAAGAAGCGAATAGTGTAAGCAGCAGCTCAGAAAATTTCCCCGGGGAGCTTGCCCTCAGACCCTAACAAATATTGGTGCTGACGTAGCAATGAATGAAATATGCTGCCATGCTTCTTTCCTCACAGTCCTGATCCTGTCAACTGTGCACTGACAGGGAGGCAAAAACTCCCTTGCAATTTCGTCATTCAATTCATTAAGATTCCAGATTCTCTCCAGTTGTAAATAGATATGATTCCAATGAACTCCTTTCAGAAATGCTATGTTGATTTTGCATTAGCAGAGTGGCTGGTCCTTACCTTCAAACCTGAGTTACTCTTAGGCAAAATGAACCTCTGAGACAAGCAAAACTTAAATTCTGCAGCAAGGGCTGCTGTGTTGTTTTTTACTGCAATGTGGAATGGGATTTTGCAGGACATTAGAAATTATGCTGCAGCAATCTCAAACAGATATGCTGATCAATTTAAGTTGATGGGATTCTTTTAGCAATAAAATAGGCCATATTTCCCATCAAAATGTACCTCCTGTACATTCACATACAATGGACAACATCAGCCTGTAAAAGAAGTGGGCAGCAGGAGTGGTTTGCAGAAGAGACATCACGATCTCTAGATTCAAGGGTGGATCTGAGCATTTCACTGTTGTCCTACACTGCTTGATAGTGGTGGATGTCAGAGGGCAAAATCAAGATACAGCAGAACTTTGAAGGGGAGCTCTACATCTGCCTTTAAAGCTGGCCTGAATTTAACAGTTTGCCCTTGTTATTTATGGGTGAGGGTACCATCTCCCATGGATTTCACATAACACTCATAATTTTAAAGTTTTCTTAAAGCCTAAAATCAGCAAACTCACGGTGAGAATCAGCTTTCATTTTAAAACAACATAGTTTCTAATTCTCTCATAATTGCAGAGAAAGCTTTAAAATTGTGACTGTTTTCTAAAAACTTAAAGACAGACAGATAAAGACTGTAATTCTTAAAAAAAATCTTATGGATTTTAAGCCAATCTTATGCATAGGCAGAAACCCAAGTTCACTGTGGGTGTTGCCAGATGAGGCAGGGAGGGGGCTACCACAAGTTGGGCAGATGAGACATGCAATGCAGTGACTTGTGTGGGCGGCAAGTTTACCCCTCCACCCTGTGGAGGGGTAAACAGCTGCCTGCTATGTGACACATCCTCAGGAAAATTCCAAGGATGCTTTGCAGAGCAGCTTTACTCTACCTTATTGGGCAAGGCTGCCCAGGACGTGGCAACCCATGCGGATGAGTCTCTTCTTGCCACTGTGGAGCACAGGGCCATGAGCAACGGGCACAGTGCTTGTCATGTGTTCTCATGGCTGGTAGTGGGCTTATTTCCAGCCTGGGAGGGAGGTGGGGCAGGGCCAGATGTGTGCTCTTGCGACCAGCGCTGTGGCCCTCTCTGGCTGTGGCGGTGGTTCTGACAGGGGCCAGCCTGCCAGGCCTCTCTGCGACCATTTGGTCTGCTCCATGCACTTGCCCTGCTGTGTGGCGGTGGCAATTGTCAGCCACAGGGCCGTGCAGGGATCAGGCCCACAGCACTCATATGGAGACAACACCCTGTGGTTTCCACATTGATGGCAACAGGCCAAACATAGGTCACACTGGAAACTCTAATTTAAACTCTTCTCAAACTGGGAAGTATATGAAGTGCAGACTCCTACTGAGAGGGAATAGTTAAAAGCAGGCTTCTTTGCATATATAGAAAAGCAACCCAGACCACTGAGCAACACCAAGTTTTGTGAAGGAGTTTTGAAATCCAGATCGGAATTCTAACTTGGATCTTTTTTAAATAGAGAATTCTGTATCTAAGCATGTCAGAGAGTGCATTATAAGCAGGGACCCGAGTTGACGGCACCAAAAAATCTTAAATTCTTCAAATTCACCGCGAGCATTAATATTTGCATAATTAACTTGATTTGCATAACTACGCATGCTGGGAAGCAAATCTGCAATACATTGACATAGATTCACAACTTTGCTAAACAAACACAACTCAAATCCTCTGGAATTTCAACACCTCCCTCACGCAAACATAGGGCCTTCAGACCCCACCCACCCACAATTCATCTCCCAGGGGCCTATTTACCCTCGGGTCATGGTCAGGATTGGCTGATTCTGCAAGGATTGGCTGATTCTGAGAGGATTGACTGATTCTGCTAAAATCACTGCAAATTGCAGCAACGCAGTCAACTAGGGTCCCTGATTATAAGAGTGGGCTTTTTCTCTTGACTGATACTGTTCAGTTACACACACCTATTTTGAAGCAAAGTAATTTTGCATATGATTTTGCTGTAATGCAACCACACATCCACTCTACCTGGCATCAATATATAGCAGAAAAAACAGAAGAGATGCAATGTGCACACACAGCTTTCATAGTACTCTGTCTCCTCCACAATGAGTCCGAGTTGATCAGCTCATGCCAGAGGCCTGCTGGCAATGTGCTTGATTTCAGTGAGTCCTGGGTTCAGTGTCATGCTTTAGGGCTGTGAAAAACTACTTGGAACAAAACCACAAGCCACATGAGACTCACTGGGATTCAGGTTTCAACTTTCATTACAAACCTGAAACTAAACTCAGATCTGATCTAAACTTTGGAATATATCTGGACTCAGATAGCACAGGGGTTCACATGACACTAGAACAAATCCATCATTTTGATAGGGTATGAGATAAACATGCCTTGCTTTGATGAGTTTTTGGAATTTGGATCATGTTGCAACCAGCAGTTCTAGAAAGCCCAAAGAATTATACCTGGATATGACCATGCTCTTATCTTGCTTCCAGAGCACCTGCCAGTCTGAAGTTGGGGCTGCATGGAGTGCATGTTACATCCTTTTAAAGGGAGTAGTAGTGTACTTTCCTGTACAAGGTCTCTTGATGTGCATTCCTCCATTTGCTTTGCACCAGTGCTAGTTCTTAGCATCAGTATAAGTCCCATTCACCCCAATGACTTTTGTGTTGGTGCAAAGGGCTACTGTGCTAATGCTAGTACTAATGTGAAGCAGATAGAAGATAATGCGTGAAAATTAATGTGATGGTGCTCGGACACTGCTATGGACTTACCTGATCTGGTGTGGGACTGGCACTGTGGTGGGGATCTGGGACTGGCACCATGGCTGGGAACAGACATGATGTGGGCCGGCTAGCTTTGGAGCCATGATGGGCGGTCATGGTGGCCACCATAGTGCCTGCTCCAAGCCACTCTGGACCATGGTGAGTAAAGTGGGATTTCAAACGTGAAAGCTTGTTTTACTCCCAGTCAGGCAGCAGGATCCTGACCGTGGCAGACTTCTCCGAGTCACATCCCAGACTAGCTGCCACCATGGTTGGGATGCAGTGTATGCAAACATCTCGAAGGCACCAACTGAAGTGACGGTAGCCCACGAGTTAAGCCGGCCCACCCTCACGTTTGAAAACACCCCATGTTGCCCATGGTACTGTGTCTGATTCTGCCCTCTATGCTGCTGCAATGAGCTTCTACATAAATACTCATATATTGGGCTGGACTGACAGGCAATAGAGCCCTTATACCATAAGGTGTTACATTGAGTAGTTCAGATGATCTTTTTTATTGGACCAGTGTGGTGTAGTGGCTAAGTGCGCTTGGTGCCTGTGGGCCCTAAGTCTCAGAATGGGGTGTCACAGGCAAAAAGGTTGGGACCTACTGTGTTAGGAAAACGCATACTTGGCCAGACAGAACAGGGTCCATATACCCTGAGACCAGGGATTTCAGCTTATACTTTTTGAAATCATAAACATATTCCACCCTGTATTTAAGCATAAATTGGCAGCAGCTGAATGCAGAAGTCACTGATCACTTCATCTGGTGAAAATGGCCGATCTAATATTCCTAAAGTCTATATGCCTTAAAAGCTAGTGGCCCTATTCCTAAGTTTTCATCAACTGCTGTTTTAACAGACACCCCCAGGCTTTCCAAACTCAGTGGAGCTGGCTCATCCAAGATTATCTGCTACTACTTCCACTTTCTCCAGCTCTTAAGGATACATGCATCCTCCATGTATACATTAACTTTCTGTTAAGGAGTCAGAAATTTTAGGACTAAAATTTAGGATTTTTTTTGGGTGGAGGAAGGTTTTTATCAAACCATAAGCAATGTGTGAGAGTTGAAAATAGGGGAGCACAGCTAAAGGGATCTGTGGTAGGGCTGAAATGGTACCAAAATTGCTATTAACAGATAATTCTGAAATTTCAGGAACCGACATTGGGTTCCCGACTGTTTCCCAATTACTCATATGGGTACTTGGCTTTCCAAAACACAGGGAAATACCACCATGGTTTATCAACTTTCCTTTACCATGCAGTAATGGTTACCATTACTGTCTTTTTTTCAGTTACCAATTTACTGCATTACTGAGTTCCTGTTTTGCTTCCGTTTTTCTGTCAGATGGAAGTGAAATACAGAATAAACCAGAGTAGCAGAGTTGATGAGAAGACTGAATAAACCCATCCCAGTCCACAAAGAATGCAGACAGAAATTAAGGTCAGGAATGGAAATTGACAGAAAAGTAGCAAATGGTAACTTGGAAAACCGACAAACTTTTAGCAGTAAAATAGGAAATGGAAAATTGATCGGGAGGTTGATGGGTACTTCTCAATTCCTGATTCGACCTAGATAGAAACAGGTACCAAGAAATCTATGGGAATTCCCATTCCCTGTTACTTGTTTCATCCGTAGTCTGTGGGAGTGCTGAGAGGTGGCACCTCATAGCACTCCATCAGGCCCCTTTACTGTGCCCCCTGCTTTCACTGAAGGGCACATCTACAGCACGCCTACCATTGTGGCTGTCATTTTTACTGTATTTAATCATGCTGCTTGTCCTCCAAAATCTGGGTGTGTGTGTTTTTTTTTAAGCTTATACAGTCTTGCAACTGTGCATGTTAAAAAGCATAATTTAAAATGACAAACCAACAATACTAACATTTTTGCAAAAAAGTTTTTGAAAAAGGAATTCTTAAAAATAAATATAAAAAATTCACCAGACTAGGTGCAGTCAAAAGTTAAATTAAAAAATCCTAGTATAAAATTGAGTTCTCTCTCTCACACACACACACACACGCACACACACACACACACACACAATAGGTATTATAGTTGGGATAGTCAAATTTTGCCAATTGATTTGGATTTGCCTGACAACTCTCAAACATAATGTACTTTGGTCTCTGCTATTAATTCATGCTTATCTACATACACTAGTTATTAATATCTATATCTACATTTGATTCAGTTGGGACTTTTTACTCTGAATGTTTTGTAATTAGGTTTGATTGTAGTAGCGAAACATTCCAAAACAATACATTTGAATATCGTTGTAGACTTGGGTGTTGGCTTGGCTATGCTGTCTTTTAAAAGAATCGTTGCAATTGTAATAAAAGATAGTTAGCCTTTTGAAAATTCTAACTACTTGTTGATCAACAAAGGCAATAATCCTGAAACTGCTTACAAAGATGAATATTTGTGTGATTCCAATTAGAGCTGCTACAAATATCCATGATATATATCACATGTGACAATTTTCCTTCCTTTGACTTGGATCCAGTGAAGGGGACGGGTTGCTGCGAGCACATTATACTAGAGTTCCGTTCTCTGCACTGACCTATATTTTCTGGGCCCGATTCAAGGTGTTGCCCTAAATGCTTGGGCCCTGCCTATCTGCAGGATTGCCTCATTCTCTGTGTCTTGGATTGGCCCCTGTGGTTGGCTGGGAAAACCTTCCTCGAAGTCCCCCGGGTATCCTGGGTGGCGATGATGATGAGGGTGTTCAGTGGCCGCACCGCAGCTCTGGAACTCCCTCCTGACAGAGGTCCACCTGACCCCAGACCTTCCCTCTTTCCGAAGACAATGTAAGACCTGGCTGTTCTGTCAGGCCTTTGGTGAGGGAGGCAGGTGGTGGATGGGTGCGGGTTGGGTTTAGGGGTGGGAGTGGGTTTTAGTTCTGCCTTGAATTTTATTGCTGTTTTTATGCTGTTATTTATTTTATTGTTTTTGGATTGTTTTTATATTTTTGATATGTTTAAAGATGTTGTAAGCTACCCCGAGCTGCTGTAAGCAGGAGGGGGGCAGCAAATAAGTCAAAATAAATAAATAAGTGGATAAAAACTGCTATTTTTCTCTGCTTCATTTGGATATTTCCTTTGGCTTCCTGGGTTGATTTTTCTGGCTGTTCTTGTTTAAATAGCCAACTGTCCAAACTGAAATGACTGAAAATGCTGGAAAAATTGGCATATGTGAACCAAAATATCAGAAGGCTATGCCAATACATGAATATCATTTTGGATGTGGATATTTAATTGGATAGTCACACACCTATTTGAGAATAAAAGAAGTTTCACAAATTTAAAAACATATATGTATTTCAGCTCTAACCACAACTGACTACTAGATGAATTCAAGTTCTCCTTTTCTATTGGCCTAGTCATTTCCTTGCCTTTTTCACAATCTAAACTTATCAATGCTTCAGTGGAGGGTGGACAGGAAGGGTTTGAACTACACTAAGTCATAAGGAAAAATACAAGGTGTTTTTAGCTAAACGCTGAGGTAGCCACCTGCAGAGCTGCTCTGGGGGCGCACCCCATGTCCGCCCACTTCCACATCTGCCTGGGTCTGCTCTAGATAGATGCAGCAAGTTCCCCTGGTCACAGTCTGCTTATGCGATGCCTCCACACACACATAGAGTTGTAGGTGATCGCCTGATGCTCTAGGCTGGTACTCAGAACTCTATGGTGTTACCAGGGCAATGGCCAGTTCAAAGTGGAGCTACAGCATGGGTCCACTGAGCAGACAGACAGCAGCTCCACTCTGGAGTGATGCTCCAGGTTTGGCTGGCCTGCTCCGGGATGTTCTGGAGCACCACAAGCAGGGCTGCCCCTGCTCCGCTTCAACATCTGGCAGGCTGCATTCAGACGGACTGGCCAGCCAAGGGGTGAAGTGGGCAGGCACAGTTATGAAATGGGAAGATTACTGTATTGGAACATGTAATCTGCCTCAGGGTGTATGGCAGGAGTAAGTTTCCGCATTTGATTACTGCCTGTACTTTAATCCACACTTGCCTAATAGGCACCCACAGACTGCCTTGTGCATGAGCTACAAAAGCCAGCTGGAGTCTTTTAAGAGGTGTTAAAATTGAGGAAAGAACTCTTAGCCTTATGTTGGTTTTAATACTGCATGTTACAATAACAAATAAAGAAAAAGGGCCATATGTAGACAGCTGAGGAATCCCAGTCCACCTCAGCCCACAGGTTTATTACCGTGCTGGAAGAATTAATGTGTTTGTATAGAACCTTGAGAAAGCATCTGGCAGAATCAGGGCTGCTGTGTGTCAGTCATCTTTTCAGTGTTCATAAAGACCTCTTGGAAATTGTTGCAATACTAACATCCAAATTAAGCTGTGGTTTTAGCAGCTGGTAATCAGAAAATAACTTTAGCTGTTTTATAAGTTACATAATCCTGGAGATCTCTGTTTGTTTTCTAACAAGGTACTTGTGAAAGTGAACTGGTGGAGAATGGCCTGAGATATTGCCTCACCTCCATGCTGGCAGCAGATACCTCCTCCTAGGCTAGTGTTGACTCCCTGGCTCCCCTACGTTGGCGCCAAGTTCTTCCTGTCGAGTCACTGTTGTTTTTTTCCTGTGCTTGTTTCAGAAACCTTTCTCTAACTACTATTGAACCCTGCTATGCTGACACCCACTTGTGAGTTGTGTGCATTCTGACATTTCCCTTCTTCCTCTCCCTGCTCATTTGCATGCTTGAAGTCTAGCTGTTGGTTGGAAGGCATTCAGGAGGCTTCATACAGACAAATACATTTGACTATTCACATGCAGTTAGGTGAGCTTCTGCCCAGGCACTTGCATTCTCACAAGTGGGATTCATCCAAGCAAATCTTTACATGGAAAAAACAAACAAACTTCTACATGAAAAGTGTCTGGAATATGGAAAAAGCTTTTCTGTAGAGGGTAGACTATATGCATAATAGAGCTCACTTGGGTGGTGTGTGTACAGCCAAGCAGTTGGAAGAAGGCTCTGCTAGAGATTTAAATTATTTATTTATTAAATGTATTAATTTAGATTTGTTTTTTATCCCACCTTATCCCTTAGGCTTAGGGTGGTAAAGAATGGGAGGAAAAGGGTTCAAATATTTTTTGTGTGTGTGCTTCCTATCATTTTTTAAAGATTGTTTTTTAAAAATGTTTGTTTAGCATAGCCTTAAAGTTAGACCTGATAATAGCAATAGGCTATTTAAGATTTGCATTGGGTGTTTTCAGATATGATGCTGGCCCAATAGGGCCTGGTTTGGCTCGGCTGGGTCAGTGTCACAGCAGCACGTTTGTTCTGGGCCCACCAGATATGGGCCCGGTACAAACCCGGCTCGGGGTAGCGACTGTGCTGGAAATGTGGACCCTGATCAAAATGGCCCCACAGTCCATGCCAGAGTGGGTGAACTGGGCAGGAACATTTTTTCCCAGGCTCGTCTCCTCCTGGTTTGAGGGGTTATCATGGAGCCCAGCCATGGCTGCTCATCATGACAGTGGGGCCAGGTGATGGCAGCAGCTTGGGGGCATGGCTGGGTGGCCACTCATTGCTCCCCTCCCCCCACCAGGACAGGCCTCAGGGATGTGTGTTTCTGTGGCTGGAATGCAGCCAGCAGGGGAAAGCCCTGCCCCTGAGGCAGGGTTAACTGATGGCTTGTCATGTCAGTTATTTTCAAATGTGGTGATAGCCTGCTGGAATCTGTGCTCAGTTTGTACAGCCCCCACTCACATTGTTTTAGCATGTAGAGATAATAAATAGGCATCCCCCTGCATGCATTCATGTGTGTGCAGGCAGCCCCCACTCACAGGTTGAGTGCGACAAACATAATACACGGGCAGGTGCCACATGCTGCCCACCCCCCTCTTTCCAAGTATCCCGCTCCCTGTCATGATGCACAGTTGTGGTTAACTATGGGAAGAAGAAGCCCCAGCTGTTTCTTTTTTCTGGACGATTCTCACCCTGGGAGGCAGTCTAACACCTGCTATCTCCACCCACGCACAGAGGCTCATACCTGCCAGCACTTTGCAGCTGGAAGTCCCTTTTGCTGTGCACAGAATGCTGAGCTTATTAGATCCGTATTTGTTGAAAATTTAGTCAATCACAGTACAGACACCTTTTACTGGCAGCTGGCATACAATTGTAAAAATGGAGTTGTGATACAAAAGACAAGAAGATGCACAGGTTCCCTGGGCTGCTAATGACCTGAAAATGGCCCATTAAGCTCAAGGGAATATAGCCCCTAACAGTCTCTTACTAATGGCTATTTTACACAATGCAATCAACACCCAGGCACATGTGAAAGTAACCTTTTACTATGCAGTGCACACAATTCTAAGTTTATGGAGCAAATTGCATACTTTATTGAGCGCCTATAGTAAACACTGAAGGTGAAAGTAAAAATTCAAAATGAAAGCAATCAGTCCTTACATGTTATCACCACCCGGTTTCTGGCTCACAGCAATGTACGGGCAGCAGGACTGGAACAAGGATTTTTGCTGGAGTCTGAATGCTGGAGTCTGAATGGCCAGGCTGCTCACAACCGCCCTCAGCAGGATGGGCACACAAGATGCAGGGCTCCAAACAGCAGGCACAGGGAGCTGGGGAGAAGGAAAGAAGAGCTGAAGCAGCCTAGGAGTGGAGCAGATCCCCAGGAGCCCCAACTGCTGAGCTGACCAGGGCCAGTCCCTGAGTGTCCCGTGTTGGCTCACATGCCTGGGAGAGGAGCTGGGTGCCCACTTGTAAGGCTTGTACCAGGTTCACCAGACAAAGGCCTTTTCAAATGGGTGCAGGTGCATGGGGGGATGGGCGAGTGTTGTGGTGGGTGGGTGCTACATGGGCAGCCCGTCACATGGACACCCACCCATCTCCACACATGGAGGTACCTCCCTTGTTTCCAATGCCTCCGTGCATGGGGGATCGGTAGAGGTGGGTGGAGCGGGGGAGTGCGCACCCCCCCACCGGCTGCAGCAGTCATACAGACCCCCCCTGCCAATGCAGTCACACATGTGGGCAAGGGGGGGCATCCATGTAAAAAGGGCCAAACAGGGTCATTAACACCTCATTAAACCAGCTAGAGAAAGTTGGGTTATTCCCTGTCTTGGCTTTTGTTATGGTCATTCATTGGTGGGGGCAGGGACAGGCCACTTTTTCTCACTTTAACAACCTTGGGATAAGCATGGCTTTCAATGAACAAAGAAAGGTAACACTCAGGCAGGAGGAAGCTGTGTGCCCTTAGGATCAAGATGAAAACTAAAAAAAGGTAGAAGGGCTGGGTCTGTGTTTGTAAGAGATTATTCTTAAGCATGCCGAAAGGGACTGTCACTGCTTCCACCTGGGATGGGATCCTCTGAGTGGATCTTTAAAGCTAAAACTTTAGAGCCAAAGCCAATGCACACATTTGAGGATATTGACTTTTAAATAGGTCATTGACGTTTTAGCTAAAATCATCCTGGACATAGAAACATGTGTACATAGAGCCTCTCACAAAAACATCTTTTTTTTCCAGTTCAGCCACAAAGTTAGTTAGTGAGCAATTACAAATTTTCATAAACATATGCACATTTATGCAAATTAGGGGTGACATGAAGTGTCCCTATTTCTCTCTGTCAAATGTTAGAGTGTATGCAACCTGCCATTGCATTGGACCTCAGGCCTCCCCACTCCATGAAATTGAAAATTCAGCTTCCATACTATTGGTATCCCTGGTTCCTAATCTAGTCACATGACAAACCTATATCAAAGTATTTCAGCATTTCTGCTTCCACTGCGGGACAGGGTGAATAAGTTATAGAGTTTGCATCAGAAATGAGGAAAGTCCAACATTCTACTGAATACAAAGCTTCAGGATTTGGTTGGGGGGCAATGATTGGGATGGTTCTCTTGTTTAGCTATATCAAGAGGTGATCTTCGCTCATACAAATTAGAAGTCATGTGTTTATGAATTCCAATCTGTTCTGGAGGCAGGCTGTATCAGAACTGAGTTGCTAAACTGGTTCTCTTTTGTGTGTCAGGATTTGAGGCCACTGGATCCTCATAAATACCCTTGATTATCTTTCAGGCCCACTCTGTTTCACCTCTTCAGCAATTCAACTTGCTCTTGCAAACATTAGTGCAGGTTCATTCTTAGTCTTAATTTCACTACACACATGAACAGACAGCAAGACTACACATGTGGAAGTTAAGCACATGGATATATATTTGAAGGACCAGAACTTTTATGATCATGCAAGTGAGTTTTTAGAATAGGTTGCCTGCTTTGGTTATTGGCAAAGCTCCATCAAAGACAGAATCTAACAATCAACATTTCTAAAAGAAAAAAGATAGGCAAATTCTTGGTGGGACTATTGCCATTAACTGGTGGATTGAGCCCTGAACAACACTGACATAGTTTCACAATATTCACCTTTTTCTTGAAAATAGTTTCTTAATCAAATTTTAAGCACTAAGAAAATAGTAGGAAAAATAACTGAGACAACTTAGCAGACCTCAATGAGTGACCTCAATTATTCATCTCTAATTTAGCTGTTGGAGTGAGCAATTTTGTGAAATGGAAGTTTTAACAATGGTTCTTCTTCTACAGGAAAAGTTTTTAAGTGCTGAATTATGCATATAAACAGTTAAACACCAACTTGGAACTTGCTTAAAACAAATCCACTTCTCTTGCCTCCCTCCCCCAAATTGAAAGATATGAAATACTAAGCATAATTATGTTGTGTATTGTTATCTTCACCTGGTGCATGGGTAGTACTATATAGAGACAGGTTAATCCACAAAACTGCTTTGAAAAAAAGAATAATCAAGTCTCAGATGCTAGCTGAGGAAAATGGCTTAATACAGTTGCTTAAATTCTTTCATAGGCCCAAGGCTGATTATGAAAAATAAAACCAGGCCGAACTTGTCTGTGTTATAGAGCACTACTTGAGTGAGTCCCTGTGGGAACAGAATCCTACCTCTTCTCACTTCACAACATTTGCTTTCTCCAGTCTTGATTTTTAATAGTGACAATATAAAAAAATACCCATAGCCAGCAATATCATTATGTACAGGCTCAAACCAGTTACAACTTAGCACAAGCACTACTCCCCTACATGTGGCTGGTCTTATATAGGCTACACCTGGCTATTAAAGGCTGATAGCCTCTTAATAGGTCACAGTTGAAATGGCCAGGGCACTCCAGAGGCTGCAGTACAACCCAATTTTGCAAGCATTTTTACAGCACCCCCTACTGGAGTCTGGTCTTATTATTCAAACCGCTGCCTAGGATGTAGAGAAAGGGTGGGGAAATTCCGGCCCATGGCCAAATCCAGCCAGTTGATGTTTTTGATTTGGTGCCTGGCAAATTTCTGGGTCTGGTTGTGACTCTAGCACCTACTTTCCAAGCGCACTGAGTGAACTCACGAGAATGGAGCAGAAATGAGGGCATGCATTCAAGGACAGGGATAGACCATGGTAAAGATTCAAGATGAGAACCTTTCACTTCCTAAAAGCATCCCCTCTCCAACTCCTACAAAGAGTTTGTACTAATTTTCAAAATGGCAGATCATGGGAGGGAAAGGTTTCCCCACCCCTAGTGTAGAGGATTTAAAATACATTTTTAAAATGAACCTAAATTGCTTTATGACTTTATGTTGGACATACATACTGCCTGCCAAGACATGAGGCTGAACTAGTGCGAAAAGCTTTAGTTTAATGTTTTTGGGGGTTTGTTTGAGTTTGAAAAAATCAAAGGAAAATTCAGGAGGGCATAGATTTAAAGGGTGTAAACCCACAAGCTTGTACAACATGCCTGTGAACCCCCCATACTTGGTACAGCATGCTTGTACCTTAATGTGGACCTGAAACCACTTCCTGTCTCATTTACCTAATGTCAGAATGAACTATTCAAAAGAGAAGATAGATGCTCTTGACTCTGGAGCGACTGAAGGAACACAGATTGAAATCCTCACACGTCCACACTTGCAATAAAAAGGAGGTGTGAGTGGCTTTCCCCTTGTTTAATTTATAATCTTTAGGAAGAAGGGATCATTTGCATCTAGGTTAACCAAATGAAGCTAAAGCAACTAATTATATTCAGTTGATAGTTTAAGAGGAATTTAGCTAATCCAGGTACACTACACTCTAGAGGAATATAATGATGTGTTCTAGAGGCTGTTAAAACTTGAATAACAATCATATTGTTCCCTGCAGATTGAAAGGCAACTGGGATTGGGCGTAGAAAACAGTGTAGCTGATCTAGCCAGCAGCTGGGAATTCCCTCTAAAGAGTGGTCCCAGAGAAGAATGTGCTTGTATTTTGTATTACAAGTTAAATACACCTCTTTCTTTGTTTGCTTTCCCCCCACCCCATGCCTTTTTCCTGTGGTGGCTGGTTATTTCTGTAGTACTGCTGTCGGAGTTTGCTTATTACTTGTGACTTAACTGGAAATTGTTTTCCTTAAAGGTGATGCTTTAAAAGAGAAGGAGAGGAAATCCTGTTGGTCAGAGTAAGCTTCAAGGTCACTCACTACAAGGTGTAATACACACTGAGGCTGTCCAATATAAGCTTCTGAGCTGGTGCTAGCCTCAAAGAAGTTAAGAGGACAAGCATTGGCACAGCAGCTTGAGCAGTGTTCTGAGTTACAGCCTTAAAACTAAGGGCATAAACTGGGAGAGGTGCACTTGATAAGCTTAGTTATCTCATTAATATTTATCATGTATTGCAGTAGTGCCCAAGAACAAATAAGGATTCATGTACAAGGCACTCTCCAAAATAAGAGATAGCACCTGGTCCAAATGGTAACTTGAGTTGCAACCCAGAACCTACCGAAGTCAATGGCAAAATTCCCATTGACTGGAACCCCCTTGAACACATTCATTCTGCTCCCTTTTTCACAACCTTCAAATCTCTCCCACAAACTTACCTCTTCCATCATACTTTCCCTAGCTCTTCATCCCTACAGGCCACTCAGTGATGTTCTCTCTACTGTCCTGTCACTAGGGTTCCCCTCCTCCCTTGTAACTAAGCTAAGCATGTGCACCTGACTTTTCAGCTTTGTAAAGGTATTCCTGTTACTTCCTCCTTTCCCAAGTCTCTTCTAGCTTGTAAGCTGTTCAGGGCAGAGTCCTGTCTCTAATTAATGATTATTCAGTGCCAGGTACATTGCTAGTGGTATATAAAAAATACTTAATTTACATGCAATATGCTTTGCATTGTCTTTGGACATCTGTTGTATTGGAATATATATGTTTGAAAATGAGGTCACACAAGCAAAGGGTTTGGGAGCTACTGTCCTCGCCACAACACTGCTATATACGTCTATCCAGGACAGGTGAAATAGAAGTTTCTGAAGCACTTAAGTGTAAATATGAGTAGATTTCCACACCCACTAGAGGGGTACAGGTGCTATGGCTTCTGCCCCCAGTAAGAACCTGGGTGGGAGGATACAGGAGAGTGAATGGGAATAATAGAAAGGGGAAAGGAATTAGTAATTTTTGTGCCATGTTAGGTTCCATTTAAACTCATTTTCAGTGTTGAGCCAATTCTACCAATTCCTAATCTTCACCCTCCCCCAAGGGTCTCCTGAGTCTTTCAAGATTCGTAAGTCTGGGGTTCAGTATTTGCAGCTGGTATGCTTTCATTTGCCAGCTCAAAGAAAAGGTCAGTCTTGCTTGCAAGAAGAGCCTTTCCCTTGAATTTTATATTTCTGGTTTCAAACTCTGCAATCACTTCTAACTAGCTCTACACTCATTAACATTCCCATCAATATTTCAGGAAGTTAAAGGCTTTGTTCCATACTGCAATAAAATTACAGCAATTCTAAACTATTAAGACAGATTTCCCCTTTATTTTTTCTTTGAAAACACTACATACTAGATAGGGAAAGATATTGTTGGAGACCATGCTGCAGAAACTGCTTGTGATACTTCAGTTGCTCTGGGGCTGCCTTGGCTGTCTGTCCCTTCCTCTTCCTGGTGGATGGCCTTTGGTGGATTCCTTTTGTTTACTTTGAAGCTAAGAAATTTCATGTAATATCATGTTTGGGAATAGATCCTCTAGCAAATGATTCATGAGTTGTGTATTATGCAGAGGTTTTTTTGTTATAGTAAAAAGCAATGGCTTTTGCTGTCACATTTGCCTAGAATAGACATTTAAACTCTGCATAGCACGCCCCTCACTTTCCTAGTACTCAGACCATTTAGGGGCTATTTTTGAATGAATAAAATGCAGGTTTGCCACAGCTTGCAGCACATAGACTAAATGTAACATTGACTTTCTTGCTGTAAATGAATGTTGCTTGACCCACAGTCCCTAATTCTGGAAGGGGCTGAGCAAGTCCAGCTTGCACTGGCACCACATTGCACAGTTGTGTCTCTAATGGCCAAAGCCTTAAGTCCCAATTCTAGCAAACAGCTTCCCAACCTCTGCATTAATTGTAATAAAACAATGGAACTGCCAGCAGGTTACTCAGTTATGCCTGGTCTGTCCTCCCCCCTCGCCTTTCAGCTAAGCACAGACTGTACTATTCATAGTAGCTCATTACATCCCTGCATACAAATCTAGCATTAAGATAGAGAGTTTTAGCATCCAGCACAGCAAAGCATGTGGCTTGGGAAAATTGCAACATGGAATTCTGCTGACCCTCTGCCACCTGCATGGGCTCTGCAAGGGCCAACAGTAGTAACAGTAACAGATTTGTGATGCATGACCTTTACGATACTATATTAGTAAGTATTTATATAGCGCTAGCAATGTGCCTGGCACTGTAAATTTTCTTCCAGCAGTAGCTGGAAGAAACTTAAATGTACAACCACTCTCCATTATAAACATGGGACTGCTGATGCCCCAATTTTGAGGAAACCACTTGAGCTACATTGCTGAAAATGTATCCATGGCTATAAATTGTAAAGACCATCACATGCACGAGGTTTGAAGAAGATCCATCAGGAAAATAAAATGTTATGACTGTTTAAACATTTATTGGTTGTGGTCACAATGCACAGCATCCTCACCATTGAGAATCATCAATATCTCCTCCCCCTGGATGAGTTGAGCCCCCAAACTTTACAGGATTGCAGCATGAGATCAATATCAGGTGCTTCTGAAATATGATAGTAATTGGTGCAGTCAAAACTGAGTTATTACTGAATAAAAAATCACTTCTGCAGGCTTGCAGATGAGCTCCTCTCTCCTGTCAGAGAGCCAGGGAAGCAGCTGCGTCGGCGTCCCTTTGCGAGCTCCGTTGGCTGCTGCTGTTGCCAGGCCCCCTGGAAGCAGCGCAGCCACCCCTACTGTCTTGCCTCCCAGTGTGTGAGCCAGCTAGTTATCCCCCACAGTCTCCCCACCCTGCCCTGAGCCCCGCCCTGCCCCCCTGCACCTNGCCTGAAACTTAACTGCACGACCACTCTCCATTATAAACAGGGGACTGCTAAAGCCCCGATTTTGAGGAAACTGCTTGAGCTACATTGCTGAAAATTTATCCATGGCTATAAGTTGTGAGGACCATCATATGCACAAGGTTTGAAGAAGATCCATCAGGAAAATATAATGTTATGACTGTTTAAACGTTAATTGGTTGTGGTCAAAATGCACAGCGTCCTCATGATTCAGAATCATCAATATCTCCGCCCCCTGGATGAGATGAGCCCCCAGACTTCACAGGATTGCAGAATGAGATCAATAACAACTGCTTCTTTAACATGATAGTAATTGGTGCAGTCAAAACTGAGTTATTGTTGAATAAAAAATCATTTCTGCAGGCTCGCACATGCGCAGATGAGCTCCTCTCTCCTGTCGGAGAGCCAGGGAAGTGGCTGTGTCAGCATCCCCTTATGAGTTCTGTTGGCTGCTGCTGTTCCCATGCCCCCTTGCGATGGTGCAGCCACCACAACCATCAACACCTAGCCCCGACCTGCCCCCTCACCCCCCCTTTAATTTATTATCATAATTCGACAAGGAACAATTTTTAAAGAGTGCATTAAGTCTGTTATTTACATGTATACAAATTGTATACAGCTTATACAATGAACTTAAGAATATGAGTGTAGACAACATTATACTGTTCGTTGTACAGAATGAAGTTCTGTAGAAACAGACAATGCATTCTGAAAAAATTGTTCCTTGTCGAATGATGATAATAAATTTAAGTTTAATAATGGAAAAATGTGAAAGTTTAGTTATTGATAAAAATGAATTAAAGTATGTATGGTAAGGAATTAAGTACATATATTACATGTACATTGATGAGGATAAAATATTAAATATTGGTCAAATTCAGAAATAATGTCTATGTTTTTGACATTTATGTTTTGTTGCAATGTATGGAATGGAAGGTTTTTTGAATTGTAATTGTACTGAATTTGGTTTTTTTTGTATTTTAAGAAAACTCTTGTGCATTTAAGGTTTTTTAAAACTGTTAAGTTTTTTGTTTTGGTTATCATTAATTAGAGACAGGCTCTCTGCCCCAGGGGGCTTACAGTCTCAGAGAGGAGAACAAAGTTACACAGTACAGTTAAAGCCATGACCTTTACTGAGTAATAGCCCCACATCCTGATGCTTTGTTGTATTATTTTAAATGCAAATAAGGATGAGAAGAGCTTTCCTTACATAGATTGCTACTTTTAGTTAAGAATAGACTATAAGAAGCAGAGTTTTATTTCAATATGTAGGAACCAAGGTCTGCAGTTTTATTAAAGATGACTGGGTCAAAATATAGATCCTTTAGAAGAAACACATACTCTTTGTAGGAATTGCATATGAATGCAATATCAAATTTTCTTTAACTCGGGAGTTATGATTGTGCTAAATGATGAGATCAGAAAACAAAGATGAGGGCAAAGAACTCTGATTTAGTCTGTATTTATATGAACAGAACACTAATACACACAACCAAATCACCAACACTGGATACCTGTGTTACTAGACACAGAAGGGCAATGGGAAAATAGAGCTTTGCACAAGAGTTTTACATTTTTTGACTTACCAGCTTGTTACAGTCTTTGTTGATTACTTTGTAGATAGTGAGTTTCCAGCACAAAATCAATTTAGCCCAGTAGCATAGCTCCAGTTTTGTCCTTCTGTTGAGGTCTTGCACATTGGTCCTGATTTTCCATAGAACAGAGTGCCTGTCATTCACTACCTTCAGCTGAAATTGCAAATTGCTTGAAGATGTTGCTTATTGTTTTCTGGAACCAAAAGTACAGGAGTATGTATGTAGTTAAAAACACTCACACCTATGTATAACACACACACGTATATATATATATATTCACAAGTGGGTGTTTATAATCTATATGAAAATAGATATTATAGCTGCCTGGTAGTTATATTTATTTGATTAATTAATTAAAGGCTCAGGGCAGCTTACAAAACACATTAAAAGCATACAAAAGCAACTAGCTACCTACACTCACCAACCCTCTCCCTAAACCCTCCACCCAATCCTATCCCTGCCTACCAAACTCCTGGCCAAACAAAAAGGTCTTACATCTCTTCTGGAAGATGAGCAGGCTTGGACTTAGGTGAAACCCCAAGGACAGGGAATTCTATAATTGTGGGGCAGCCACTGAGAACGCCTCTCTGTGTGCCTGTGTTGTAAAAACTTAACAGGCAGTTCATACTTGCAAAAGGGCATCCTTGGCTGACCTCAGAAGCCTTGATGGAACATAAGGGAAAAGGTGGTCTTTCAGATACTTGGGGCTCAAGCCATTTAGGGTGTTATAGATTAAAAACAGCTCCTTGACTCATGCCTGGAAAGCTATCTGTGGCCAGTGCAGACTCCTGAGCACTGGTGTAAAGTGCTCCCAACAACCCACCTCCAAACAGAAGGTGATCCACAGCATTCTACACCAAAGGTAGCTTCCAAACAGTCATCAAGGGCAGTTCCACGTAGAGCACATTGTAGTAGTCTAGCCTCAAGGTTCCAAAGGCATGGATGATGATGGCCAGGTCCATGTCTAATAAAAAATGGTTGTAGTCTTTTCACCAGATGAAATTGGTGAAAAGCACTCCTGGTCACCGCCACAACCTGGCAATCCAGGTGCAGCAGTGGCTCCAAGAGCACCCTAAGACTGTGAACCTGAGTGGTTCCTGTGTCCCCCAGATCACATGGCTGGCCAACCATCATCACCTTTGTCTTGTCTGAATTCAGCTTCAATCGACTTACCCGTATCCAGTCCCCAGTGGCAGCTAGGTACTGGGTAAGAACTGCGATTGGAGGACCTGGTTCAGATGAAAAAGAGAGAGAATTCTCCAAATGATCTTGCCCAGGGGCTTCAGATACACATTAAACAGGAGTGGAGACAAGATGGAACCCTGTGGGACCCCACAAAGGAACTCGAAGGGACAATGAACCACCACCCATCACCACCTTCTTGGTCCTTCCAGCCAGGAATGAGTGGAACCACTCAAGAGTGGTCTTGAGCATCCCTGCCAGGTCCTGCAGCTGTGTCAACACCCCGTGATCAATGGTATCAAAGGCTGCCGAAAGATCTAACAATATCAACAGGGTACAATTTCTCCTGTGGATTTCCAAGTGGAGATGATCAATCAAGGCCACAAGCGCAGTCTCAGTGCCATGCCCAAGATGAAAGCCTAACTGATGTGGGTCCAGGAATCCAATAGTATCGATATGTGGCTTGAGCTCTGAGGCAACCACTCATTCAGTAACCTTCCCTAAAAGGGGAAGGTTAGCGATGGAGTGAGAGCTGGCAGGGGAGTCAATATCAAGAGATAGTTTCTAAAGCAGGGGATGGATGACTGCAATCTTAAGGCCATCATCCTTCCGAAGAAAGCCATTGACAACCACAGTCAGCAACAGCCCCAATGTCTCCCGACTAGCTTTCACCAGCCAGCCAGGACAGGCATGGATCCAGTTCACAACTGGTTGCCCCCACCACTCCAAGTACAGCCTCTACAATGTTGGGCAAGTCTAATTTTCTACCTTTCAGCTGTGGTTCATGAGATATAAAACAGAAAGTTTATATCTCCTGAACCACAGCTGATAGGTAGACAAGAAAATAAGGAATACATTTTTTAAAGAAAAGAAAACTTAGATTTTCTGTTTCCAGGATGCTCATGAGCACTCTTTTCGGTTTGCCCTCAGCATTTGTTCGCTAGAAAATTTTGAAGCAATGTGCATGATAATTGTTTGTAACTCCCACACATTTATCTTTAGACCTATTGTTCAAAGGTTTGGTAAAAGATTAGGTGCATATTCTCTGGGGAAGCCCACCTGGTTGCATTTTCCATGTTGGTCATCAAAATTACCCTTTCTGTATTTTACAGAGAAATTGACTGACTTGTCAGTGGGGCTGATCCCAAGCCCCACGGGCCAGCGCGTGAAGCACACACAGTGCATTTGCATTTATGGGTGTGAAAGTCATGTGCACGCCCCAGCACAGTGCCTACAGCGTGGGCACAAACCGCACATGCACAAGGCTTGGGATTGACCCCTCTGTCATTACTAGTTGGTGACTCAGCAGGAATGGAAATGAAGAGGCTCGCAAAGAGTGAAAAGATTGGGTGAGCATCCTGTAGTCTTAGTGAACATTTGAACTGAGGGATAGGAAGTCATGAGTTCCTATATGTATCAACCCTTTTCCTTTGAACCCTACAGTACAAGATAAAGAACAATGAGCTGCAATCTCATTTACAAGTCAACCAATAGTAACATCGATGTTACACAAGGATACAAGTATTAAAACCAGGATTCCAGCATGGTAGGCCTAAAGGTTAACTATCCAGTCACATGGCTAACTACATTACTTCCACTTAGTGAACAGTTGTTTAAAGTACTAGAGAAGCATCTTAGTTACTTCTTTGCTGGCAAAATCTTCTCCCAGGTAACATCTATATAAGGGAGCTACTGTCCAGAGGGCATGGCAGGGCTGGGTTGGAAGGGGGTTGCTGTGGGTGTGGCTGCTGGATCCCTCTCACCTGTGGTTTCTCCTTTGCTCCTCCTCCTGCCAGGTGACTTCTATATAAGGGAGCTGCTGCCCAGAGGGCGGTGGCCTCTGGGCACCGCCAAAGGATGAAGTACTGTTAGTGGGCTGTTTGTGGATCGTTGTAGCAGCTGGAGCCTCGTTACCAGCAACTGGACTATGATTGATAATTTATTCCCCACTGGATATACTTTAAATCACCAGCTTGGCAGCTTGTGACCCAAGTTGGTGATTTATAGTATAATAAATATGATGAGTTGGGGCATATTTTGGCTGACCTTGTTCCGGCCGGGTACTCCATGCAGCATCAGCTTTGGTTGGAGGGACGGGGGTGGGGTAGTGTAGCCATTAAGGTTCCTGTTTTAACTTCCATGCCATGTTAGCAGTAAAGACATTGTAGTCTCACATATTTTGCTCATTTACAACTTAGGCTCCATGCACCCACACTTTGCCTTCGTCTTTCAGCCCCAATCCTCTTTCTCTTTGCAGGGGGGAACACGGAAACTGGGGAAAGGAGGACGTGAGCTGGCCCCTCACCCCGTCCTTTCCCTCTATCCTTTCATTTCAGTTGGGGAGAATGGAACAGCTGAATAATGGCTCACAACCATCCCTCATACCCACTAGTCTCCACTGCCCTCCCAGAGCACAGTGAAGCTGGGTAGAGTAGTATACAAATGTTTAATTAAAACTAAGTTGAGTATGCATTGAAATTAATAAAATGGAATGGCCATTGGAAGGAATGGAGGCAACAGCAGTGCCAATTTCTCAATAAATACTATTGTCATTCCAACATCCAATTCAACGGCAATCCTGGATTGTGACGCCGACCTTGTGTGCATTACGAAGACCTGGCTGGATGATGAGTCAGGAGCTATTTTGGCTGAGCTCGTGCCAGACGGGTACTCCGTGCAGCATCAGCCTCGGTTGGGGGGGCGGTGTAGCCATTATTTTTAAGGATTTGTGGTCTATCAGGAGGTATCTGGTGCAGGCCATATCAGGGGTAGAGGGCCTCCATCTTGTGTTTGATTTGGTGGGGGACAGATTGGGGGTGCTGCTTGTATACTGTGCACCTACCTGTACAGCAGCGTCCCTACTCGCTCTGAGGGAGCTGGTGTCGCATGTGGTGTTGCTCTCCCCGAAGACATTAGTTTTGGGGGACTCCAACATACATGCTGATGCCAGTCTCAGTGGTACGGAGTGTGAGTTCATGGCCTCCATGGGCCTGTGCCAAGCTGTCAGTGGCCAAACGCATGAGGGGGGGGGGTGAACCCAGGGTCTGATTTTTTGCACTGGCCTTGAGGTGGGGGATTTGTTGATGGGGGAGGTGTTAGTAGAACCCTTGACATGAATGGATCATTACCTCATGCAAACACATCTCCTGGCACATGTCTGCTCCCAGGGGCGGGGGCAGGTGTAGAACCGTTTTGGATGGTTCAACCCCGGAGACTAATGGAACCCAAGAGGTTCCGGAAAGCTCTTGGGGAGTTACCCTCTGATCTTGACAACCACCCGCTCGATGACCTCGTGGCATTATGGAATACCTGGCTGTTGGAGGCCATCGACTGGATGGCTGTGAGGCATCCACTCCCTCGGCGATGACTCCTCAGGCCTCTATGGTTTACGGAGGGCCTGAGGTTGTTGAAGCGGGAGGGGAGGCAGTTGGCGCAATGGTGGTGTCATTCATGTGCTGAAGCTGACAGATTTCAACATAGAGCCCATTCACGTGCCTATACTGTAGCTCTAGGGGCAGCAAAAAAGGAGTTTTTTGCTGCTCATCTAGCCTCTGCAAAATGTCATCCAGCTGAGCTTTTCTGGGTGGTGAGGGGGTTGGTCGGTCCTCCCTCCCCCTGCCTGGAATCGAAGTTATCTAATGCCTGTTGTGACATCTTTGGTGATTATTTTGCAGAGATAATTGCTCGGATTCACCACAACTTCGATGCCACATTTATTGCAGTGAGTAAACCAGAAGCTGTGGCAATCCCGCCTTGTCCAGTTTCATGGGACCAATTTCAGTTGGCATCATCTGAAGGGGTGGGGGATGTTCTCGGGGCTGTTAGGGTCACCATTTGTGAACCTGACCCATACCCGTCCAGGCTGGTATGGTGGAGCTGTTGCTAATCGGGGTGATCAGTGCCTCCCTTTGGGAGGGCAGAGTGCCAGGCTGCCTCAAAGAGGTGGTGGTGCGGCCTCTGCTCAAAAAACCATCACTTGATGTTGATTTCCTCACCAGTTATTGGCCGGTCTCTAACCTTCTCTTTTTAGGGAAGGTTATTGACCAAGTTTTGGCCCAGCAGCTGCAGGGCCACCTAGGCCACACTAGTTATCTGGATCTCTTTCAGTCCGGTTTTCATCCAGGCTATGGCACAATAGTGTTGACATCGTTGACCATGATTCACTTGCGGGATCGAGCTGGAGTGGGCGGGATTGTCCTTGACTGGTTCCATTCCTTCATAGCTGGGAGGTCTCAGGGTGTGGTGCTTGGGAACTGTTCTTCATCTCAACAGGACCTCAGGTGTGGTGTCCTGCAAGGTTCTATTCTGTCCCTGCTCTTGTTCAACGTGCATATGCAGCCAATTGTTGAGATCGTGAGACAGTATGGGATGCAGTATCATCAATATGCTGATGACACCCAACTCTACCTCTCATTTTCATCCGACCCAGATCCAGCAATCTCTGTGCTTACCCAATATCTGGTGGCTGTTGGGGATTGGATGAGGGAAAGTCGACTGAGGTTGAATCCTGACAAGACTGAGGTGATGGTGGTGGGAAGGGCAGTGGATGTGGTGGCTACCATTGTTGATGGGATCTGCCTTCTGCTGGTATTCCAGGTCCGTAGTGTAGGCATGCTCTTCGATCCGCAGCTCCGCCTGGATTTCCAGGAAGGAATGTGTTTTGCCAATTACATCTGGTGCGGTAGCTTCGGCTGCATGTTTCAGATGGTGACCTGTTCACCATCATCCATGCTTTCATTACCTCGAGATTGGACTATTGTAACACACTCTACATGGGGTTACCTATGGTGATGGTCTGGAGACTGCAGCTAGTGCAGAATGCAGTGGCCCATCTCCTTACAGGGATGGGTCGCTATGAGCACGTTACACCGGTGCTCCAGGCTCTGCACTGGCTGCCTATAGTCTTCCAGGCTCCATTCAAGGTATTGGTTCTGACCTATAAAGTCCTATATGGCCTTGGCCCGACTTACCTGCAGGACCATCTCACTCTCTGCGCTCTGGAGCAGCCTCTGCGGTCTGCTGGAAGTGCCCTTCTCGAGGTCCTCCATGTGGTCCTTGGGGCCACTATGGAGAGGGTGTTTCTCAGTGGCTGCACCTAGGCTGTGGAACTCCCTTCTGGAAGGGGCCCGGGTGGCCCCAGATCTCCCCTCCGTCTGTCATTTGTGTAAAATATGACTGTTCCGCTTGGCTTTTGGTGAGGCAGATGGGGTGTAGGGTGGAATGAGGGGCTGGGAGGGGTGGGGTTGATTCTGTGCCTTCTCTTTTTATTTGTATTGTTTGGTTTTTATTGATTTTAATGTGTTTTAATATTGTAAGCCGCCCCAGGCTGCTTGGAGCAGGAGGGGTGTTGTACCAAATGTCTTTATAAATAAATATAGAATATAAATAAAAGCCCAGCAGCTGTTGCTGTAATTCAATCTATAGAACATTAAACAGAGTTTCTGAAGGTCCAGGTTTCAAGTCTGACTTAAAGATGCTTATATCTGCAAGTGATTGATTTATCATGTATTCTGTTTGAAAAGCAGCTTGTTTAACTGACACAATGAGAAAATAGCCTAGAATGACCACTCTTCTAACTCAATACCTACAGACATAATTTGATTAACAGAGTTAAGGATCATGGATACTGGTGAATATTTTCCAAGTTATGTGATGGTTGAGAGATGTGTTTTGTTGTAGCAAGGTATGAGATAGTGGTGAGTGAGCTGTCCACAGTCACTGTAGGTAACCTATACTTATTTCCAGACTTGTTTGGGTTTGAATCAAGAGGCTGTAGATTCTGTAGCAACTTTTTTTTTGTTTATAAATCTTTTTTATTTTATCTTATTACAACATATAAACAAACAGGTACAGGTTCCATTTCTTCCCTCCATTCCCTCTTAAACTTATCCCGCCCCATTTCTGCCATTTTAGCCGGACGGCTTATATCTACACATTCGAGTAATTTATCTATGTGAACCTTCCCCTTCTGAGATTGTGTAAACCCCCTTTTATTACCTCCCCCCTCCCTGTACCCACCCGTGTACCCCCCCCTTTAATTATTTTAATATATTTCTTTGAGGCAGGTCGAGTGTGCAAATTTTTCCATCTTGATCTTCTTCATTAGAACTGTCCAGCATTGGTCCCAGTCTTTGTAAAATTTGTCTAAGTTATCCTCCAAACTGGCAGTTATCCTTTCCATGGATAGGCAGTGCCACAGTCTGTGTAGCCAGGCCTGCTGTGTGAGGCCTTTGGCAAATTTCCATGTCCTGACAATGGTATGTATCCCTGCCATTATCAAGTTAATACACATCCTCTTCTGCTGTTTGGAGACTGTTTTTGCTGGGTATATTCCCAGCAGAGCAATTTCTGGTTTACAGGGTAATGGTATTTCCAAAGTATTATTTATAACTTTCCATATTTTTTTCCAGAACTCTGACACCTATGGGCAACCCCACCAACAGTGCAGGTAAGTATCCCTCTTGCCACATCCCCTCCAGCACGCTGGTAGGTATGTGGTCTTTGGGTGATTTCAGCCGTTACAGCTGGGCACTTTCACCACGGGCCGTGGGGTGGTCCGGACCATGGCTGGGGGTGAAGGAGGGAGCCAACAGACATTCCCCCCCTTCTCCCCCAGCCATAGGAACCGCCGAATCACAGCCCGTGGTGAAAGCGCCTGGCCGTAACGTCTAAAGGGGCACCCCCCCTCCCGGAGGGGTGGGGGCCGCATGACACAGCGTGCGGCCATACAGCCCCGGCCGTCCATCCTCCCTGGCCACCCGCCCTCCCCGAGACAGGCAGCCGCAGCGGCCTATCCAGCCGCTGCCACTGCCTGCCACCGGGACCCCGGAACACGGTGGAGGTAAGGTAACAGATGTTACTTTTCCTTCACCATGTTCCGGATTCCCCCTAACCACGCTTCGTTCGCCACCGTGGTGTGGGAGAACAAAGGGTGATTTCAGACGTTACGAGATCACGCTCAACCACACTGAACCACGCTCAACCCCCCTGTGGGGCCAAAGGGCCCTGAACATCTGAACGGTGCACGCCAGATGTTCATCATGCTCAATACCCACATGGGGTCGGTTTCAACCATGCTTCCCGGGCTAGCCGGGGGAAGGTCCCGGGAAGCGTGGTCAAACGAACCCCCACCGGGAACCAAGGAAAAGTAACATCTGGATGCCAATCCCCGGGCGGAACCAAACGAAACGAGCCCCAGGCGGGGACGAGGCACGCAGCGTCGCTGCCAGGCAACCAGCAACAACACAACCACCGGAGGGAGATTTAAAGCGAGAGCAGCAGCAAGCAAGCATGGCAGGATGGAGTGAGGAGGGAAGCGGAAGAGAGCAGAGGCAGAGACAGCGACAGCGGCAGGCCAGGAGGCGGAGGAGGTGCAGGCAGGCCCAGCGATGCAGGCAGAGGGGGCACAGGCGCAGGAAGGGGGCACACAGGAGCACCTGACCAGGGAGGTGGCCCGGGAACAACACCCACAGCTGCAGCCGGGTCGCGC
>QEPC01011255.1:8915372-8997297 GCA_003113815.1 Sphenodon punctatus | reverse complement strand
AACTTTGCATATATTTTTATATTCTAAAAGTCTCATGTCTCTTTATTCATAAATGTATTGTCATTTTACAATACTTTCTTTGCTAGCCTGGCCTCAAAGTAAAGTGTAGACTCATATTATACAATTTGGGGAAAAGTGCAGCCCAATCTAGTTTGATTAGTTCAGCTAAGGCCACAAAGCTCACTTTCCCTTTGTAATTTATGAGACCTCGCAAGACATGACATCTAGGTCTGCCTGTTTCATACCCATTTTGTTTAGTACCATCACTTGAGTTTTATTTGTATTCACCTTGTACCCTGACAATGAGTCAAATTCTTTTAACAACATGGTTAGTTCTTTCATTGAGGCTTGTATATTGGTTACTGTCGATAACTTGTCGTCTGCATAGACCATTGTTTTATGTTCTATCCCTCCCGCCTTAACTCCCCTGATTCCTGTATTCTGATTAATAGCTACTATGAGTGGTTCTATTGCCAGGTCAAATAAGAGAGGGGAAAGAGGGCAACCCTGTGCGGTCCATCTATCAATGGGGATTCTTGATGGAAGTATGCCATTGACTGCTATGTTGGCTACAGGTTGTTTATAAATACTTGCCACCCACTTTGGGTAATCCCCTCTAAATCCCATTTTATACAGTGTGGCCATTAGGAATTCTTTTTCAAGTCTATCGAAGGCCTTGTTCGTGTCCAGGGAAATCAATGCAGTGGGTTTTTTATCTTTGTTAACTTTATATATCAGGTTAATAGCCCTCCTGATGTGGTCTACTCCCATGAATAAACCCGGTCTGATCTGGCCCTATGAGTGTTATAATGATGGCCTGTAATCTGGTGGCCAGGATCTTGGTAAAGATCTTGGCATCTGTATTTAATAAGGAGATTGGCTTATAATCCCCACACTCCTTTCCTGTTTCCCCTGCTTTGGGGCGTACCGTGATGGTGGCTGTGTAAAATGTCTTGGGCATCTCTTGCTTTTCTTGGATCCCATTATAGACCTTCGTTAGTAAGGGAGATAGCTGTTCTCCATATATTTGATAGAATTCTGGGATGAAACCGTCTGGTCCAGGGGTTTTATTTTGGGGCAGTTCCTTAATGACTTGTTGTACTTCCTTTAATGTAATGGGTTCATTTAGCCACCTCCCCTGTTCTGCTGTTATGGTTGGTAGGTTTAATTTACCCAGGAAGGTATGTATTTGTGCCCTGTTTGGAGATTCTGAAGTGTATAAAATTCTTGAAATTGGTCTCTCATCTCCTGTCCTGTGACCCATTTCTGTCTCTTTGGGTGTAGTATCTGTGTGGTCTGGGTTTTTTTCCATTTCTGTTTCACCATCCATGATAGCACCCTATCAGCCTTATTACTTTTATTATAATAAAATTGTTTTGTGTATCTAAGTTTCTTTATCACCCTTTCTGTTTCTATTGTGTCAATTAGTCCTCTAAGCTCCCCCCTCTCTCTCATTCCCTGTTTTGTGGGTTTCTTTTTTAGCTTATCTTCTAGTTTGTTTAATCTCAGATAAAGTTAATTTAACTCTGTTTTACTCTTTTTTTATTACAGGCATCCAGTTTGATGTATTGACCTCTCAAGTATGCTTTTGCAGCCTCCCACACCGTTCCCTAGGACACCTCCCCATTATCATTCCATTTCATGTAATCCTCAATATGCTGTTTAATCTTTTCCCTGTTGTGTGAATTCAATAAAAATCCCTTTCTTAGAACCCAGTGAAAGGCCTTGTGTGTTTTTTGTTGCCCTGTTTTGATCGTTGCTGTTATTGGGCTGTGATCTGTGAATGCTGTGAGGCAGATTTCTACTTGGCTGCATTTCTCCCAATCCCAATCCTGCATAAATAAAAAGTCTATTCTTGAATATGTCATATGCCTGTTGGAGAAAAAAGTGTACTCCCTGTCTTTTTAATGCTTTAATCTCCATACATCTACCAATTGTGCCTGTGTTAGTGTCTGGATCACTTTTAATTGGCCCCTTTTCAGCTTCCCCCCACCTGATCTGTCTAGTCTCGTAAGTGGGCTATTAAGATCTCCCACCATTATGAGGGTCCCCTTGTTTTCCTGTTCTATTTCACTAAATTTTTCACAAATATTGGTTGTCCCGTGTTTGGGGCATAAAAGTTTAGGAACGTAAATTGTTCTCCTGCCACAGTTTCTTGCACTAGGATATATCTACCCTCCAGGTCTTTCACAATTTTCCCCCTTTGGAACTTCAATGTGTGTGAGAAGGCGAGCAGAACTCCAGTCTTCTTCTGTCCAGCATTTGCAAAGAAGATGTGCTCAAAATATTTATCTTGCATCCTAATGTTGTCTTTTTGCATCAAATGAGTCTCCTGCAATGCCACTACCTGTGTGTTTAGACGTTTCAGATACTGGCATGTCTTTTTTCTCTTAGTTGGGCAGTTTGACCCTTTAACATTCAATGTGCATACTCTGAAATCAGTCATATTCCTTGTTACCTATAGGTCCTTTCTCTCAGCTTGCTTTTTTGCATTCCTTATGAATGCCTTGCACCTTATTGCTGTACCTTTCTCTCCTGCCCCTCCCCTTCTTGGCAACTTATCCAGTTGTCCATTTCTCTCCTCCTCCTCTAGAGGTGCCTCTGGAGTCACTTGTTCTTTGCTGTCCCTCCAGGCAGGCCCCTCCTTGAAAATTCCATTTCATTCTATTTAGTGTCCTTCTTTCACCCTTTTTACTTGTACATCTTGTATTCTTGTTCTTGTGTTGCTGATGCGTGGTCCTTCAGTTTGCCTAGCCTTATAATCTATTATCCTGCAGGTCTCGGTTCCTCTCCCTGCATCTCTGGCATCCTTGTCACTATGTATTTTTCAAGTGCCTTGGGGTCATAGAAGTTCCTTCTGCGGTTCTCGTGCATTAAGGAGAAGGTGGATGGGTATCTTATTTGTGTTTTGATACCATGTGTAGTGAATTTTTCTTGTATCTTGTACCATCCCCTCCTTCTCGCTACCATTGCTGGTGCCAGGTCTGACTGTATGGTGATTCTGTGACCCTCAAACTTTAGTTCTTTGATTTTTGCGGGCCTCCCACAGGATTTGCTCCTTATCTGTGTATCTTAAGCACCTAAAGATCACTGCCCGGGGGTGGTGGTGGTGGTGGTGGTGTCTCTGTCTTTTGGCCTGGGGCGGAGGGTCCTATGGGCCCTGTCTATCTCCACTTCCTGTAGATGGGGGCTCTCCGGGAGGATGGCTTTCAGGATTTTGTTCAGGCTGTCCATTGCAGAGGTGACCTTCTGAATGTTCTCATTCAAAAGGCCACACTGCTTTTTGGAGTCTGCATGATTTGTGTTGATCATTTCCATGAGGCTGGCAAGCTGCGTTGTAAGGTCACTTTGCTCTCTCCCATTAGGCCCTCTCGCGGCTGACATTTTATCTGCCTGGTGTTGCTCAGATTCCCCTTCCCTGCCTTGCTTGCTCCTTTGTGGTTTTTCTTTGCTTTCCCCGCTCCGCTGCTCTTTGTTTGCAGCTCTTTGAGGGGTAGGGGTATTCTTTTTTTAATTTATCCCCATGAGAGGTGTCTGCTCCGGGTTTTTACCTTTTCTTTTGGGCGAAATTTCCACAGGTCGCCTGGAGCGTTTCGCTCCAGCGGCTACTGTGCGCGCATGCCCAAACTGCACCCCCGATTCTGTAGCAACTTTAACTCCCATTCTCCATAGTTTGAGTGGATAGATATAAACGTGTGTTTATATACACATCATTTATTGGTTTATGACCACTAGGGGGAAGGTTTTAAAATCTATGTAATTCACTTTTGGAATTTGGGCATCCAAGGCAAAATTCAGTATTTGGATTAGACTTTAGATTCCCTATTTACTTTCTCTATTAGTGGTATGCAGAATAGGGAACGGTTGTTTGCCCTTTCCCACAATAAGAGAACAACAGGAGGCTCTCTGAAGTTAAATGGCGGAAGATTAAAAACAACAACAAAAGGAAGTACTTTTTCACTCAGCAGACAATACAGTTGTGGAACTCATTGCCAGAGGAGGCAGTGAAAGCCAGCACCACAACTAGCTTCAAATTGAAATTAGATAAATATTTAGAGGATAGAACCATAAATGCTTACTAGTTGGGTTCTATCTCAACTAGTTCTGGTTACCAATAGTTGGGAGTGGTTAGCAGGAGATGGGTCACACCTCCATGACCTGTAGTTGCACTTCTCTTGAGCTGCTGTAGCTGGCCACTGTCAGAGACAGGATGCTGGGCTTGATGGACCATGGGTCTGACCCAGTGTGGCACTTCAAGTTCTTATGCTCTTACTTTTGTCACTGAATTTGTCATTTCTTATGTGTTTGGCTGCAGTAACTGTAAATTCAATTCAAATTAAAGAGAGAACTTGCCAAATCCTTTGTTTTGTACAAAAGCTGAGTTTGCCATGAATTTGTAGCCATGAAACATGGTTTGTATACAAATTACCAGCTATATCAATACATTTAGATTGTGTGCCCTGCTAATGGATCTGTTTCAGGACTCCTTTTGAGAGATGCTTTTCATGATTCTTCTGTGTCATCTTCTCTGCTTTGTTTCCTCATGAAATTATTTTCTACCTGTCTGCAGCTGACTTTTCTGCTCCACCTTTTGCCTTCTTTCTATCCCAACTGCCTGTGCCTTGCAGTCTTCATCTACTGCACTACATAAGAGTTCTCTCCATCTCTACTGCAGACAGTCAGTCTAGAATACAATAGTTATGCAGCTAAGTAGAATGCTGGCATGTTAGTTACAAGGCCTGATCTATTCATCAAATAGGTTTCACTTTCTTTTGATGATTCTGATCAAAAGCAACCTGTCTGGCAACCAGCTCAAGGACACTTCTGATCGTCAGCTTGATCACTCTGTCTTTGAACACTCCACAGAGCTAACTGAGCCACTCCTTAACTGGAGTCCTTTCTAGATCTGCAGAATGGAAGCCCAAAAAGAGGGAGATCAAAAGGTGAGGCAATGATGCCCAGACACAACTGTGGTATCAGCTAGAAATAGCCTCCTCGTGTGCTAAAGACTTGGAACAAAGCAGCAGCCTGCTTTTAAAAAACTCAGAGAAAAGAAAGAGGGGTTATTATGACATAAGACATCGTTGGAAGTGAAAAGTTTTCCTACAGTGCGACTTTTAGCTGACAGGCCTATTTATTTGTGAGTTTAGAGTCCTCCTGACTGGCACAAAGTAGTAGTAAACAACATTACTTCCCATTAACATTGGTAAACACACACACACATCTTAAAAAGATCATTGTTACTTTAAATGTTTACCATAGCTCATTTACAGTGTCATTAGTTAGAGTTGCAGGAAGAAATGCTGGGCCTGACTCACACCTCACTGACATCAGCAGAAATCTGAAGTAATTGAAATCTCTAAATATACTGGTCATCTACAATCATTGCAAAAGTATACAGTAGAAGTGCAGGGATGAGGTACTAAAGGGATCAAAAAGCTGATTCCTAAGTGCATATCTGTGATATGAACAGTTAGGAACAGACTAAAAGAAAATCCCTCACCTCCATCTAATTTCTCTTGCAGTGGGAAATTGGCTTGCTGCAAAGACCCTGTGGCTGCTGCCACTGCAGGGCTGCAGTACTGAATAACTCAGTTTAAGATTGGCTGGCATATAGGTGATGCATAGGTGCTCCAAGTAAACTTCTCACTGTCACTACTTTCAGAACATTGGACTACAGTACTGATTCCATAATAAAAAACCCTCCAGTTTACAAGAGTTAAGGCTCTTGCAAATTTAATCATGCACTAAAAAAGCATGGAAATTGCAAGTTAAGGCTCCTGCCTTAACTTCCGTGCCATGTTATCAGTAAAGACATTGTACAGTCTCACATATTGTGCTCACTTACAACTTAGGCTCCATGCACCCACACTTTTGACTTCGTCTTTCAGCCCCAATCCTCTTTGCAGGTTGGGGGCAACACTGAAGCTGGGGACAGGAGGGCATGAGCTGACCCCTCGTCCTCTCAGTTTTCTCTTTAAGAAAGAGAGCATTTAGGAGTTCTGTCTCCTACCCCTTCGCCCCCTCTAATCTACTTGGTCCCAGCCCTGTAACAGAGAACTCAGGACTCCTGGCTTCCAGCCTCTTCACCCACTCGAATCCAGTAGACTGCACTCCCTTTACAGGCAACTCAATAGTTTCCATTCTGAGCCTGTTCTCCTCTCCCCTGCTCTCAACCTTGTAAGAGACAACCTAGGAGTCCTGGGTCCAAGTCTCCCCTTTAACCCTGTAGCCCTCACTCCCCTCACAGAGAACTCAAACGTCCTGGGAAATACTATGTTTGTCTATATGTGTCATATGGAACAGAAGTGTGTGTATGGAATGACAAACCCCCCCAAATAAAACAAACAAATGGGGAAAAAAAACAGGAGAGGAAATGGAATAACAGGGATGGAGGCTATTGGGAGTCAAAGGATAGGGAGTCAGTTATGGTAAGTGGGTAAAATGATAGGACTGCTTCCTCAGATATCCTATCAGTCTTCTGAATCAGTTATTTCACCCAGAACCTTATTATTGTAACTATTTCTAATTCCTCCTGTCATTCCACCCACTTACTTAAGCCTGCACAATCTTTGTATTTTTCTCTGTCATTCCAGCCATTCCACTTACTGCATCTAGTGCCTTCCTCATCATTTCACACCCTCTTATTAATTATTATTATTATTATTATTATTAGCTTTTATGTAGCACCAGCAATGTACCTGGCGCTTTACAGAAAATAAGATAGACACAGTCCCTGCCCAAGAGCTTACAATCTAAAGACAGGGGGAGGGGAGACAGGGAAGGGGGAGCAGAGGGAGAGACAAGGGAAATGACATTCATGAGGATGCGAAAACTCAGGTACACTTTCTTGGCTTGGTTACAATACATTGGGAGTTTGCAGATAATGGGTCGGGGGGTAATCCTGGGTGGGGATGATTAGCAGGAGTTAGGAAGGGCGGAGCAGAAGAGATGGGTTTTGAGGTCGGGATTTGAAGGTGTGGAGGGTGGGGCCCAGGCAGACGAGGGCAGGGAAGGAGTTCCAGGCGTGTAGGGCAGCAAGGGAGAAGGGACAAAGGTAGTTGGCAAAGCAGGGGAGGTGTGGGAGGGTGAGGGAGGGGATGGAAGAGGAGCGGAGTGCTCGAACAGGGGTTTGAAGGGAGATCAGGGCAGAGAGGTAGGGGGTAGCAAGGTTGTGAAGGGCTTTGTAGGTGAAGATGAGGAGCTTGTGCAGAATACGCTCAGGAAGGGGGAGCCAGTGGAGAGAGGAGAGGAGAGGCTGCACATGGTCAAAGCGACGGGCTAGGTGGATGATCCTGGCAGCAGAGTTTTGAACAGAGATGAGGGAAGAAAGGTGAGAGCGGGAAAGGCCAGTGAGGAGGAGGATACAATAGTCAAGGCGTAAGATGACTAGGGCATGGATGAGAATTTTGGCAGAGGAGACAGACAAAAAAGGGCAGATCTTAGCAATGTTGTGGAGGGAGAAGCGGCAGGATTTGGCCACGGAGTCAATGTAGGGTTTGAAGGTAAGGTGCGAGTTGAAAATGAAGCCTAAGCTATGGGCTTGGGGGACAGGGAGGATGGAGACCCCATCAATGGCAATTGACAGGGAAGAGGGAGAGGAAGGATTGAGAGGGAAAATAAGGAGTTCAGTTATCGCCATGTTCAGTTTGAGTTGGCATTGAGACATCCAGGCAGAGATATCAGAGAGACAGTTGGTGAGACGAGCTTGAACCAGAGGGGGAGAGGGAAGGAGTGGAGAGCTAGAGTTGAGTGTTGTCAGTGTATAGGTGGTATTGGAAACCATGGGAGGCAATGAGTTTGCCTAGGGATAGGGTGTAGATGAGAGAGCCAAGGACAGAGCCTTGGGGAACCTGACCAAGAGGGGTTAGGGAGGAGGAGGAGGGGGAGGAGTTAGGAAGAGATACATTGAAGGAGCGGTCAGAAAGATAGGAGGAGAACCAGTCGAGGACAGAGTCCTGGAATCCCAGGGAGTGAAGCAATTCAAGCAGGAGCAAGTGGTCAACAGTGTCGAAGGCAGCAGAGAGATAAAGGAGGACAAGAATAGAGTAAAGGCGGTTGGATGTAGCCACAAGAAGATCATTGGTGATCTTAGCAAGAGCGGTTTCAGTGGAGTGAAGGGAGCGGGAGCTAGATTGGAGGGGGTCAAGGTAGGAGTTGGCGGAGAGGAGGTCGAGGCAATGGGAGTAGACAACGCGTTCAAAGAGTTTGGAAGCAAAAGGGAGGAGCAAGACAGGATGGTAATTAGAGGGTTCAGAGGGATCCAAAGTGGAGTTTTTGAGGATGGGGGAGACAGTGGCATGTTTAAAGGCAGAGGGGAAGGAGCTGGTAGAGAGGGAGAAGTTGATGATGTGCAGGAGGGGAGGGACGATGGTGGAAGCAATGGACGACAGGAGGCGGGAAGGAATGGGGTCCAGGGGGCAAGTGGAGGGGTTGGAGGAGACCAGGGAGGAGATTTCCTCAAGGGACGTGGAAGGGAAGTAGGACAGGAGAGAGGTGGGGAGAGGAGGGAGACTGGGGGGAGTGGTAGGGGGAGAGGACTTGGAAGCAATTTCCAGGCAGATCTTGTCAATTTTAGAGGTGAAAAAGAGAGCAAGATCCTGAGCGAAGAGGGAGGAGGAGGACAGGGGGCTTTGAGAAGGGAGTCAAAGGTGAAAAAGAGGTGGCGAGGGTCCCGGGAGCAGGACTCAATGTGTGAGGCATAGTATTGCTGTCTAGCGAGGGAGATAGCAGAGTTGAGTGAAAAGAGGCATGGTATTGCTGTTTAGCAAGGGAGATAGCAGAGCTGAGTGAAGAGAGGCAGAATTTGAAGTGGAGGAAGTCAGTGCGGTAGTGAGATTTGCACCAGAGGCATTCCGCAGCCTGGGTGCAGGAGCGGAAATGGCGAATGGTGGGGGTGAGCCAAGGGCGAAGGTTACGGGAGCGAGCTTGGCAGGAGGAGAGGGGGGCAAGGGAGTTGAGGGTGGAGGCGAGAGAGGAGTTGAAGGTGGAGATGGCAGAATCAGGGAAGGAGGAGGAGAAGACTGAAGGGAGAGGGAGGAGGCAAAGTCCTGGGGCACAATGGCCTGAAGATCGTGGAAGGGACGGGGAGATGGGGAAGAGGAGGGGGAGCAGTGTGAGAGATTGAAGGAGCCAAGGAAATGGTCAGATATGGGATGGGGTTCGAAGGAGAGATCGGAGACAGAGCAGTTCCTAGAGAACACGAGATCAAGAGAGTGACCATCAGTGTGGGTGGGGGAGCTAGTCCAGAGGTGGAGATTAACGGAGGAGGCGAAGGAGAGGAAGTGGGCGATGCAAGGCTGAGAGGGTACATCAACATGAATATTCCCTATGTACTCCCAAAGATGCAACTGTGTTGTATAATTGCACAATCACTTTATTTATTTATTTATTTATTTATAAAATCATTTTAATACCCCACCCCTCCTGCTCCAAGCAGCCCGGGGCGGCTTACAATGTTAAAACATATAAAATCAATAAAACCATAAAATACAATAAAAAGGAAGGCACAAAACCAAAACCGTCCTCCTCCCCTGATCCCACCCTACACCCCATCTCCCTCACCAAAAGCCAGGCGGAACAGCCAGGTTTTACACATATGACAGAAGGAGGGGAGATCCAGGGTCATCCGGGCCTCCACTAGGAGGGAGTTGCACAGCCTAGCGCGGACACCAAAAATGCCCTCTCCATAGTGGCCACATGAGGCACATCGAAAAGGGCACCCCCAGCGGACCGCAGAGGCATCTCCAGAGTGTCAGAGAGGGAGGCAGTCCTGCAGGTAAGTCGGGCCAAGGCCGTATAGGGCTTTATAGGTCAAAATCAATACCTTGAATCGGGCCTGGAAGACTACATGCAGCCACTGCAGAGTCGGGAACACTGGTGTAATGTGTTCATGGTGACCCGTTCCTGTAAGGAGATGGGCCGCAGCATTCTGCACTAGCTGCAGTCTCCAAACCATCACCATAGCTAGCCCCTTGTAGAGTGTGTTACAATAGTCCAATCTTGAGGTAATGAAAACATGGATAATGGTGACCAGGTCACTCTCTGAAACATATGGTTGAAGCCATCGCACAAGATGTAATTGGTGAAACACACTCCTCGCCACAACCCCACCTGAAAATCCAGGCGGAGCTGCAGATCGAGGAGCATGTCCAGACTACAGACCTGGGATACCAGCGGAGGGCAGATCCCATTAATGATGGGAGCTGCCACATCCACTGCCCTTCCCACCACCATCACCTCTGTCTTGTCGGGATTCAACCTCAGTCGCCTTGCCCTCATCCAATCCCCAACAACCGCCAGACATTGGGTAAGCACCAAGACTGCAGGGTCTGGGTCAGATGAAAACATAAAACAAGAGGTAGAGTTGGGTGTCATCAGCATATCTCCACAGAACCTCACATGTGGTGTCACCGCACCCCATACCGTCTCACAACCTCGCCAAGTGGCTTCATATACACGTTGAACAAGAGCAGGGACAGGACCTTGCAGGACACCACACGTGAGGTTCTGTGGAGATAAAGAACAATCTCCAAGCACTACACGCTGAGTTCTCCTGGCCAGGAAGGAGCAGAACCAGTCAAGGATGATCCCACCCACTCCAGCTCAATTCCACAAGCGAATCACCAACATCTCATGGTCAACAGTATCAAAAGCAGCTGGCAGATCTAACAAAATTAGCAGGGTCAAACGACCCTGATCTAATTCACGGCAAAGGTCGTCAACCAAGGCTACTAGTGCAGTCTCCATGTTTGTGGATGTTGGAATGACAATCAAATTGGATGAAAACTGGACTGAGAGGGATCCAGATGACCAGTGAGGTCTAGATGCCCCTGCAGTTGCTGGGCTACCACCCTCTCAATAACTTTCCCTAGAAAAGGAAGGTTAGGGACTGGCCTATAACTGGTGAGGAAATCAACATCAAGTGATGGTTTTTTGAGCAGAGAGACTGCACCACCACCTCTTTGAGGCATCCCAGAACTCTGCCCTCCCGAAGGCAGGGCAATGGCTCCACCATCTCCCCCGCTGGTCTTAACCAGCCTGGACAGGCATGAGTCAAGTTCACAAAAGGTGGCCCTAACAGCCCCAAGAACATCCCCTGCCCCGGCGGATGACACCAACTAAAATGGATCCCACAAAATCGGACAAGGCAGGGCTTCTACAGCCTCTGGTTCACCCATGGCAATAAATGCGGTGTCAAAGTTGTGGTGAATCCGAGCGATTTTCTCTACAAAATGATCATCAAACATGTCACAGCAGGCATTAGATACCTTGGATTCCAGGTGGAGGGAGGACCGACCAACCCCCTCACCACCCGGAAAAGCTCAGTTGGATAAGAATTTGCAGAGGCTATATCGCATAGGCACGTAAAGTTGCTCTCTGTTGCAATCTGTCAGCTTCAGCACACAAAAGATGCCACCATCGCTCCAACTGCCGCCCTTCCCACTTCAGCAACCTCAGGCCCTCTGTAAACCATGGAGGCCTGAGGAGCCATCGCCAAGGGAGCGGATGCCCCAGAGCTGTCCATTTGATGGCCTCCATTAGTCAGGTATTCCATAAAGCCACGAGGTCACTGAACGGGTGGTCATCAAAATCAGAGGGTAACTCCCCAAGAGCTTGCTGGAACTGCTCAGGTTTCATTAGTCTCTGGAGGTGAACCATGTGAGTAGATTCTACACCCCCCTGGGGGCAGATATGCGCCAGGAGATGTGCTCGCGGGAAGTAATGATCCATCCATGACAAGGGTTCTACTGACACCTCCCTCATCAATGAATTCCCTGCCTCAAGACCAGTGCAAAAAAATCAGGTCCAGGGTATGGCCCCCATCATGCATTGGGCTGTTGAAAATTTGGGACAGGCCCATAGTTGCCATGGAGGCCATGAACTCATGCTCTGCACCACAGAGACTGGCGTCAGCATGTATGTTGAGGTCCCCCAAGACTTTGGGGAGTGCAACACCACATCCGACACCAGCTCTGTCAGGGCGAGTAGGGATGCTGCCGTACAGGTAGGTGCACGGTATACTAGCAGGATCCCCAATCTGTCCCCCACCAAATCAAACACAAGATGGAGGCCCCCTCTCCCCGATATCGCATGCACCAGATACCTCCTGACAGATCACAAATCCTTAAAAATTATGGCTACACCACCCTCCCCCCACATCCCTCTGACCGAGGGTGATGCTGCACGAAGTACCCGTCCGGCACGAGCTCAGCCAAAATAGGTCCCGACTCATCATCCAGCCAGGTCTCCATAATGCACACAATGTCGGTGTCACAATCCAGGATTACCATCGAATTGGATGTTGGAATTACTGTCAGAGCGCGCTATCTCCTTCGCCACCGCTGGCCTAGTTGCGGGTGGCGCAGGGTGCTCCAGGCGCCTCGCGGGGCTGTGCTGGGCTCCGGGTTCCTTGGCCCCGACACAGAAGTGGCAGGGCAAGCCCCCTGCAGGGAGTGGGGAGACAGAGGCCGCACTGGCACTGCCTGTCCACACGGGGGCAGTGGAGACACAGGGCTTGCGTCGCTCTGCACACATACGCACGCAGCAAGGGCAGAGCGCCACAGATAAAAATGGCGACCGGTGGTGAACACGCTGCCGGAGATCAGCTTGCTGTGAGACTGACTCTTTGCGCTTGGATTCGTGTTGGTAGGGAGAGGTTTGGAGTAACAGCGTGTGTGTGTGTGTGTGTGTGCGTGCGTGTGTGTGTGTATCAGAGGAAGTCCAAGCGAATACGTTGATAGTTAATTTATCCAAGAGAAATTTGACACCAGCTGAGAAAAGGGTTTTGGAAAGGGGCTTGAGTTTTGTTCCAACTCCAAGATACGATGCATTTCGGAATAAAATAGAAATTTTTAAATTATGCAGGAGGATTAGGTTACAGGATTGGTTTCAAAATAGCAATGCAGAACCCAGAGGGGTTTCACAGATGGATTTTTTAAAGCCCAAATCTACCTTTACACCTTCCACCAGTAACCATAGGATTAGAGTGTTTGAAGAACTGTTGGAATCTGAACTCAGGAAAATAGACACTGCCCCCAAACGAGTTTGGCAGAACATGGACCGGTCAGAGAGGCTAGCATTGAAATCTCTGGATAAGGATCCCATTATTATCATAAAACCGGCTGATAAAGGGGCTCTGTGGTGGTTTGGGAAAGGACAGTTATCTAGAGGAGGTGGCTTCAGAATTGGGTAATTATACTACATAATTGGATATATATATATATTAACTATATAATTGGATTATACTACAAGACCATCAATAGGTCATTCATAGAGGAGGTGAGACAGAGTATCTGCATATTACTTTATGAGGGATTAATGTCTGGAGAAATAACCCAGCAAGTGTATGATTTTTTACAAGAGAATGATGGCAGGATTCCCCTCTTCTATATGCTTCCGAAGATTCATAAGGATGTAGAGAAACCACCAGGGAGACCTATAGTATCTGGGAATGGTTCAATCTTGGAGCCTCTTTCACAATTTGTTGATTTTTTTCTTAAACCCTTTGTTCATCATTAAAATCATATCGGAGAGATTCTCAGGATTTACTTAATTTCCTCAATGACTTAGATTTGGAGTCACTGAATCAGAACTTGATTTTGGCAACCATGGATGTGTCTTCTTTGTACACCAATATCCCCCAAGCGCAAGCATTGGCAGTCATAGAGGATACTCTCAATCGCAGGGACCTTCCTCATTAACCGTCCACCAGTTTTTTAGTTCGGCTTTCAGGGCTCGTATTAACTAAGAGTTTTTTTGAGTTCAATAATCAACTTTTTTTTACAAACCAATGGGGTTGCTATGGGGTGCACCTTGGCTCCACAACTGGCCAATTTGTATATGGATTTTTTTGAAAGGACATTTATTTATGAAGCATGTAGGAATGTGTTTCTGGATTATATTATTTTATACAAATGCTACATTGATGATTTATTATTCTTTTGGGTAGGCTCTGAAGCTGAATTATTTAAGTTTCATGAATATCTGAATAATTGCTGTCCCAATCTTAAGTTTGATTTGCAGTACAGCTCAAAAACTATTCATTTTTTGGATATTATTATTGAGTATAATTTGGGCAGTATATCCACTGCAACTTATAAGAAGGATACTGATATGAACTCATTGTTACATTATAAGAGTAATCATCCCAAGCATTTAAAAGAAAATCTTCCATTTGGCCAGTTGTTGAGACTAAGATGGAACTGCAGTGAACTCACTAGGTTTATGGATCAGGCAAATAAATTGATGGACAATTTGGAGATGAGAGGTTACCCAAGGAAAATACTGAAGAAAAACTTTTCCAAAGTTCTCAACTTGCCCAGAGAATCACTTCTCATCCCAAAAGAGCAGAGGAAGAGAACTTGTAGGTTGATTTGTCCTATTAAATACTGTCCAGGTTCAGCAGCCATAAAAATATCATATTTAAACATTGGCATTTGATTGAACATATACCTGGCTGCAAGGAGAAGTCCATATTTGCTTATAAAAAACCCAAATCAATCAAGGACATCTTGGTACATACAGATATCAAATACTCTCAGCAAACTACAACTATGCCAACACATTTTTTACCTCCGGTTTTAGGGCATTATAAGTGTGGGAAATGTGTTCTGTGCAAATACAGTATTCCAATAAAGGTATTTGTCTATCCTGATACTAGGAAGAAATCCCATTTAAAACATTTTTCCAATTGTTCTACTTCGTATGTAGTATAATGTATTCAGTGTCCCTGCAAACTGATGTATGTGGGTTGTACATCAAGATCAATTAAGATTAGAACCAGTGAGCATTGCAGTAATATTAAAAGAGGAATAGCCAAACAACCTTTAGTTACCCATTTTGAGCAAAAACAGCATAGAGTGGAGGATCTGAGGTATTTTTGCACTGAGGTCATGCCTTCTGGACAGAGGGATGTAAATTCATTATTCAGAAGAGAAGTTTTTTTGATTCACAAACTTAATACTTTAATACCCAATGGGCTTAATGAAGGGAATAATTGGTCTGTTTTCTTGTGAATTGTATGATTTTTTCCATAGTATTTTCTTTATTGGTGCATGTTGTCTTTTTTATATTCTCAGGTGACAGAGAAAAAAATCTTGTTTGTATTACAATTATCTTTCCTCCCAGCTATATTAATTAGGAAGGTTAAAAGTTTGTAAATAACAAGTGAGTTTGCTATCTAAATCATGTGTTCATTAATTATTATTATTATTATTATTATTTATTTATTATTGCATTGGTCTGTTTTGGCCTGTGTATCCAAGGCTGGTTGTTTGGGCCACTCAGGGGTTTGCGGGTGCAGAATTGTGGCAGCAGCCTTGTGACGTGCACTTCATTTTGTGGACTGCATTACAATTAGTAGGTTGTTGCATTAAGGCTTTTTTAGAGGTTCCTTGATGGTATTATTCCCTGCTGAGTTGCACCCAATGGAGATAATTTTACATTGCATTGCATCAAGCGGGCGGCTGCTCCAATGTCACCCGGGAAGACTTTCGGTGATGGCAACCTTTGCGCAGCTGTATGGAATAGAGAGACTTTCTGTGGGACGTTGCACCATGAAGAGGGTATGAGTTGAGAACGACTCTAATCCAGCTGAAGCCAATCCAGTTGATAATCTACAAGTCAAAACTTCCAGAATGAATTAATTCACCTGGAGGGGATGTAGCTGATTGTTCATGATTCAAAACCTCCAGGGGTAGGTGGCTCAACACCCAAGTCTGAAAAAGCAGTGGCAGCAGATGCTTAACTGTGAACTGTATTCAGGCTACAGTAAAATTGATCAGTTTTGATGTTGGGTATGTACGCAAGGTTTTCAGATTGTATGGGATCCAGCCACTATGGTTTAATGCAGCGTGTTTTTAAAAATTGATATAGCCTTTAGCCTCTTGCAAAATGTAAAGTGCGATGAATTGGTCAGGTTCTTTGAAGCATTTGAAGATTGCATATTGTCACATTGATTGCCAGTATTTTCTGGCTGTCTGCCCCTAGTGGGGCAGGGTTTTTCTGAAAAATTTCTCCAGCCTCTAATCTCCATATTATTTTATTTTAGTAGATATTGAAGGAGATATGTATAGAGGCAAAATTGAAGGGGATTCCATCAAGCTCTTTTCATGTTTCTTTTTAACAGGGCATATCCCTTAGAGTTGCCACAGGATAAGGAAGCCATCTGGAAGTGTGGAGTGAGTTATTATAATAAGTATCCAGGGCTTTTCCTTTCCTTTTTATATATTTGTCTCATTTTTAATTTTTAAATTATTTTTTATTATTACTGTCTTTGAATTGCACACAGTGCCTATAACCAGGCTTTTGGTTCTTTGTATTTACAGGTTGCATTTATCCTTTTTAAAGAATATATATATTGTATGACCCATTGAGAAAGGGGCAGGACCCCGAAACGTGTCTGGGTCTTTTTCTTCTTTTTTTCCGTACGGGGATTTCTGTACAATGTCTTTTTAATTACACATATAGTATTGTTCATGGTTGATATATGTTCATATATATTCATCATCATATACATCTCTTGCTTGGCAGAGAGCATTTTTACACTCAATAAAGGAGTCATTGTTCATATCTCCCCCCACTTGTTTTTGCTTTGTTATCTCCCCATGGGGAATTAAGATGAACCAGTCCAAGGTCCGTGCCATCAGTGACTGGCCACCCCCCTCAGCTGTTAAGCTGTTGCAACGTTTTTTAGGAAGTGCCAATTATTATAGGCAATATATTCCTAATTAGGTTGACCTTACGAGCCCTCTCACAAGAGTCCTCAAAAAGGGGCAGCCTTATAAATGGACAGAAGAACAACAGGTAGCCTTTAGATGGCTAAAGGGAGTCTTCACCCAAGCCCCTATCCTCCAACATCCCAATTTTTCATTGCTGTTTCTTGTAGAAACAGACGCCTCCGGTGTAGCTATCGGAGCCGTCTTATCACAACAGAAACCAGACTGCAAGATCCCTCTACCATGTGCCTTTTATTCCAGACAACTTATTCCTGCAGAATGAAATTATACTATTCTAGATAGGGAGTTATTAGCAATCAAGGCTGCCTTTGAGAAGTAGCGACATTATCTAGAAGGTGCCCTCTACCCAGTGCTCGTTGTAACTGACCATAAGAATCGTATGTATTTACAGACCGCATGCATTGAAAATGCCCGGCACGCTCGATAGGCCCTCTTTTTTGCTCGTTTTTTGTTTCATATAGTCTACCGACCGAGGAAGAACAACACACTTGCCGACACTCTCTCACGTAGTTATGAGACCAGAACTGACCTTATGGGTCAAGGCGAACCTCTTTTGAACCAAACAGTTTTTGTTGCCACCAGAGTAACCCTTGCCCAGTTCAAAAAGATGACACAAAATGACCCCTGTACGAGAGGACTGTTGACTCATGCCAACCCACTGGGTCTACAGTATCATAATAATGCTATTGTTGTTCCACAGAGGGCTTGTCCGGAAGTGCTATGGAGCCATCATGATGCCCCCTTGGCCGGACATCCGGTCCAAAGACGCACCCTCCAACTTCTACAATGACATTTTTGGTGGCCCACCATAGACAAAGATGCAAAGGCCTACGTGCAAGGTTGTAAGGTCTGTAACCGAACTAAAACACCACGAAGGGCCCCTAATGGGCTCTTGCAACTAGTGACATGGCAGCACAAGGTCCATAGCAGCGAATAAATTTGGACGTTATCGTGGAGTTACCCCCATCCCAAGAACATACCGCTATTCTTGTAGTAGTAGATCAGTTTACCAAAATGGGACACTTTATTCCCTGTAAGGGATTGCCCACAGCCTAGCACACGGTGCAGCTATTACTCCAACATGTTTTAAAATTACATGGCCTTCCCCAGACCATCGTTTCGGATCGGGGCCCGCAGTTCATTGCTTGTTTTTGGCATTCCTTATTTGCCACAGTTGGTGTCCGACTCGCCCCCACAAGGGCTTATCACCCCCAGGCCAATGGTCAGGCAGAGCACACCAACCAAGCCCTGGAACAATACCTCTGATATTATATGGACTACTTACAGGATAATTGGGTTAGCCTCTTACCCTTTGTGGAGTTTGTGTTTAACAATGCTCTTAATGCATCCCTTGGTGCGTCCCCCTTTCTCATCACATATGGTTTTCACCCTGGCTTGTTCTTACTGGAGCTTCCTGCCATCGATGTCCCCGCGGCAGGTGCCATGATCCAGCGACTTCAGAAGTCTCATGCTCATGCTTGTGATATTTTTTATATAATTTATTTATATAAAATTTCTATCCCGCCCCTCCTGCCCACAGGGCAGCCCGGGGCGGCAAAAAACAGTATAAAAACAATTTAAAACTGTTTAAAATATACAATAGAGGGGAACAAACGCCCCCTCCCCCTCGCCAAAGGCCTGGGGGAACAGCCAGGTCTTACATAAACGCCGAAATGACAGGAGAGTGGGAGCTAGCCGAGCCTTCTCCGGGAGTGAGTTCCACAGCACAGGGTGGCCACTGAAAAAGATCTAACATCAGTGGCTATCCGCCTCGCCCAGGGAACCTCCAAAAAGGCTCCCACGGATGATCTCAAGGGTCGCACAGGCACATGGGGAGTGAGGCGGTCCTGCAGATATGTAGGGCCCAGGCCATGAAGGGCTTTAAAGGTTAAAACCAGCACCTTGAACCTGGATCAGTGCTTTATAGGCAGCCAGTGCAGAGCCCGGAGCACTGGTGTCATGTGCTCCCTGCGACCCACCCCTGTAAGGAGACGGGCCTCGGCATTCTGCACCAGCTGCAGCCTCCAGACCAGCTTCTTGGACAGCCCCACGTAGAGCGCGTTGCAGTAATCCAGCCTTGAGGTGATGAAGGCATGGATGACAGTGGTGAGGTCGGAGTCTGAGAGATACGGCCGAAGCCGCCGGACAAGATGTAACTGCCGAAACGCACTCCCCGCCACGGCCACAACCTGAGATTCCAAGCTGAGCCGCGAATCAAGGAGCACACCCAGACTCCGCACTTGAGACACCATGGGGGGGCGAACCCCCCCAACAAGAGGAGATTCAACCACCCCCAGGCCCCCCAAGCCCTCGCCCACCAACATCACCTCCGTCTTGTCAGGATTCAATTGCAGATGGCTCAACCTCATCCAAGCCCCCACAGCTGACAGGCACTGGGAAAATAGGGAGACTGCATGGCCTGGGTCGATGGAAAAGGAGAGGTAGAGCTGAGTGTCATCAGCATACTGATGACACTGCATGCCCTGAAACCGTCTCACGATCTCCCCTAACGGCTGCATATAGATGTTAAACAAGAGGGGGGACAGAATGGCACCCTGTGGGACTCCACACGTGAGGTCCCGGGGGGAAGACGTACACTCCCCCAAGATCACCCGGTAAGTTCTCCCGACCAGGAACGAACAAATCCAGTCCAAGACCATTCTGCCAATTCCGGCACGGTCCTGCAGGCGAGTCACCAACACACGAATGCAGCCGAAAGGTCTAGCAGGACCAGTAAGGTCTGACGACCCTAGTCCAACGCCAGACGGAGATCGTCAACCAAGGCTACCAATGTAGTCTCCGTACCATACCCAGGCCAAAACCCAGACTGGGAGGGATCAAGGAAACCGATGCAGTCCAAAAGTTCCTGGAACTGCTGTGCCTGTGGGATGACACCCAACTCTACCTCTCTTTTTCATCTGACCCAGCAGTCTCGGTGCTTACTCTGTGTTTGGCAGTTGTGGGGGACTGGATGAGGGTGAGCTGTCTGAAGCTGAATCCCGACAAGATGGAGGTGATGTTAGTGGGTAAGGCAGTGGGTGTGGCAGCCACTGTCATTGATGGGGTTTGCCCCCAGGTTCGTAATCTGGGAGTGCTCCTCGATTCCCAGATCTGCCTAGATCTCCAGGTGGGGACTGTGGCGAGGAGCGCATTTCACCAATTACATCTGGTGCGGCTCGGCTGTTTGTCTCAGATTCCAACCTGGTCACTATCATCCATGCTTTTATCACCTCAAGACTAGACTATTGTAACGTGCTCTCCATGGAGCTACCCTTGGGGACAGTTCAGAGACAGACTGCAGCTGTCCATTCAATAACCTTCCCTAAAAAGGGGAACTGTTTCTTGACAGTATCAAGAGATAGTTTCTTGATATGCTACTGAAAGCCCAGCAACAATATAAATGCTCCGTGGATCGTCACCGGTGCCTGGCTCCTTGTTTTGCTGTTGGTAACCTCGTGTGGGTGGATTGTTGCCAATACCCTTCTCCCTGACCATCAGCAAAGCTTGACAACAAAAACTTTGGGCCCTTCCCCATTCTCCGTCAAGTTAACTCTGTCACTTATCACGCGGCTCTGCCCCCTCATGTCCGCTGTAATCCTGTGTTTCACATATCCTTACTAAAGCCCTATCGCCCTCCTCTCTTTCCAGATCCTGCTCCTGCTGCTCCTGTGCTGGATCTCGCCTCTGATCCTGAGTACAAAGTCACCAAGATTCTGGACTCAAAACGTTTCGGTGGTGCTATCTATTACCTTATTGATTAGAAGGGGTTTGATGTTTCAGATTGTTCCTGGGAACTGGCCTCATCCATTCATGCATGGGGGGGTGCTGTATATTCATGCATGGGGGGGTGCTGTCAGGGCCCGCTATCTCCTTTGCCACCGCTGGTCCAGTCGCGGGCAGCGCAAGGTGCCCCAGGTGCCTTGTGGGGCTGCTCCGGGCTCCTTGACCCCTCCCTGCAGGGGAGGCTCCGGGATCCCTCCCCTGCAGGGAGTGGGGAGACAGAGACTGCATCGGCACTGCCTGCCCACAGGGGGGCAGTGGAGACACAGGGCTTGCGTTGCTCCGCACGCATACGCACGCAGCAAGGGTGGAGCGACGCAGATAAAAATGGCGACCGGCAGTGAACACGCTGCCAGAGATCAGCTTGCTGTGAGACTGGCCCCTTGTGCTTGGATTCGTGTTGCTAGTGAGAGGTTTGGAGTAACAGTGTGTGTGTGTGTGTGTGTGTGTGTGTGAAGCATGAGAGGGGATGGGGTGAGTGTGTGATAGGTGTATTGTGACTACAGGGGAATGGGTGAAGCGGGAGTGGGGGGGTGCGGGTATGGGTGATGTGTTGTGTATATCCCTGCACCTCTTCTCCCTTGTGATTGGGTCCCTTTCTCCCTTACATTCCTGAGTGTTGGTCCTCTTACTCCTTCCCCCTGCTGCCCTGAGGTATATACCCTGCTACCCTCATGCTCCGCACTACCCCTTGTTTCCCCGAGCACCGGGACTAGGTGAGTGGGGGTGTGTGGTGGAGGTACCTGAGTAGGGGTCTTGAGCAGGAGCGTGGCATCTCTCCCCCTTATAATGATCTTGCCTCGTTCCCAGTAGGAAACATAGGGCTCTATAAGAACCTGAGGGGTGTTTTCCATATAGTGCACGCGACCTCCCTCCGGTGGTGGGAAACCAGGTGTAGCGAGGGGATAAGGGTCCACTGGGTCTTCCCCCTTTCCCTGGGATACCCCATCCCAGACAATGACAATAGTATTTATTGAGAAATTGGCACTGCTGTTGCCTCCATTCCTTCCAATGGCCATTCCATTTTATTAATTTCAATGCATACTCAACTTAGTTTTAATTAAACATTTGTATACAACTCTACCCAGCTTCACTGTGCTCTGGGAGGGCAGTGGAGACTAGTGGGTATGAGGGATGGTTGTGAGCCATTATTCAGCTGTTCCATTCTCCCCAACTGAAATGAAAGGATGGAGGGAAAGGACAGGGTGAGGGGCCAGCTCATGTCCTCCTTTCCCCAGCTTCAGTGTTCCCCCCCACCTGCAAAGAGAAAGAGGATTGGGGCCAAAAGACGAAGGTAAGGTGTGGGTGCATGGAGCCTAAGTTGTAAGTGAGCACAATATGTGAGACTGTACAATGTATTTACTGATAACATGGCATGGAAGTTAAAGCAGGAGCCTTAACTTGCAATTTCCATGCGTTTTTAGTGCATGATTGGATTTACAAGAGCCTTAACTCTACTTGTAAACTGGAGGTTTTTTGATTATGGAATATTCAAGTTTGTTGTTAAATACCATGCAATGGAGAAAATTTGTCCTACTGGTGCAGTAGAATGCTGAGCAGCAAAACCACTATGGCAGCAGGGCTCAGGGGAGGTTAAAATGGAACTGCTGCTCCCTTCAGTTTAGAAGGTTACTTCCTTCAAATAACAAACAAGGCAAAGCTGGATTTTTACTGGTAGCTCCCTGCTTTACTAAGAATACAAAAACTTTGGTTCGGTTTAAGCATTACAAACTTCCAAAAACTGCTGTCTATGATCTCTCCAGCTCATTGCTTGTACAGGAGTCTTCCACTCTACTCCCCACTGTCTGAGCTCTTTTCCTTGTGTAACACTGGCCATTCTGCCTTCTATAAGGACCTTCCCCTGTACTGGACCCATGGCTAGTTCACTACTTGTACAGGGCTCCCTGACTCTGCTGTGTTAGCAGGAGACCCCCTTCCACGCATGACTATTGGAGGGGTCGGTACTCCAATATACGCTTGATTCTTAAATTTAGGGGAATTAGCCAAATTAGTTGAACTAGTAGTCCCTACGTGCCTCAAGGATCGGTCTGAGGTTCGATATGCGCTACAGTCAGGTTTACATACCCTCCCCAAGAGTAGAGAAAGAGAGGGAGACAAGTGTTTAATAAAAAAGGGAACGTTTATTTCAAAGGGACATCAAAGAAAACAGACAATGGGATACACACACATACATATACTAATCAACACAGCCCCGGTTTGGCTGGTGGTTTCAGGGGAAACACAAGTGGTGGCGTGGAAAACGGAAGTAATGTGGGGAATGAGGGAGGGGGGAACCTGGGGGAGACACACACACAACGAGGAGAGAGAGAGAGAGAGAGAGAGAGAGAGAGAGAGAAGCAACATGGAAAGTCAGCACCAATGGTTACCTCTCCTTGCTGTTGAAAAGGGGACAACCAGTCTGCGGATCCAGTGAAGTTCGGGGATGAAGGGAAGGGGCAGACCAAAGTCTGGGAGATCCCTTAAGACACAGACCCACAGGGAAGGACCTGCACATGTTTGCATCCAAAGCTTTCTCAATTTCAGAGGGGGAGCGAGGAGCAATTATAAGGTTTAGGATAAAGGATTTGGGATAGGGTCAGGGGCACTACAATAGGCTCATAGGGACGACAAATGGGATTCCAGGTGTGTGTCTAGGCACAACAAAAAGGAAAATGCATACGGGGGCTGAGGGGACAAAGGACACATCTGGGCATGAAAGGAGAGAGGTTTTCAGGTGATTTGGGGATGGAAGGGAATCATGAGGGGATCCCTAGGCTGAAGGGTGACACCAAGGTGCATTTTCACCGATCGGGCATGGGGGCATTGGCTTGTGTGAGGGAAACATAGGGTGCTCTAGTTTTCCATGCCTTTGTGGCTGTTGTTAGTCCAGGTTCTATTCACCAGCGGTTTCTCAAAACAGGGAGGAGACCCTTTCTTAACTGCCCTGTACTTACTCAGGGCTTCCTCCACCTGATCACCTTTTCCAAGGGAGGACTGGTTTTTTGCATGAAGGGGCTTTTTCCTCCTAGGCTTCATTGCGGCTCGGCCCTGACCCCACTCAAGCTTCCCAATGCCCACCGACCCATGTCCCTTGTGGCCTTGTCGAGCATGTAGGGGGCTATCTTTTGGGGGAGAATTCTGCGTCTCTGGCAACAGCTGTGCCCATGTACAGGACCCTCCACCTGGCAATCAGCCTACAAGTCTATGGTGTGGGGGAGGGAGGTGCCATGTGGGTAGACTGTGGGCCAGAGCCGTTGCCAAGTCTGTGTCAACCCAACCCAGGCAGAGCTGAATGTGAGAGATATGGGGCTGCTACAGGGGTGGCCAGCTCCAGATTCACCTAAAAATACCCCATGTAGTCAGAAGAAACAGAGTTTGTACAGATAACATATCCATGCTCAAAAGTATTATTTATTTATTTTTGTCACTAGATACCCCACAGCCATTCTGCCTCAGGCAGCATAAGAACATAAAAAATGCCATACTGGTCAGACCAATGGTCCATCTAGCCCAGAATACTGTCTCCGATGGTGGTCAATCACGGTGGCTTGGGAGAAGCACCCAACAGGTCACGATGGGGGATCCATTCCCTGTTGTTTTCCTCCAGTTCCCGTCATGTTTCCTGATCCTGTCTGGCTAATAGCTTCTAATGGACCTATCTTCCAGAAACTTGTCTAAACCTCTTTTAAACTCAGCTATAGTACTGGCCCTTACCAAAGCCTCTGGAAATAGATTCCACAACCTAATTATACGTTGAGTGAAAAAAATATTTTCTTTTCTTTGTTTTAAACTTACCACCCATGAGTTTCATGGAGTGTCCACTAGTTCTCGTACTAGCTGTGAGGTTAAATAACTGCTCCTTGTTTATTAGTTCCACACCACTCATGATTTTATAAACCTCTATCATATCTTCTCCAGTCATCTCTTCTTAAGGATTAATAAGGACATATAAATATAAGTAAATATAAATATAAACAAATAAAAATATAGATCCATAAAAACAATTACACTGTTAAAACCTGTTGGAGCTAAAGAACACATACCCCACCTATCCCAGCCCTCCTCCCACTACCTGTGTCCTCTGCCAAATGCCTGGTGGAACAGCACTGCACTGTCAATGGAAGGAGGGACGATCCGGGGACAGATGAACCTCTACTGGGAAGGAGTTCCACAGCCTAGGTGTGGCCACCAAGAATGCCCTCTCCATGTTCGCCATACATGATACACAAGGGACCTCAAAGAGGGCACCCCTGGCAGACTGCAGGGGTCAATCCAGGACCCGGGGAGTGAGGCGGTCATGCAGGTAAGTCAGGCTCAGACTGTATAAGGCTTGAATCAGGCCTGGAAGACTATAGGCAGAGTCTGAGATATACGCTCAAAGCCAGGGTATCAGATGTAACTCAGAAAAGGCACTCCTTGCCACCGCCAACATCTGGGCATCCAGGTGATGTTGGGAGTTGAGGAACATCCCCCAGAATCCAAACCTGGGGGGGCCAGGGAAGGACGAACCCCATGAATAATGGGAGTCACCCACTCCCCCCACTCCTCCCACCAATATCACCTCTGTGTTGTAAGGATTCAACTTCAGATGGCTCGCCCTCATCCAATCCCCCACAGCTACCAGACACTAAGTAAGCACCAAGACTGCAGGGCCTGGGTCAGTTGAAAAAGAGAGCTACAGTTGCGTGCCATCAAAATATTGACAGCTCCTAACTTCAAACCCCCTCATGATGACCTCCGCCAGAGGCTGCATGTACACGCTGAACAAGAGAGGGGACTGAATGGAACCTTGCACGACTCCACATGTGAGCTTCCCGAAGAGACGAAGAATGGTCCCCCAGGACCACTTGCTGGGTCCTTCTGGAAAGGAAAGAGCAGAACTATTTGAGAACAATTCCGCCCACTCCAGTCCAATCCTGCAATTGGGCCACCAACGTCTCATGATCAACCATGTCAAAAGCAGATGACAGATCTAACAGGAGTAGTAAGTTGGAACGACCCTGATCCAACTCATGGCAGAGGTCATCAACCAAGGCCATGAGCACAGTTTCAGTGCCATAGCCTGGACGAAAGCCGGACTGTGAGGGATCAAGAAAACTGATTTGATACTGAAGCTACTGAGCCACCACCGAATTCAATAACCTTCCCTAAAAAGGAAAGGTTAGAGACAGGACAACAGCTGGTGAGGGAGTCAACATCAAACTTCTTGAGCAGAGGTCGCACCAAGCCTCCTTAAGGCACCCTGAAACTCTGCCCTACCAGAGGGAGGTGTTGACCACCCCAGCCAGCAATGGCCCCAATGTCTCCTGGCTGCCCTTGACCAGCCAGGACAGGCACATATCTAATTTGCAAGAAGTAGCTCTAACCACCCAAAGGACATCCACCACATTGACATGAAGTAGAGGGGGACATGAACTTGCTGTGAATAGTCTCCAGATATGCTGTCCATCCAGATATGAACTTTGTAGCATGGAACCCATCTCTACTTTAAAACCAAACTCCTGTCCAATGTAAAAGCTCCATATGTGGTCAATTTCTCTCTCTCTATTATTATTATTATTATTATTATTATAATTAGCATTTGTATAGCGCCAGCTGTGTACCTGGCGCTTTACAGAACAATAAGATAGACGCAGTCCCTGCCTACAGCTTACAATCTAATAGACATGGAGGGGGGAGACAAGGAGAGGGGACATATGGAGAGACAAGGGAAAAATAACATTCAAGTGGATGCGAAGTCTCAGGTGCACGTGCTTGGCTTGGTTGCAGTTAGGCAGGAGTCTGTGGGGAGGGCAGACAGTAAAATATTGAAAGGAAAGTTCTAACAGGCATTGGGAAAGGTGGCGAGGAAGAGGTGGATTTTGAGGAGGGATTTGAAGGTGCGGAGGGAGGGGGCAAGGCGGATGTGGGCAGGGAGGGAGTTCCAGGCATGGGGGGGCAGCAAGGGAGAAGGGATGAAGGCGGTTAGGGGAGCAGGGGAGGCGAGGGAGGGGGCAGAGGAGGAGCAGAGAGTGCATGCTGGAGTGTGTAGGGGGACTAGGGCTGAGAGGTAAGGGGGAGCCAGGTTTTGAAGGGATTTGTAAGTGAATACCAGGAGTTTGTGAAGGATGCATTCGGGAAGGGGGAGCCAATGAAGTGAGGAGAGGAGAGGCTGCACGTGGTTGAAGCAACGGGCTGAGTCGATGACCCTAGCAGCGGAGCTTTGGATGGAGATAAGGGGGGACAGGTGAGAGTGGGGGAGGCCAGTAAGGGGGAGGTTGCAGTAGTCAAGGCGAGAGATGACCATGGCATGAACAAGGGTTTTGGCTGAGGAGATCGAGAGAAAGGGGTGAATCTGAGCAATGTTGTGGAGTGCGAAGCGACAGAACTTGGCAACAGAGTCAATGTAAAGTTTAAAGGAAAGTTGACTATCAAAGACGAAGCTCAAGTTAAGGGCTTGGGGAATGGGGTGGATGGTGACCCCATCAATAAGGATGGACAGAGAAGAGGGAGAGGGAGAGGAAGGGTAGGGAGGAGAGATAAGGAGTTCAGTCTTAGCCATGTTGAGCTTGCGCTGACATTGGGACATCCAGGAAGAGATATCAAAGAGACAGTTGATGAGGCGAGCTTGGACAGAAGGGGAGAAAGAGAGGGGGTGGAGATAAAGAGTTGAATATCATCAGCATAGAGGTGATATTGGAAGCCGTGGGAGGCAATGAGTTTGCCAAGGGACAGGGTGTAGATAAAGAAGAGGAGAGGGACCAGGACAAAGCCTTGGGGAACCCCAACCGAGAGGGGAAGGGAGGAGGAGTTGGAATTGGGAAGAAACACATTAAAGGAGCAGTCAGAGGGGTAGGAGGAGAACCAGTCAAGAACAGAGCTGCAGAAGCCTAGGGAACGAAGAGAGTCCAGTAGGAGTGAGTGGTCGACAGTGTCGAAGGCAGCAGAGAGGTCAAAGAGGACAAGAATGGAGTAAAGGTGCTTAGATTTAGCGACAAGTAGATCATTGGTGATCTTGGCAAGGGCAGTTTCAGTGGAGTGAAGGGGGCGGAAGCCAGATTGGAGAGGGTCCAGGGAGGAGTTGGCAGAGAGGAGTAGACAATGGGAGTAGACAGCACGTTCCAGAAGCTTAGAGGTGAAGGGTAGGAGGGAGACTGGCCAGTAACTAAAGGAGTCAGAAGGGTCGAGGGTGGACTTTTTGGGAATGGGAGAGACAGTGGCATGCTTGAAGGGGGAGGGGAAGGAGCCAGTGGAGAGGGAGATATGCTGGCAACATTGCTCAATACCCATGCAGCACTTTCTCTGCTATCCCCTGCTAAGCCCATTTTAGATGTGCAGCGGTGCAGGCAGTTTGAGATTTAAATAATCCACTTTTAGAAAAGTCACGCAGGTGGTGTTTAGATGCACCACTGCCATTGCAAACCATGGCTTGCATATTCTTTTGAAACCACATTGGTAAAACCTTGATATTGGGCTTTTACCAATGCAGTTTCAAAACAATGCACAAGCCGTGGTTTTCAATGGTGGTGCCGTATCTAAACACCATCCATGTGACTTTCTAAAAGCAGATATTTAAATCTGCCTGTGCTGCAACACGTCTAAAAGCGCCTTACTTCAAGCCATTTTTAATTAACATAACTAAAGCTTAAATGAATAGTGGATTTTCTATTTGTGGATATTATTTGCTTTCAGATAGCTGTCTGAAAAATAACTACAATAAAAATGGATATTTGCATTATTGGGTATTTGCATGGTATTTGGTATTCTATTTTGGTTACTTAATTTATTACGTTGTTTTGGTTATTTCAGTATTTCGATGACTTCATTTTGGCTGCTGCACATGCTTAAAATAGCACTAGTAGTGTCAAAATTATGTAACTGCAATACCAAAATGACAGACCTGAAATAGTTTAAATGGGCATAAAAGAAAATGCAAACAAATAAGAGTTACTTGCTTCATTGCTTTTTGTTAGGATAGTGCAAATTGGATCAATTTATTTGCACAAATATTTGCATCATCTCTAACTATTACGTTTCACAATTAAACCAAGTAGAGAAGTACTACCCCAGTTTCAGTTTATTCCAGTACTAATAAGAGCCTTCATTAGAAACCAGCAGTTGTGACTCCTGCTTCTATGTTTTAACCTTTCTGTCACACACCACTGACAGCTGGGCTCCTAGCTGATAGAGTACTGTAGAACAATGGGAGGCTCTTTCCAAGTCCTCTAGCCATGGAAGGAAAATGTATTATATCCAGTTTTCCTTGTACTTGGGTTAATCCATACATGCAATTCCACTAGCTCAATTTTGTATTTAAACAAGATAGCATTCATCTTGCAAAGGATATCAATCTCCAATTTACTGTAAATATCTCTTCATATATTTCCATTTTTACAGACCATTATTGTATCTTCAACAGTGAGAATTGTTCCTAAAGAAATGGTGCACTTTCCCAGTAAGAGGACATTTGATTCTTTTCTTTCCATCTCTTTAAATACTTTTGTTTTGCATCAATTACCCATCTGACTGTGTTCCAAGCTGTACCCATTGTGGCATCTTATTTCCTTGTGCACCTGAATCTAAAATGGAATAAACCTGATGCAATATGCTGAACTTCTATGTGCTCAATTCTGCCAGCCACCACAAAGGACAAAAGAAATATGCATGCTTGGAAATTCTACAGATGCCAGCTCCTCTCCAGAGGATGCTGTATTCTTTGGAGCAGGAAAGCTTGCTTTGAAAATGAAAGTTTCTGGCATTTCTAACTGCAGAGATAACCTCTCCTGGAAGTGGGTTGCTATTGTGGCAAGTCAGAATGTAACAGACCAACTATAGCCAGCTGCAAATGGTTGAACGTTCCAACCTTCACACCTCACTGATGCTGCAAATGCCATTTATTAAAGCGTTTGCTAAAGCTGTTCCTGGAACAGGCCGTTGAGCTACTTAGACATCCAAAAGTGTTTATCAAGTTTTCTTCCACAGGATTGCTGCCATTCCAATCTGTATGCCATTGTGGGCATTTTTAATAGGGCGAATTATGTCTCCTGAGATCCAATATTTTGTTGCTACCACGACTTGGGAAGAGGGAAGTAATTTGACAAAGTATGAGCTTACTGCGTAAAATCTGGCCACTGATTATCTCTGTCCAGTGAGGCCAATAAGTAGGAACACACAGATTTTAAAAATAATTCGCTCTACCCTAGCAGTGAAGCTAAAATCAGATCTGGCACCATCACTTCTAGCAACTAAAGGTTAGTTTAATCCTTGCAACAAACAGTTCATTCTTTTGGCTGTCTGATGAAGAAAACACAAGGGATGCAAGCACAGCTGAAGCCAATTCAGTTTTTAAATTTGCACAGTCAGCCATGGATACACTTAGAAAGCGTTTGCCCAATTCTGCTTGCTACAAGCCTGAATTACATCGGCCCCAGTGATCTGAAGTGAAAGTGTGTAATGTGAAGAATTAATGGCTACAGTAAACAGGTCAGAGGATGACAATCATTTTGTCAACTGTGACTGAAGAGGGAGTTAGTGGTGCAGTAGCTGACAAGGGATACCTGAAAGACTACTGATCTGGTGGGGATACAACAAATGGAACATGTACCGTTAAAGCAAAACCAGGTATCCCCGTTTGAATTACAGTGCTTGACTTGGTAAGATCGGGCTACCTGATGTACTGATTTCATCACCAAAATCGGTCATTAAAATGGAAAATCGGTAACTCGGTAATGATAATGCCCAGTTTCTTGGGTAACTGGGTGCCCGACTCAGTACTCAGGTAGTGACTGACTACCCCAAATAGCATGAATGGTATGGGCAGCAAATGTTCTCCCTTCTCAGCTCTATGTACAATCCAAAAGAGAACCCCATAGATTCTGACTGCTTTCTGACTTATTCTCAATCCCATGGATTCCTCCTGAGCCCAGTCCTCTTCTTTGAAGCAGGTCTGCTTTCTCCATTAATATATTGCCATCCTCTGAAACGTCTCCTCCCAGCTCCCACTTTCAGTACCAAGATCCTCATTGCTGCTTATCTTCTTTATGCTCCAAATCCAACCAAGGGTTTTCCATATGAAACTTTCCCAACAGCCCTAGGGCTGTCTCTGTTCCCTCACTTGCTCAGACTTGTTGAGACGTCTTAGAGCAACCCTTTCTTATTTGAGTTAATTATTAATTTATTGTAGTATTTATATAGCACCAGCAATGTACCTGGCACTTTGCAATCATTAATTATAGACAGATTCCTGTTCCATTGGGCTTGTAATCTAGGAGAGACAAGGGAGAGGAGACACAGCAGGGGTGGAACAGAGGGAGGGCCAGTCACACATGCATGTGCTTAGCTTAGTTACAGGGAGAAGGGGACCCTGAGTAAATCAGGGATCAGACTAAGGGAATGAGGAGCTAGGGAAAGCCTGATGGAAAAGACAGACTTTCAGGAGGAATTTGAAGGCTGGGAGGGATGGAGCAGAACAAATGTATCCAGGAAAGGAGTTCCAGGCATCAGAGCAACAAGGGTAGATACATTTTGAGGAGCAATAGAGTAATGAGCAGGCAAGGGTATTGGTAGAGAGGAGCAGAGTTCCCAGATGTGAGTGTAGCAGGAAACAAGCACAGAGAAATAGGAGGGGGCAAGGCCATGAAAGGCCTTGAAGGTAAAGACTATTTTGGGTAGTCTGTTGGGTGCGCAATCAGTACCTGAGCACTGAGTTGGGCACCTGGTTACCCAAAATACTGGGTATTATTGTTACTGGGTTACCAACATTCCATTTTAATGACCAAGGAGCTTGTGCTGAATGGATGTTCTTGGGACAATCAGGGTCAGAGCCACCTCTTGTGAACTGAACCTGTGCCCGTCCTGGCTGGTTAAGGCCAGCCGGGAGACGCTGGGGCCATTACTGGTGGGCGTGGTCAGTCCTTCCCTTTGGGAGGGCAGGGTGCCGAGTTGCCTTAAAGAGGCAGTGGTGCCGTCCCTGTTCGAAAAACTATCTCTGGATGTTGACTCCCTCGCCAGTTATCAGCCTATCTCTAACCTTCCGTTTTTAGGGAAGGTTATTGAATGGGTAGTGGGTCGACAGTTGCAGGAGCATGTGGACTGTCTCAGTTTTCTAGTTCCCTCGCAATCCAACTTTCATCCAGGCTATGGCACTGAGACTGCACTTGTGGCTTTGGTCGACGACCTTCGACGTGAATTAGATCAAGGTCACTCAACCCTGCTGATTCTATTAGATCTGTCAGCTGCCTTTGATACCATTGACCATGAGATGTTGGTGACTCACCGGCGGGACTGTGACAGGGTGGGCGGGACTGTTCTCGAATGATTCAGCTCATTCCTGGTCAGAAGAACTCAGCGAGTAGTGCTTGGGGACTATTTTTCATCTCCTTGGGACCCCTCGTGTGGAGTCCCGCAGGGTTCCATTCTGTCCTCTAATCTCTGTCTGAATTTCATCTGGGGTATGACACTGAGACTGCACTTGTGACTTTGGCTGATGATCTTTGCCGGGAATGGGATTGTGGTCATTTGACCCTGTTGATTTTGTTAGATCTGTCAACTGCATTTGATACCGTTGATAATGAGAGGTTGGTTATGTGCCTGCGGGACTGTGCAGGGGTGGGAGGGAGGGACTGTCTTGGAATGGTTCTGCTCTTTCCTGGCCAGACGAACTCAGCGAGTGGTACTCTGTGATTATTTTTCATCACACTGAGACCTCTTGTGTGGAGTCCTGCAGGGTTCTGTTTTGTCCCTTCTCCTGTTCAACGTGTATATGCAGCCACTCGGCGAAGTGATTAGGAGGTTTGGCGTGCGGTGTCATCAATATGCTGATGACACCCAGCTGTACCTCTTATCCTAACTGGTACCTTCCAGCTGTACCTGGAAGGTACCAGTTAGGATGGTCTGCCCTTGGAGGCTGATGGAACCTCAACGGTTCCAGGAGGCCCTGGGGTAGTTAACCCTGGACTCTGCAAGCCGCTCTGTGGATGAACTTGTCCAGGCTTGGAACATCTTGCTTGAGGAGGCCATTGACAGGGTGGCTCTGAGACATCCCCTGCATCTGTCTCGACATCGCAGGGCCCCTTGGTTTACTGAGGGGCTGCGAGGTATGAAGCAGGAAGGCAGGCGACTAGAGCAACGCTGGTGTCGGATTCGCTCTGAATCCGACCAACTTCTCCACAGGGCCCATTTGCGGTCCTACGTTGAGGCTGTGAGGGTGGAAAAGAAAGAATTCTTTGCCACCCTCATAGCATCTGCAAAGTTGTGTCCAGCGGAGCTGTTCCAGGTGGTGCGGGGGCTGGTCAGTCTGGCCTCCCTCCGCCTGGCTGGGGACTTGTCCCAGGCACGCTGAGGGGAGTTTACCACCTACTTTGCAGTCAAGATCGCTCGGATCCAGAGCAACTTCGACACTGGATTAGAGACAGTAGGAATAGACCATGAGGTGATTGAGGCACCGTCTGGTCCATCTTTCTGGGATGAGTTTCAGGAAGTGACGCCAGTCGATGCTGTGGTGATCCTGGGGTCAGTGAGGGCCCCTAGTTGTGAATTAGATCCTTGCCTGTCCTGGTTGGTGAAAGCCTCCAGGGAGATACTGGAGCCGGTGCTGGTGGGGATTATCAATGCATCCCTTTGGCAGGGGAGTTTGCCCTTGGTCTCAAGGCGGTGGTGGTGCACTCCATGTTGAAGAAGCCATCTTTGGATGTGGATGCACTCGCCAGTTACTGAACCGTCTCTAACCGTCCCTTTTTAGGGAAGCTTATTGAATGGGCAGTGGCCCTGCAGCTCCAGGCACACCTGGATAGCATCAGTTTTCTTGACCCCTTTCAACCAGGGTTTTGGCCTGGTCATGGTATGGAGACGGTGTTGGTGGCCTTGGTAGATGATCTCCGCTGGGTGATGGATGCAGGACGTTCGACATTACTGGTCCTGCTAGATCTCTCGACCGCATTTGATACAGTGGACCATGGGCTGCTGTTGAGACGGTGACCTGGGGGGTCTGGATGGGACCACCCTTGGTTGGTTCCAGTCATTCCTCTCGGGGACGACCCAACGGGTTGTCTTGGGAGCAGAAACATCTAGCCCCTGGGCCCTGGACTGTGGCATTCTGCAAGGTTCAATCTTGTCTCCTTTATTATTTAATGTATATATGCAGCCCTTGTGGGAGATTGTGAGAGGGTTTGCTGTGTGTTGTCACCAATACACTGATGATACCCAGCTTTACCTCTCTTTTTCAGCTGACCCAGGTCCTGCCGTCTCCATGCTATCTCAGTGTTTGGAGGCCGTGGCGATTTGGCTATGGCAGAGCAGACTGAAGCTCAATCCCGATAAGACGGAGGTGATGGTGGTGGGCCGGGTGGTGGTGTCCCCTCTTGTGGAGGGGTGCGCCCCTCTGTGACTCAGCAGGTTCAGAGTTTGGGGCTATTATTGGATGCGGGTCTCTGTCTAGATCAGCAGGTGGATGTGGTGGTGAAGGCGGCTTTCTGCCAGCGGTATCTGGTGCGGAGGCTGTGTCCGTATATCTTCAGACCCGACCTGGCCACTTTGATCCATGCCTTCATCACCTTGAGGCTGGACTACTATAACACGCTCTACGTGGGGCTTCCCTTGACGCTGGCCCAAAGGTTGCAGCTATTGCAGAATGCGGCGGCCCATCTCCTAACAGGGACGAGCTGACAAGAGCACATAACACAGGTTCTCCGTGTGCTGCACTGGCTGCCTGTAATGTGCCGAGCCAGGTTCAAGGTGTTGACGTTGATCTATAAGGCCCTGTATGGTCTTGGACCTGGATACCTCAGGGACTGCCTCATCCTCCGTGACTCAGGATGAACTCTCTGGTCCACTGGGGGCACCTTCTTGGAGGTTCCCCGCGTAAAGCAGGGGGCTACAGTGGAGAGGGCATTCTCGGTGGCTGGGCCCCGGCTGTGGAACTCCCTCCCAGAGGAAGCATGACTGGCCCTGCGTCTGCTGGCCTTCCGTCGGGCCTGCAAGACATGGCTGTTCTCCCAGGCCTTTGGAGGTGGGGAGGGGAGGGTGGGCTAAATTTTTATATGGGGATATTTTTAAATTGTTTAAAATATCTGTGTGGATTTTTATATTTTTATATTGTGATAAATAGTTTATTTTATGTTGGAAGCTGCCCCGAGATGCCGTAGGCATAGGGGGTGGCATATAAATGGAATAAAATAAATAATAAATAAATAAATTTTCAGCTGGCCCAGGCCCGTCAGTCTCAGAGCGCTTTTAAATGATACAAAAAAGGCAGCTGATCCTTTAATCAGCCATCTTTCTTTGTGCTCGTTTAAATGTTTGGCCCGGTTTGATGCCGGATCTTTCCCACATCAAACCGGCTGAGGATTCCTGCCCCCTCACTTGCGTCCCTGGGAACCACTGGGTTCCCTGGTTTGCAAGCAGGGGGAGGGGGGGAGGCGGGGGAAAGCCGGCAAAAACTGCCTCCTCCAGGCAGCGCTGACAAACCCCCTCCCCCCTTCCCCCTCTAAAGCCCCCAGCCAGTGATTAAATTTAATCACTGGCTGGGGCAGATAAAACGGCTTCTCCCAAACCCGGCTTTCTCCCAAACCTGCTTTGGAGCCGTCTTCTCCAAAACGTGCTTGGGAGAGTGCCCGTTTAAAAACGCCCTCAGCACTTACTTGGTGTCTGACGGCTGTGGGGGACTGGATGAGGGCTAATCGACTGAGGATGAATCCTGACAAGATGGAGGCAACATTGGTAGGTAAGATGATGGAGGTGGCATCCCCCATCATTGATGGGGTCCATTAGTCTCCCAGGTTCGGAATCTGGGGGTGCTCCTTGATGTGCAGCTCCGCCTGGATGTCTAGGTGGAGGCTGTGGCGAGGGGTGCCTTTCGCCAATTACATCTGGTGCGACGGCTGCGGCCGTATGTTTCGGACTCTGACCTGGCTACCCTCATCCATGCTTTCATCACCTCTAGGCTGGACTATTGTAACGCGCTCTACGTGGGGCTACCCATGATGATGGCCCATCTCATTTAAATAAATAAATAAATAAATAAATATGCTGATGACACTCAACTCTATCTCTCCTTTTCATCCAACCCAGGCCCCACAGTCTTGGTGCTTACATGATGTCTGGTGGCTGTTGGGGACTGGATGAGGGTGAGTCGACTGACGTTGAATCCCAACAAGACAGAGGTGATGCTAGTGGGGAAGGTGGTGGGTGTGGCATTCCCCATCATTGATGGGGTTCCCCAGGTTCAGAGTCTGGGAGTGCTCCTTGATGCGCACCTTCATCTAGATGCCGAGGTTGGAGCTGTGGCGAGGAACGTATTCCGCCAATTACACCTGGTGCAACAACTTTGGCCATACATCTCAGACTCTGACCTGGCCACTTTCATCACCACAAGTCTGGACTATTCTAATGTGCTCTATTTGGGGCTGCCCATGGTGACAGTTCAGAGACTGCAGCTGGTGCAGAATGTGGTGACCTGTCTCTTTATGGGAACAGGCTGCCGGGAGCATATTACACTGGTGCTCCGTTCTCTGCACTGACTGCCTATAGTAGTCCAGGCTTGATTCAAGGTACTGGTTCTTACCTATAAAGCCCTATATGGCTTGGGTCCCATATATCTGCAGAATTGCCTCACTCCCTGTGCTCTGGATTGACACCTGCAGTTGACCAAGAGTGCCCTTCTCCAAGTCCCCTGGGTATCCCAGGGGGCAACTATGGAGAGGGCGTTCTTGGTGGCCATGCTGAGACTGTGGAACTCCCTCACAGCAAAGGCCCAGATAGCCCCGGACCTCCCCTCTTTTCTATGTCAATGCAAGACCTGACTGTTCCGCCAGACCTTTGGCGAGGGAGATGGGTGAGGGTGGGTTTTTATTTTTATGAGGGGTGGTAAGGGTGGGGTATTTTTTTCTCTCCCTCCTCTTTCCCCAGGGTTGATGTTTCCCCCTCTTTTTCTCCTCTTGTCCCCCCTTTTTAGATGTTTTATGTTTATGTTGTTTGTGTATTTTTATATGTGTATTTTTATATTTTTATACATTGTAAGCTGTCCTGACCTGCCTTAGGCAGGCAGGGCGGGAGATCAAATATTTTAATAAAGAAATAAAAAATAAATTATGAGTGTGGAGTGGGTGGGAGCCTAGCACTAAGCTTAAGCTGGTGTGGAGAGGCACAAACAGACCACTTGTAAAGGAAACCAGAGATAATGTGACTCAGTCTGGGTAACTTGAACATGACTAGACATTGCCTAAGGGACCCACGCTCAGATGGACTAACTTCTTTAGCAGTTGTGGAGCAAGTAACCACTGGGTCTCATTGGTTGCTGATGGTGGGTGGGCCACCATTGCTCGCTGCTGCTGGTGGACCATGCTATGGGTACATGCTACTGCTAGCTTTTTTTGAATTTCTGCATATAGTTGTACTTTTGTGGGGTTGTCTTCTTGAGTGATTGTCCCACTTTTGCTAGCCTGCTTTTCTGGGTAGAGCTTTGGTTGTGTGTTCAAGAGCTTTGTCAGGATGTGACCAGTCGGGGAACACTTTCTAGTTTCTTTCTGGTTAATATAGTGTGTGGGGAGGGGGCCTGCCAGTGCCTTGCATAGGTTCCAAATTGTATGTGGGGCTACCTATGGTGACGGCTCAGAAGCTGCACCTGGTGCAGAATGCGGCGGCCCGGCTCCTGGTGGGGCTGGGTCATCAGGAGCACATTACACCAGTGCTCCGATCTCTGCACTGGCTGCCAATAGTCTTCCGGGCCCAATTCAAAGTGTTGGTCTTGACCTATAAAGNGGCTCAGAAGCTGCACCTGGTGCAGAATGCGGCGGCCCGGCTCCTGGTGGGGCTGGGTCATCAGGAGCACATTACACCAGTGCCCCGATCTCTGCACTAGCTGCCATTAGTCTTCCAGGCCCAATTCAAAGTGTTGGTTTTGACCTATAAAGCCTTACACAGTCTGGGCCCTGTCTATTTGCAAGACTGTCTCACTCCCTGGGTTCTGGATCGGCCTTTGCGGTCATCTGGGGGCACCCTGTTGGAGGTCCCTTGGGTTTCCTGGGGGTCCACGCAGGACAGGGCGTTCTCAGTGGCTGCACCGTGCCTCTGGAATTCCCTGCCGGTGGGGACCCAACTGGCCCCGGATCTCCCAGTTTTCTGCAGGAATTGTAAGACCTGTCTGTTCCATCAGGCATTTGCTGAGGGAGAAGGGTGAGGGTGTGTGTGTGTTGGGTTGGGGGGGGTTGGGTTTTTTTATCTCCTCACTTTTACCTTTACTTGTTATTATTATGTGATGTTTTTATTGTATTTTATTGATTTTGATATTGTTATTCGCCCCGGGCTGCCTGGCAGGAGGGGCGGGGTATACATTTAAAAAAATTAAAAAAATAAGTTCTAAACTTCATAGTGGGCTTGCCTTGCCTTGCATAGATTCTGAGTTCTGAAGTTCCAAGTAATTCCAAGGTCCCGCATTCAGAGTTCCGAATTCCCAGTTCTTGGGAAAAGCACCGAAGTGGTGCCAGGTACGTGGACTGATTACTTGGAACTTTGGACATTGGCCTGAGTACCTGGAAGTACTATTTGGTACAGACCTAGTTTAGGTCTTGTCTCCACTACAGTGTGTACTGGTTTAACATCCAACCTGATAAAAAAGTCCAACCACTTTACGGAACCCACCTTCCTGCATTCATATGGTGTTTTTAAATGAGCTAGTTGATTGGGGGGGGGAGTGGTCTGTGAGTGCTGAGTGGCACTGCCATGGAGCACCCACTCAGGTGGAGTGCGTGGGGGGCGGGGATTCAAATGGGTGACTCCCAGAGTGGTCACCATGGCCACAGAGGCATCCCCCATGCTCTTCCCCTGCCATGGACCATAGGGGAGGGGAAGGTGCACCAGGTTGGCCTTTGAAAGTGACATGCTCCCAGTGTGAGCACTGTGAAACCCGGGCTCTCCAGCATTCCCAGCCAGTTGTATTGACTTGCAAAGGCTGCTTCCCCTGCTCACAGTGCCTATGAGCAGTGGCCCTGTTTGTTCGCATGCCTAACTGCCACCATTCATATGAGCAGGGACTCTTTGACTTCTGAAGCTTCTGACCTCAAATGCAGGGATCCCTGAGAGACTGGAGTGTCACACTTTATTTCCCATTTGGATTTTGCTAAGGGAACTTTGCTGTCTCTCCCAATGGTAGGTGCCATGGCTCTTGTAAAACAGTGTGTTAAAGATCAGGAGGGACAGCATCTGTCTGTGACAATTAGCTCTCAAAACAATCTCTCTGCTGTATAAATCATTTCAGGTGGTTCCCCAGGGGGCGGAATATTTAAGTTCATCCTTCTTTTGGCCCCAGAGGAGGGCTTTTACCTTAGCCTGGTTCAACCTTTTCCCCTCCAAGGTTTCTGAGGGTAGAGTTAAAGGGATACCCTATGATTTAAGGATTTGCAAGACTTGTAGTTGGAATAAGATTGAATCTTTTTCTCATATTATATCTAGCTGTCATTTGTATGTGGGCCTCCGTACTCTGTATTTAACCCCTGATATGCAAAATATGAATGTGTCCAGTCAGATGGAACTGTTGTCTTATTACTATCTAGTCAATATTGGAATGTTACTGTTTGCATGGCAAAGTTTTTGGCAGCTGCGATTAAGGCCAGACTTGCTATTGTGAATAGCTGTAACTCCTAAAATTTATGTTGTGTACTAGGGTTCTGCTGGGTTTATTTAATAACAGTATTCTGTTGTGATGTGTAATAATGTGTTTATTTTTGTATTGTCTTGTGACAGCCTCTGGCTTTGTAATAAATTGATTTGACTATCTTTGACTTCATATGAGCAGGAGCTCCATGACTGCCTGTTGCTACGGAGCTATTTGGCTTGCCCCACATAGAGCACTCTGGATTTCCTGGCAGTGCTCTGGGCCATGAGTGTCTGCTCCATGGCTCACGGGATCATGCATCCAGCTGCTCTGTCTTCAGATGGGTGGCGGACTTCATGGCTCCTGGTGGCCATGTGGGGTAGCATCTTGTCTAAAAACTCCCATACATAGTGCTTACACTGCTGCTTCTTGGAGTTTGCATCCCTCCAGCACCTGCACTAACAGTTACCATGAGCAGGAATCCCATGTGAAACCAAAATAACTACTCTCTTAAAAAGTTAATGAAGAAAATTATTGCACCGATCCTCTAAGTGCAGCACCAGTCCCATTGAAGTGAATGGTGATGGCACCAACACAATGCTTTGAGGACTGAAGCCTGTATGTGAATATTTATATCCTTGTACCAGTTTAAGAGGAGTTAAATAAATACAGGAGCCAAGTGTAGACCAGCCCTCAATGATATTACGTCTGATTCTCACTAATGCATGAGGAGAATCAGGTCCATCATCCGAAAGTTTTTCTCAAAAGATTCATTTGTCTTCTCCAAATATCGCTTCTTTTAAACTAACAAGTAGCTGTTTTTCTAGAGCTCCTTGCAGCTGGGACTGGCACTTCAGGCTCCAGCCTTGTTTAGTAACTCCATCCTGAAGACCTGAGGGAATCTGCACAGGGAATTCAACACCTGCCCGTTGCTGTTATTTTGTTACGATGGCTGCACCTTGCCACTTGGTGCTTCATGCAGCTTTTCAACTTTTTTAAATAAATGTGTTTCAGATTTTTTATTTTGAATTTCAATGTTAGTAGCAGTTGCTTTACAATTTCAAGTTGGACAGTTTGAATTTCCTCTTTTGGGGAATGCAACATTTAAAAAAAAAAAAGAGTAAACAAAGTAAAATGCAATAGGAATTACCAGCTGGAAGAGGGAGATACACAGCATATAGCCACTGTAAGAGTGTGATCCTCTGGCAAATAACTCTGACATTAAAGATTTAATGGAGGCACAAGTCCTAGCAAAGTGAGTGAGACTTGTGCCAGTGCCTGTGCCAAGTGCAGGTGACAACATTATCCATTTGGAGGACTGCATTGCTCAGCTGCATCTGCTTGTTTGACAGATGTAAAGGGCTATCCTCCCCCTGGAAAAGCATACTGGGAAATAGTTTCTATAAAAGGGCAACCCCACAGTGGGGAAAGGTATCAGGAACCAATGCCTTAAATAAATCAATAAAATAAAAATCTTCTGTGCTGCTTTTTCTCTTTAAAAAACCCCAAACATATTTCAGCTTGGGGGCATTTTCCATTTTGAGCAGACTAGGGACTGTTTGTGAGCAGTCAAGTATGGATACTGAAGTATTCACAGACTGTATCTACCCACTGGGGGCACGAAGGTATCTTTACTTCCCACATGGAAATATTCATAACTGAGGGGGGAGTGGATTATCATTTCATTTACAGATGGAATTTTCACACACTTTGAAGTAGTGCATGCAACTTCCCAAAGGGTAACAAAATGTTACAATGGTGATTTTAGATGGATGGGCTGCCCCAGTCGTGGCCGCGCCAGCCCACTTCACCCGTGGGTAGCCCATCCGTCTAAAGGCACCCCGCCAGATGCTGATTCAGGGCCACCCATGCGTGGTCCAGGGCAGCCCCACTGCTGGTGCTCCAGAACATCCCAGAGCACCACCAGCGGAGCAGGTTGGCCAAACCCAGGGCACCAGCCCAAAGCACAGCAGCTGTCCATCTAATCATGGACACACACTGCTGCTCCACTTCCAGCTGGCTGTTGTCTCAGGCAACATCATAATGTTGTGGATACTCTATCCTGAAACTCTATGGGGTGTGTATGGGGTGCCGCATGGGCAGACCACAGGCTGGGGAGCCTGCTGGGTCTACTTGATCCTGATGCAGGTGGGGCTGGGAGCAGGCAGATGCGAGGGTGCACCCCTGGAACAGCTCCGGGGATGGGCAGCCCCACATCCATCTGAAAATACCCTAATGTTGCAGAGTTTGGACCTTAATTTCTTTAAGTAAAGGTAGAATGGGCCCTATACTTATAAAAGTAGGTCTCTTCATCAGTGGAGAAATAACAGTCCAAATTAGGTGTAGGGGCAGCCCCCCTTTTATCACAGAAGCTCTTCTATTTCTAAAAAGCACTCATCTAACATCTTCTCCCTCACATAAATCAGGCTGGAATTCCCAGTTTTATGATTATTATGATTATGATTATTTATTAATGACATTGGCCAAACCAAACCAAGCTTTACAATTTCTTTTTCAAAGCTCTTCCACTTCTGACACAGAAACAACAGCTGCTCCTTTTTTTAAAAAAAGAATATTCAAATCATAGAGAAGGATGTGCATCTTTCCCAAGCTAACAACCTTGCCAGTTATTGGCTTGTGTCTAACCTTCCCTTTTTAGGGAAGGTTATTGAACGGGTAGTGGCTTGGCAGCTTTAGGAGCATTTGGACTGACTCAGTTTTCTGGATCCCTCACATTCATCAGGACTATGGCACTGAGACTGCGTTAGTGGCTCTGGTCGATGACCTTCACCAGGAGTTAGACCAGCGCCGTTCAACCCTGTTGATTTTGTTAGACCTATCGGCTGCTTTTGATACCGTTGATCACGAGTTGTTGGTGACGTGTCTGTGGGACCAAGCAGGGTTTAGTGGGACTGTTCTTGAATGGTTCTGTTCATTCCTCTCAGGGAGAACCCAGCAGGTAGCACTTAGATGTGAAGACTGCATTCCTACATGGTGATATCAAAGAGGACATCTACATGCAGCAGCCACCAGGATTCAAAGAACCTGAGAAGGAGGAACTTGTGTGAAAACTTCAAAAGAGTATCTATGGCCTAAAGCAAGCAGCGAAAGCCTGGAACGAAAGATTGAATCAATTGCTCCTTAAGGAGAAGCTGACCCCTGCCTATACTCAAAGTTCAGAAATAAAAGGAGGACATACATTCTAACTTATGTGGATGATCTGATTGTATGCCATGAAAACAAATGAGATTGTGATGAAATCATCAGAAATCTGAACAAGGAAATAGAGGTGAACGACTTGGGAGGTATCGCTTACTTTCTTGGAATACAAATAGAACGAGAAAAAGATGGAAGTTTCCTTCTCAATCAAAAACAAAAGATAAAGGACATTTTAGAATGCCTAGGTATGACAGAGGCTAATGAAGTGGGGACACCTATGGAAGCAAATTTCCTAAGCCAGGAAGGCAACGACGAGCCCCTACCACAGGACAACCAGTACAGAACTGCAATTGGCAAAATGTTGTATGTAGCCACCGTCACAAGGCCAGACATTGCCGCTGCTGTAGGAATACTAAGCAGAAAAGTAAGTGCACCAACCCAAAAGGACTGGATAGCAGTCAAGAGGATGGCACGGTACCTGAAGGGCACAGTGCATTTAAACTTAAAACTACCAGCAAACGAGAACCCCAGATTGATGAGATATATGGATGCGGACTGGGCCAGAGACAAGACTGACCGCAAATCTGTGAGTGGAAATGTATTTCTGTATGGAGGCGGAGCAATCAGTTGGACTAGCCAGAAACAGTCATTAATTGCCCTTTCATCCACAGAAGCAGAATTTATTTCAGTCACTCAAGCATGTCAAGAGGTAGTATGGCTACACAGACTACTAAAGGACTTTGGAATAGACGAACCAAAGCCAACTGAGATGTATGAGGACAATCAAAGCTGCATTCAGCTTACAAAAATGGAAAGGACAAAGCCAAAGTCGAAGCACATCGACACCAAGCATCACTATGTGCAAGAAGCGCAAGAAGAAGGACTTGTTGAAATGATTTATAGCATCGTCTTCGGCAATATATTTCATACTCTGATCTGGCCACTATCATTCATGCTTTCATTACCTCAAGATTGGACTATTGTAATGCGCTCTATGTGAGGCTGCCCATGGTGATGGTTCAGAGACTACAGCTGGTGCAGAATGCGGTGGCCCACCTCCTTACGGGGATGGGCCACCGGGAGCACATTACACCGGTGTTCCGTTCTCTGCACTGGCTGCCTATAGTATTCTGGGCCTGATTCAAGGTACTCGTTCTTGCCTATAAAGACCTACATGGCTTGGGCCCTACCTATCTGTGGAACTACCTCATGCCCCAAGATCCCCATAGTATTTATAGGGGATACTATGGAGAGGGCGTTCTCAGTGGCTGCTCCAAGGCTGTGGAATTCCCTATGGGTGGAGACCAGAGTGGCCCTGGATCTTCCTTCGTTTCAGTGCCAATGTAAAACCTGGCTGTTCCATTAGGTCTTTGGTGAGGGTGAGGGTGGGTTATTTTAATTATGGGGGAGGTGATGCTCCCCTTTTACTTGCTATTTTATCTTCTTGTTTTTGTTGTTGTTTTATATATGTTTTTATTCTTGTAAGCTGCCTCAGGCTACTAAATTTGAGAAATAAATAAATAAATAAATCTCACCAAGCCATCCATATTATCCACCCTCCTCCAAATCAGTGCTCCACATTTTAAACTGGTAGATTTTTTGTTTTCTTATAGACCTGTCAAGTTGACAGAGCCTCACTGCACTTCTGTGCCAAAATAACCCATACACAGGGGGTCATGTTCACGGCATTTTCCACAGTGATGGTGATGGAGAAAATGCAGTGAATACATCTAATGATGTACAAATAAACACAAATAATACAAATACTTGCCCATATTCACAGGCTAGTCCCATGGACTGCTTTCCTTCTGCACAAGGTATTAATTATTATTATTATTATTATTATTATTATTTTATTTATTAGCATTTGTATAGCGCTAGCTATGTACCTGGCGCTTTACAGAACAATAAGATAGATGTAGTCCCTGCCTATGGCTTACAATCTAATAGACATGGAGGAGGGAGACAAGGAGAGGGGACATAGGGAGAGACGCGGGATGAATAACATTCAGCGGATGCGAAGTCTCAGGTGCATGTGCTTGGCTTGGTTGCAGTTAGGCAGGAGTCTGCGGGGAGGGCAGACAGTAAATATTGAAGGAAAGTTCTAGCAGGTGGTGAGAAAGAGGTGGATTTTGAGGAGGGATTTGAAGGTGCGGAGGGAGGGGGCAAGGCAGATGTGAGGAAGGAGGGAGTTCCAGGCATGGGGGGCAGCAAGGGAGAAGGGACGAAGGTGGTTAGGGGAGCAGGGGAGATGAGGGAGAGCAAGGGAGGGGGCAGAGGAGAAGTGAAGAGTGCGTGCAGGAGTGTGTAAGGAGACTAGGGTTGAGAGGTAAGAGGGAGCCAGGTTGTGAAGGGATTTGTACGTGAACACCAGGAGTTTGTGAAGGATGCATTGTGGAAGGGGGAGCCAGTGAAGAGAGGAGAGGCTGCACGTGGTCGAAGCGATGGGCTGAGTGGATGACCCTAGCAGCGGAGTTTTGGATGGAGATAAGGGGGGACAGGTGAGAGCAGGGAAGGCCAGTAAGGAAGAGGTTACAGTAGTCAAGGCGCGAGATGACCATGAGATGAACAAGGGTTTTGGCAGAGGAGATGGCAAGAAAGAGGTGAATCCTAGCAATGTTCTGGTGTGGAGGGCGAAGCAACAGGACTTGGAAACAGAATTGATGTAAGGTTTAAAGGAAAGGTGAGTATCGAAGTCGAAGCCCAAGCTACGGGCTTGGTGAATGAGGTGGATGGTGACTCCATCAATAAGGATGGACAGGGAAGAGGGAGAAGAAGGGTAGGGAGGAAAGATAAAGAGTTCAGTCTTAGTCATGTTGAGCTTGAGCTAACATTGGGACATCCAGGCGGAGATGTCAGAGAGACAGTTGATGAAGCAGGCTTGGACCGATAGGGAGAGAAAGGGGGTGGAGAGATAGACTTGAGTGTCATCAGCATAAAGGTGGTATTGGAAGCCGTGGGAAGCAATAAGTTTGCCAAGGGACAGGGTGTAGATAGAGAAGAGGAGTGGGCCCAGGACAGAGCCTTGGGGAACCCCAACCAAGAGGGGGAGGGAGGAGGAGTTGGAATTGGGAAGAGACACATTAAAGGAGTGGTCAGAGAGGTAGGAGGAGAACCAGTCAAGGACAGAGCTGCAGAAGCCTAGGGAGCGGAGAGAGTCCAGTAGGAGTGAGTGGTCAATGGTGTCAAAGGCAGCAGAGAGGTCAAAGAGGACAAGAATGGAGTAAAAGCACTTAGATTTAGCAAAAAGTAGATCACTGGTGATCTTGGCAAGGGCAGTTTCATCATCATCATCATCATTTATTGTACGGCTAAACAAAAGCTCATTGCCGCAAACAGCAAAGTAAAATGTATATACAAAATAAAAAGGCATGAGTACATAAGTACAAGTACATCAAAACAAGCTAAATGTACCAATATAACAAAACACAAATACCACAGACGGGAACCAGTCATACAGTATATGCCGGCGGACTACAAATACTATTTACTAATTCCTCATTCACTATATCAGCGACCTATAAGGAATCCTGTAAACGAATACCTAGCTCTTCTGTGGAGATACTTTGGAAGGGCAGTTTCAGTGGAGTGAAGGGGGCAGAAGCCAGATTGGAGAGGATCCAGGGAGGAGTTGGCAGAGAGGAGATCCAGTCAGTGGGAGTAGACAACACGTTCCAGAAGCTTAGAGGCGAAGGGTAGAAGGGAGACTGGCCAGTAACTAGAGGGGTCAGAAGGGTCGAGGGTGGAATTTTTGAGTATGGGAGAGACAGTGGCATACTTGAAGGCGGAGGGGAAGGAGCCAGTGGAGAATGAGAGATTAATGACATGTAAAATGGGGGGGGTGACAGTGGGAGCAATGGAGGTCAGGAGGCGGGAGGGGATTAAGTCGAGAGGGCAGGTGGAGGGGTTGGAGGAAGAGAGCAAAGAGGAGATTTCCTCAAGGTAGGCAGGAGGGAAGGAGGAGAGGGGAGAGGGGGAGGGGTGGTGAGGGAGCAGGGAGAGGAGACGGGTGGGAAGCAATGTCTTGGCGGATCTTGTCAATCTTAGAGGTGAAGAATGATGCAAGATCCTGAGCAGAAAGGGAAGAGGGCGGAGGGGGGCAGGGGGGCTTGAAAAGGGAGTCAAAGGTGGAGAAGAGGCGGTGGGGGTCACGAGAGTAGGATTCAACCCAGGAGGCATAGTAGTGTTGCCTTGCCAGGAAGATAGCGGAAGAGAGGGAGGAGAGGGAGAATTTATAGTGGAGGAAGTCAGGGTGGGAGCGGGATTTGCGCCAGAGGCGTTCAGCAGCCAGGGTGCAGGACCGGAGGTAGTGTATAGTAGGGGTGAGCTAAGGATGGGGGTTTTGGGGTTGAAAGGGGCGGGAGTCAAGGGGGCAAGGGAGTCGAGGGTCATGGTGAGAGAGGCATTGAGAGAAGAGATGGCAGTGTCAGGGGAAGAGGAGGAGAAGACAGGAGGAAGGAGTGGGGAGAGGGAGGAAGCAAAATCTAAAGGGTTAATAACCTGCAAATCACGGAAGGGTCATGGAGTCAGGGATGAAGGTGGGGGTTGATGGGCGAGGTTGAAGGAAGCGAGGTAATGGTCGGATATGGGACAAAGGTCAAAGGAGAGGTCAGCAACAGGACAGTTTCTGGAGAAGATGAGATCGAGAGAGTGGCCACCAGTGTGGGTCGGGGAATCAGTCCAGAGATGGAGATCAAAGGAGGAGGCTAGGGAGAGAAAGCGGGAGATAGAGGGCTGGGAAGGTGCGTCAACATGGATGTTGAAGTCATCAAGAATGAGAGCAGGGGTATCATCAGAAAGGAAGAAGGTAAGCCAGGATTCAAAGTCTGGGAGAAAAGAGGAAAGGAGGCCGGGAGGGCAGTAGATGACAGTGACACAAAGACTAAAGGGGGGAGAAGAGACACACAGAGTGAGCCTCAAAGGAGGGGAAGGAGAGAGAGGGACTGGAATCGACAGGGGTTGGCAAGGAGAAGGCCCACGCCACCACCCTGGCCTTCTGGGTGGGACCAGTGAGAGAAGGAAAGGCCTCCAGAGGAGAGGATGGCAGGGGTGACAGAGTCAGAGGGAGAGATCCAGGTTTCTGTAAGTGCAAGGAGTTAGAAGTGGGGAGAGAGGAAGAGGTCGTGAATGAAGGGGCCTTTTTAATGGAAGAGTGGCAGTTCCAGAGGGAGCAGGAGAAGGGAAGTTGATCAGGGGGAAGGCAGGGAATGTGGATGAGGTTGGGGGATGTGGAGCGATGGGGCTTGTGTGGACTGTGGTGCGGAGGAGGGGGCTTGCAGGGAATGGTTAAGGGGGGTGAAGGGGAGGAGGGGGAATAGGCAAGGGGGGAAATAAGGGGTGGGGAGGTTGGAGAAAGAGCATTGGAGGGAGAGGGAGAAGCAGGGGAGACACCAGCAGTGGGAGAAGGAGAGGAGAAATGGAGGGCGAGGGAGTGGGGTAGAGAAGGGGAGGCAATCCAGTGGTTGGTAATCCAGTGGTGGTGTGAGCGATGACTGTACGAGGCTGCATTGCACTGGTGCTGGGGCCAGTGCCTCGCTCCGGCCTCACAATGGGCACAAAATGGCCAGCACCCTTTTGTCGCCGCCCTTCGGGCACCGTCCGAGGACTACCACCCCCGGGGGGTGGGGGGGCAGCTGCCTTATATGCTGGCTGGGGAGAGGTGTTCCAGGTGTGAGCACTTGCCTGCAGGGAATGGAGATTGTGTTACGCAGGGCTGGGGGAAGGGCTACCAAAGGGGCTTTTCTTGGTTCCTTTCCTGCAGTTGGTTCCTTTCCTGCATTGCTCAGTTCATTCAGGATTGATCTACAGATAGACTTTACACCAAAATAGGTAAAATTGTTCTAAACCATCACCTCTTTTGCTGCACCAGCATATATCTGTGTAGAAGCTCTTAGGGTGCTTTCAGACGTTATGACTGCCGCCACCACCACCGCAGACCTCTCTGGGCAGTGGAGGCAGCCATCGCTCTGGCTCAGATTTGCCAGGTCACCAAAGAAGCGTGAAAGCGTCAAATACAGGCCCACAGAGCCTCAAACTCATCCCCTGGAGGGCCTGACAAGTGGCAAGTCAGGAAAGGGCTGCCAACACATGGCACCCCTGAGTAACTTAGAACTAACAATATATGTGTAACATACATGAACACAGGACCTGCAATGCAGGAAGCCCCAGGCCCCTCAAGAAGGTTGAATCGAACATCAAAAGCGAATTACAATATTACTTCCCTTTTTTCTACTGAGTGACTCAGTGTCTGGCAATCTAATATTCCTGTGTTAGCAAGGGTCCAGTCCACCATTTGGCAAAGGTCTCACCTGGATCCAGCACTAGGGAGTAGATAGAAAAAGAATTGCCAATGGCTTGTCTGAAAACAAGTTGCACAGTTTTAAACTAAAGGTGTGATAAATCAATGTAAACTCAAGCATGGAAACTTATATTGGATTCAAGCGGTTTACTGGTTTAGCTTGCATACGTAAATTTATTGTGCAAACTAAACTGACATAATAAACCGAGTGCAAACTAAGGTGTGTCCAACACACAGTTGTATCAGCTCTGTTTGAAGTCACAGTTAGGGCGCCATCCATTAAAGTCAATGGCTGAACTCTAATTGAATTTAATAGTGGAGGAATGCTCCCACAGTTAAATTGGTGTAACTTTTGGCTTTGACCAGGCCTGCATCACTGTTCTTTCTGGAGTTATTTTTAGGGGAAATTCAGCTACGTGCCACCCCTTCGTCATAGCACTGAGCCAAGTGTCATTAATGTTGTCATTAAGAGACAAATTGTATGAAAGTTGCTGGTGTTAGAATTCTGACATTGGAGACATGTGAAGGTTCCCCAGGAAGCAACAAAGCTTAACTGGCAGGATATATTAATTACATTTCCAAAGTGTCCTTTCTGAGTGAAATGTGTGTATCACATACAGTAAGAAATACACAGCATAGTAAAATTGATACATTTCATTCTGAAACGGGATAAATAATCTACTAGAAGAAAATGCACTCAGGAAAAAAAAGCTAGCCTGTTGCATCTGACACATTGCCTGTAAAACAGGCATATTAACTACTGATCCGGATAATCATTGCCTTTCTTGAGTCTACTGTCAGATTCTCAATTAGCTATATCTTTCATTCATTGCATCTGACAATGCTGTTCATCAGCTACTAGCTTGGAGGCAGTACATCAAAGAGTACTGGCCTATATGGAACATCAGTTACTGAATCCAATACATCAACTATTAAGTGTTATATATTCTTGTTAAGTCAAATATATATCATAATAAACCAGATAATATAACCTGAACAAACGCGCTGTATCTAGTATGTAGCATACTAAATCCAAGTTGCCAATTGCTAATTGAAAATATATTCCCTAGTACAGCATATCAATATAAATCAAAGGCATTTTCTGTAAAACCCATTCATCATGTGCAAGATTAATACTCAGGCAACTGTAAATGTTTTTCTACTGCATTCATTTGGCTAAGCTGGAGAATGGTAATAGCCTTGAGGTTAAACACACAATACAGTATACTGGAACTGCTAAGTAGTCACTACTTTTTCAGCCTAAAAATTAAACAAGTTATACCAGCTAGTGAATCATCATGAGTTAATATGCCACATATGTTTCAGTGTAGCCATCTCTTAAAGTTCTAGATTTGAATAGAGGTCATGCACACGTTCCTTTTAAACATCACTTATGTGGGAACGCAGAGAGGAATGTAAATGAATAGTGAACACATTTAGAAGACAAACCATACAGAAAAGTTATCACTATGATATATCAAACCAATGGGTGTTTTCAAATTAGATGCTACCCCACATGGCCACCCAGAGACCATGGATCTGATCACCCGAGTTAAGATGGAGTGGCCAGATGCATCCATGGAGCACGCACTCATGGCCACGTATGGAGCACCGCAGGGAAATCTGGAGTGCTCTGTGCAGGGCATGCCAGTGGACAAATGGATGCATGGTAACAGGCGGCCACAGAGCCGCAGTCCATACGAACATCGGCAGCCAGTCACATCAGCAGACAAGTTTACCACTTATAGGCACTGTGGTGGGAAGTGGCTTTTGCAAGTCACAAGAACTTAGGGATGGGCGAACAGATCGCGGTTTGAGTTCGGCCGTTCGGTTCAACTGCGTTCGTTTTGGCCGTTCGTTTCAGTCGTTTGTTTCGGCTGTGTTCGGTTTGGCCGTTTGGTTCGGCAGTTTGGCTAGTTAGCTGAGTTCGGGTTTGACTGTTCGGTTTGGCTGTTCGGTTCAGCCGTTCGGTTAGGCTGTTCAACTGTTCAGTTTGGCCGTTCGGCCATTCGGGAAATGTTGTTATGGGTGTTTTTTGTTTTTTATATGTTTTTTTGGTTTTTTATTGGGTTTTATATGGTTTTCTTTTGTTTTTTATTTGTTTTTTTTGTTTTTATATGTTTGGTTTTTTAAAAAAAATATCTAATATTATATCTATCTATCTACACTAAATCTAACTGCTATTAACTATTCTAAATGCTATGAACTAAATTGATTATCTAATAAGTACACAGGCCTACTCCTACAAACACTAAAACTAAATCACTAAGCTAACTCCTACAACTCTCTACATCTACCTATCTATTCCCCCCATCCCATATCCATATATAATATATATACATCCCATATATATGGGATGAGGGGGGAATCACAAACAGAATAGGAGTCTGTAGTGAAATACATACATACTCAATGAGTCTGTACAGTGAAATGCATAACACAAAGTTTCAGTTTAAGGTTTAAGTTTTATTTCAGTACAAAACTGAAATGAAACTTAAAGCAATCTAAAAATCCTACTCAACATCTGATGTTCAGGAACAGTGACTAGCTCAGAAGGTGTTGGGAAGGCGGGAGGCAGATAATTAGTTTCGTTTCTTGCAAGCCTCTCCACCCCTGGTGCCTGGAGGTCTGCTCCTCAGTGACTGACTACACCTCCCTGTCATGTTTGACCTTCGAGTGAACCTTTTTTTGCCACCCGAACTCACCCAAACGCGATCCGAACTGACCGAACTGTTCGGCCATTTTGCCGTTCGGTGTTCGGTATGTTTACGTTCGTGTTCATGTTCGTGTTTGGTTGTCCGAACAGTCCGAGTTCGGGCCGAACTCCGAACTTCTGAACCGTGTTCGCCCATCCCTACAAGAACTGGCCAGGAGTGCTGGGAATCCCGAGTTCCCCAGCACTCACACCAAGAACATGTCACTTGCAAAGGTCAACCCGGCACACTTTGTGGCTGTCTCTGTGGCCATGGTAGCCAAGCTGGGAGCTGCCCATTAGAATAATTCCCCACGCACTCCCCCTGTGCGGGTGCTCACGTTGCTCATTTAAAAACATCAATGTGGGCCACCACTATGTTTGAAAACACCCTTTGTCTCAGTTCTGTTATCTGAATACCTTCTCATTCCAGATAGAGATTTTTCAATGTAATATTGGAAAGTAACTGTTTTATGATAACCCATGTGTGTGTGTGTGTGTGTGTGTAATAGAATGTGTGCATATATACATGCACACACACTGTGTGCACGCTGGAGTTGGACTAAATGACCCGTAAGGTATCTTGCAACCCTAAAAGTCTATAAATAAATGCTATGATTTGGAACATGTTGTGAAGAAAATGCTAATTGTGTGTGTTCTGTGGAGACAGGAAATGCAAGATGTCTCCAGAGTGGACATTTGATGTTGGGTGACCGAGTCCAAACTATCTTCAAATGCAGCACCTTCACCAAATGCCTTTACTACTAAAGAAAACTAAGTAGAAGTTACTAATGTGTCTTTACTGCTTGCTTTTCATATTAGAGGTACAGGGACTGGGCATCAGTCCAAAGCAATAATTTTAGTCAGGCCCTCTTACAACAAAGAGAAGAGGAATAATGAGTATTTTATGTAGAGTGACCTTCTGTGATGCTAAGTTTTATTTACTTGCCAAGAGCTTGAGATTGTAAGTAACTTATCTAAATGAGTTTAAGAGAAACTATTTTCTGAAACACTCATGGCTTATTGTGTGGATTTCCTAACTCTGTGTTCCAGAAATGTAGAAAGAAAAAAAAGAGAAAAAATTGCGCATAGGTCCTTTTAAAATGAGATGGACCCACACATGCAGACGCATGTCCACTGTGTGGGCATGAGTGGGTGTGTCTCATTTGTACAGTGGCAGTGGGTGGGTGGGCGTACATGCAGGTTCCCATATAAGGCAAATCCCCACCCACCTCCATCCATTCCCCCTGCATGAAGCAACTGGTAAAAAGGCTGGTTGCTCCACGGGGGGTATGCGGGGAGATGAGGAGGGGATGGGTGTGCGCCCATGTGCACACGCACACATGCACCTCCTTTACAGGGGCGTGCCCACAGACCGCCCCTCAGACACAGCCCGTTTAAAAAGGGCTGTAGAGAAATATGAGGTATGGAAGGTGCCCTCCAAGCAGCTGTTAATACTGAGTGATTTAGATTACTTTTGTTTCTAAAGAAGCCAATAAGGCCAGCTACTACAGGACAACTCAGACTTCAGGGGGAAATCATTAGCATGCCATCCTACAAGTATCTGAGATGGTGTGTAAAATAGCCATGTATATAACTATATACAGACACACATATCAATGTGCCTCTTACTTATGTTTCCAGCATGGTTGGGGCCTCTCTAGCTTAAGGACCCAACTGAAAGTACTCTTATATGGGTAAAGTAAATTAAGTTTTGGTAAGATCAAGCCCTGTTTGTAAATCAGCTGGAAAGTATTACAAAAGTGCAGGGATTTAGTTTTTATTTATCATCAGTAATGATAATAGTTTTCTCCTGATGTGAAGAGGGTGAGTGAGATAATAGAACACAGGTCATTACATTCTCCTTCCTGATCATTCTTGGAAAAAACACCAATGCTATGGTGCTAAAACATCTGCTATGTCAGCAGATAAGAACTGTGTTGCTACTTAGAATCTCAATTAATATCCTGACTGATAAGTGCATCGATAACTGCTTGTAGGAACGTATTTTCTCTTAAGGAGTTTCCTTTGTGCCTCTCCCCTGTTTATACTGACATGAAGAATAGCAGAGTTATTAGACCACAAGTAATTTCCCACTAGGGAATGAGTCCCAGAGATGACTTCAGTGCTATATGATTTTCATTCTGAACAATGTCAAGGATACACTCACTAGTTTTGAAACAGACAAACAGAATATGAATCTGGTCACAAGCTTATCTTCTCAGCTAAAGAAATACATGTCTATGTAGTAGTGTGTTCAGAAGTGACCCTTTCTGAAGGTGCAACTCACTACTGAGACTTGGCATGGATAGATCCATCCAATAAAAAAATAACTACAATATTACTCAGCTCCTGTGAATAGGGATAGACAGGAAAACAGCAGGGAATGGAAGGGACACATCTTTCCCGGAGGCTGAGGAAGAGGGGACAGTCAAATCCATTATTGTGATACTGTCCCTGTTGATTTCCTGTAGTACTGAAAAATGTTCCCCAAGCTGGGGCACAAAAGGCTGTACATGTGAATTTTTTCTGCTTGTGATTTGGGTGCATCTCACCACCATTAAAGCTCAAGGGAGTTTTGCCACTGACTTTTATGAAAGGAAGACTGTGATTTAGGTTTCCTATACACCGTGATATTTTCCCCTCACAAACACCATACTACTATGGAAAAATAAAGAACAAAGCACTGCTACCTCATTCTATAAGTAAACCAGTAGAATGGTAATACATGGACATATGGAGAAACTGAACTCAGGATGCTTAGCATGGCTCTCCCAAGCCTAGCTTTTCAAAATGCCTGTCATCTTTAATCTTGTTCAGGATGAAGCCACTGTCCTTGCTTGTATCATGGAGACCTGGCTGGACAATGCAGATGGGCCTATATTGGCCCAGCTGAGCTGGTGCCAGCTGAGTACTCTGTGCAGCATCAGCCTCAGGTTGGGTGGGCGGAATGGTGGTGATTTGGGCCTTTTTACACAGGCCACATGGGGGTGGGGTCAGTGTGAGCGCCGGTGCATATGCAGTGGGTGGGAGGAGGGTGTAGACAGGCGCACACTGATCTCCACCCACCTCCACCCATCTACACACATGAAACAACTGCCGTTTTCACCGGTTGCTCCATGTGTGGGTGATGGGTGGAGGTGGGTGTGCATGTGCATTCGTCGGGAGCACGTACGCACACCCACGCACTGTGGCTTTTACACAAGACTCACCCATGCATGAACACCTTGATTTCTGGGTGTTCATTCATGCGTGGGTGTGACTCATGTAAAAAGGGCCTCAAAGGGAACATCTGTCCTTTTGAAGGTGTCCAGCGCCTAACTTGTCGAATATGCAGTGTGTCCACCTTGGTTTTGAGGCCCGAGATAGATTGGAGATTCCGCTAGTGTACCGACCACCCTGCTAAACCAAGCTGGCTGCGTTGGTCTTGGAAGTGGTGTTGAGGATGACAAGACTTATTGTTCTGAGTGACTTCAACAGCATCCACCCCGAGGCTGACCTTTTAGGGCCAGAGCAGGATTTCATGGCCTCCATGGCAACCATGGGCCTGTCCCACATAATATCTGGCCCGACGCATGAGGCGGGGACACATGATTTGTTTATTTATTTGAATTTCTACCCCACCCTTCCCCTAAGGCTCAGGACGGTACATAATAAAAACATACAGACTCCAACTAGAAACAGGCTTGGATTCAGTAATTACAAGGGTTAGTATTAGGATGCTAGCCTTTTGGTTTAAAATCTTGACCTACTCCTTGCGGAGGGTTCCTAAAATGTGTCTCTTAGAAGACAATCTTTTACCTATCAATCACTGTGGTTGCTTTTTGTGTCACATACCATCTGTATGATGGGTTTTGTTATTATCGGTTATTATCTCTCTGATAATGAAAGTTTTTTCCCAATCTGATAAATTGCTCCTTTATAGTAGAATTCATGATGTGGCATATCAAACTGATTTGGCAACAGTTCACTTTTTGTGTATAGCCCTCTATATATTTGTTGAGAAAAGTGGGAAGGTTTGGAGAATTATCTGTCTTTAGATTTGAAACCCAATTTAAGAGTCGCACTAATGAGGCTAAGACTGGAACAAACTCTGACAGTGATGACAGAGGGCTGTAGACTGGGCATTCCTAGAACGGGGAGGGTGCATTTCTATTGTGTTCAGGTTATAGAGGATACTGTCCATTATTTCCTTGAATGCCCATTATATAGTGTCCCCAGAAATATGTACTTGTTTCCATTACCACGCTTTCTAAGGGCTTTTTTGCAACAGGAAAAATGGATATGGATTATGTAGCAAGAGAAAGAGTCATTTACATTGAGGTTAGCTGCTTTTGCCTTTAAGGCAGAGGATCTTAGGAAACATTTTATGTTGTCCAAATCATTGAAATCTCTGTAAATTAATTGTCTTGACCTGTATTGTTTTATTTATGTTGTTCAGATCATGGCAAACACTGGTATATCTGCTATAATAAAATTAAATTTGAATAACATACAGAAAATACAATAAAACTCCATAAAAACAAACTCATTAAAGCCCACCCTCACTCCCAAACCCTCCCACCTCATCCCCTAACCCTGCCCGCCCAAATGCTTTACAAAAAAGAAACAATTTGCACTGCCTTCGGAAAATGCTCAGGCCTGGGCTCTGACAGACCTCTGAGGGAAAGGAGTTCCATAAAATAGGGGCAGCAACCGAAAATACCTGTCTGCAGGCTCTTGTCATGTGAACAGGATTAGCAGGTGGCACCTGCAGGAGAGCACTCCTGACCAACCACAGGGGTCATAATGGAGCATAGAAGGAAAGGCTGCCTCTTAGATATGTTGGACTTAAATGTTTTGCAATGGCCTGGATAATAGGGTTCTGAATATTGGGGGTGTTGTTAAGACATCACTGTCATGGTCAGTTCATTACCTTCTGTGGGCCTGGGTCCCTGCACTCCTTAGCCCCTATCGGGGTGGTGAACCAGTTAGGTTGGTCCACCCCCAGAGACTTAAGGAGCCAATTAGATTCCAGAACTCTCTGGGGGATATAGCCACTGATTTTGGCAGCTGCTCTGTGGATGGCCTGGTTGACTTGTGGAATACCATGTTGATCAAGGCCATTGACATGGTAAAACCCAGGCATCTGCTTCCTCCATGGCATCAGCACAGATCCTCCTGGTTTATGGGGGACCTGCAGCAAATGAAGCGGGAGATGAGGCAGTTGGAGCGCAGGTGGTGTTCGATTCATGCTGAAGCTGACCGATTGCGCCATAGATTGATTTTAAAGGACTATGGGGTGGCTAAGGTGGTGCCAAGGACTGATCTCCTCTCCGCTACCATAGCATCTGCAAAGTCCCATCTAGCAGAGCTATTCTGGGTGGTGACCAGTCTGGTGAATCCAGACTGTCTCCGTCCTGCAGCTGAGTCATCTTCTGACTGCTGTGAATAATTTAATACCTAATTTACAGACAAAATTGCTCATCCTCACCTCAACTTGGGGGCTGCTAGTTCTTTGGCCGAGTCAGAACTTGGGGCTGTGGAGGCGCAGTCTTATCCTGTTTATTTGGATCAGTTGCTGTCACCCATCGAGGCATGGATGTCCTTGCGACAATGTGGGCAACCAGTTGTAAATTAGATAGTTGCCTGGACAGGGTACCAGATATCCTCAAGATGGCAGCTGTTCAGCCCCTGCTCAAAAGTAGACCATCACTTGATGCTGACTCCTTGGGCAGCTATTGCCCCAACTTTGACCTTCCCTTTTTAGGGAAGGTTATTGAACAGGTGGTTGCCAGGCAGCTACAGTGACATCTAGATGCAATTGGATGCCTGTATCCATGTCAATCTGGCGTTTGTCCTGGGTATACACTGAGACTATGCTTGTGGCATTGGTTGACAATCGTCACCGAGATTGGCAAGGGATATTGTACCCTGTCCTTTTAGATCTTTCAGCGGCCTTTGATACAGTTAACCATGAGGTATTGTTGACATAGCTGCGGGACTGCAACTGGTACAGAATGCAGCAGGGGCCATGCTAATCTTCTCTGTATCGTTCCAATTTTAGTTTGTGTGCTGCCAAAGCAAGCACATATATACTAAAATGCAGAATGTAGCAGCCCACTTCTTGATGAGGGTGGGTCACTAGGAGCACATTACACCAATGTTTAACAGTCTGCATTGGCTGCCTATAGCATTCCAGACACAAATTCAAGGTGCTAGTATTCACCTTTATGGCCCTAAACTGCTTGAGCCCTCCACCTCTCTTTTTCATCCGACCCAAGTCTGGCAGTCTCGGTGCTTTCCCAATGTCTGGCAGTTGTGGGGGACTGGATGAGGCTGAGTTGACTGAAGCTGAACCCTGATAAAAATGAGGTGATGTTCGTTGGCAGGGACAGTGATCTGGGTGAGGGTGGGACACCCATCATTGATGGGATTTGCCCTCCTTTGGTCTCTCAGGTTCGGAGCCTTGGGGTGCTCCTGGATCCTCAGCTGTGCCTGGATGTCCAGGTAGCGGTTGTAGCTAGGAGTGCCTCTCACCAATTACATTTCACCAATTTTTTCTTGACATTTGAATTGTTGTTTTTATTGGATGTTTTATATATATTTTATTGTATTTTAATTGTATTTTATTGATTGATTTGTTAGCCGCCCTGGGTTGCCTGGCAGGAGGGGCAGGGTATAAATTTTAAAATAAATAAATAAATAATACATCTGGTAAGACAGCTCTGGCCATTTATTTTGGATCAGGACCTTGCCACCATCATCCATGCATTCATTACTTCGAGACTGGACTACTGCAATGCGCTCTATGTGGGGCTGCCCATGGTGACAGTTTGGAGGCTGCAGCTCATGAAGGATGCGGTGACCCATCTGCTTACAGGGACAGGTCATTGTGAGCACATTACTCTGGTTCTTTGTGCAGTGCACTGACTGCCTATAGTCTTCCAGGCCCAATTCAAGGTGCTGGTGATGACCTATAAAGCCCTAAACTGTCTGGGTCCTACCTACCTGAGGAATCACCTCACTTCCCATACCCCAGGGCAGCCCCTGTAGTAATCTGGCGTGCCCTCCTGAAGGTCCCACGTTTTTGTTGGGTGGCCACTGTGAGGAGGGTGTTCTCGGTGTCTGCTCTGTTGCTGTGGAATTCCCTTCTGGTGGAGGTCTGCCTCTACTTGGATCTACTCCCCTTCCGGCGGCAGTTTAAGACCTGGTTGTTCCACCACGCGTTTGGTGGAGGGGATGGGTAGGATTGGTGAAGGGGTTTGGTATGTGGGGGTAAAATGGATTTTTAGAGATGGTTGTTGTTTTATATTGTTTTATATGTTGTATGTGTAAGCCGCCCCGAGCTGTCTGAGGCAGGAGGGTGTTGTCAGAGATGAGGAATTCTCTGCAAAAAGACAGCCCCCCTGCATGCTCGGCAAGACCAAGTGGGTCGGTGGGCATTGGGGAGCTTGAGCGGGGTTGGGGCTGAGCCATGATGGAACCTAGAGGGGAAAAAACCCTTTCTGTAAAAACCAGTCTGCCCTTGGAAAAGGTGATTAGGTGGAGGAAGCCCTGAGGAAGTACAGGGCAGTTAAGAAAGGGCCTCCTTCCTGTTTTAAGGAACTGCTGGCAAATAGAACCTGGACTAGCAACAGCCTCAAAGGTATGGAAAACTAGAGCACGCTATGTTTCTCCCAAACAAGCCAACGCCCCTACGCCTGATTGGTGAAAATGCACCTTGGTGTCGCCCTTCAGCCTAAGGCTCCCTTCATGGTTCCCTTCCTTCCCCAAATCACCTGAAAACCTTTCTCCTTTCCTGCCCCAATGTGTCCTTTGTCCGCGGAGCCCCAGTCTATTTATCTTATGCATCTTCCCTTTGTTGTACCTGGACACCCACCCGGAATCCCTTTTGTCCTCCCTATGAGCCTATTGTAGTGCCCCTGAGCCTGTCCCAAATCCTTTATCCTAAACCCTATAACTGCTCCTTACTTCCCCACCGAAAGTGAGAAAGCTTTGGATGCAGACACCTGCGAGTCCCCTGCGCATGTCTGTGTCTTAAGGGGTCTCCCGGACTTCGGTTTGCCCCCTTTCTTTCATCCCTGAACTTCTCTAGATCCGCGGGCCACCTGTTCCCTTTTCAACAGCAAGGAGAGGTAACCATTGGTTCTGACTTTCCATCTCTCTCTCTCTCTCTCTCTTCTCATTGTGTGTGTGTCTCTCCAATGTTCCCCCCTCCTTCACTGCCCGCATTACTTTTGTTTCCCCTGCTGTCGCTTGTGTTTCCCCTGTAAACTGCCAGGCAGATCGGGGCTGTGTTGATGAGTATATGCGTGCATATCCCATTGTGCATTTTCTGGTGTCCCTTTTAAATAAGCATCCCCTTTTTGGTTATTGGATGCTTGTCTCCCACTCTTTCTCTACTCTTGGGGAGGGTACATAAACCTGACTGTAGCATGTATCTGACCTCAGATGGATCCTGGTGGCACATTAGGACCCCCATTGCAACTAATTCGGCTATTTCCCCTAAATTTAAGAATCGAGCGGATATTGGGGTATCAGTCCCCCACCAGTCTCCTGCTAACAAGGGGTGGGGTATTAAATGTGAAAAATAAAATAAATAAAATACCAGAAGGAGCACCTCTCTCTTTATGTCCCTTTGCGGCCCTTAGGATCTGCCAGGAGTGCCCTCTTGCAGGGCATCATAGGCCCAGTTTTAAATGACTCAGTCCCGTAGAGAATCATTCTCGGTGGCTGCCCCAAAGTTTTGGAACTTTCTTCCCTTGGCAGTTCACCTAAGACCTAGTTTGAATGTTTTCCAAAGGTAGTGTAAGACCTTTTTATTTGGCCAGGCATTTAATGGGCAAGGATACAGGCAATTGGGCGGTGAGGGGGGTGTTTTTAGTTTTATGAGTTTTTAAGTATGTACTTTATATTTGTATTTTATGCATTTATTGTGAGCTGCCCTGAGCCTCAGGAGATAGGGCAGGATATAAATCTAAACCTGACCACTGTCATCCATGCCTTCATCGCCTCTAGACTGGATTATTGCAACACACTCTTTGTGGGACTACTTATGGTGACGGTTTGGAAGCTGCAGCTGGTGCAGAACGTGGTGGCCCGTCTCATTATGGGGACAGGTCATTGCAAGCACATTACACCAGTGCTCTGTTCTCTGCACTGGCTGCCTATTGTTTTCTGGGCCTGATTCAAGGTGTTGGTTTTGACCTATAAAGCCCTATATGTCCTGGGCCCTGCCTACCTGCGGGACCGCCTGATGCCCTGGGCCCTGATGCGGCACCTGCGGTTGACCAGGGGTGCCCAACTCGAGGTCCCCCAGGTTTCCTGGGTGGTGACAATGGGGAGGGCATTCTTGGTGGCCGCCCTTAGGCTGTGGAATTCCCTCTCGATGGAGGCCGCCTAGATCCAGACCTTCCTTCTTTCCAAAGACAGTGTAAAACCTGGCTGTTACCCCAGGCCTTTAGACGGGTATGGGTGGGAGGGAGAGTTGGGGGGAGGGTTTTCTTATTTCCATGCTTTTACTAAGGTTTTATATATGTACGTTTATATTTTATGTTTTATATATATATATTTATACTGCATATTGTATTTTTATATTTATGGGCTGTGAGCCGCCCCGAGTTGCCATGTGAGCAGGAGGGTGCGGGATATAAGACTGCTGAAATAAATAAATACAATTAAATGAATAGCTACCCAGTCAAACTGCCAATGCTGCTGCTGCTGCTGCTGCAGTACAGCTATTCATTGGCCAATATGCCGGGGACAGGCATGGGTCTTGTTCAGAGGAGGCAGCTTGGGAGAGTGGAGAATGGGAGTTGGGGCTAGCTGGGTGTGTGTAGATTGATGACTTGGGGATGTGGAAAAGGGACATACATCAGACTCAAGGGGAGTAGCTGGCTTCCAGTATGGGGCTGACTCTGGGGGGGGGGTCACTGGCTTGGAGAATGGGGAAATGAGGGTATGAATCCCCATTTCCCCCTTGCTGGGCTGGGCTCTACTAGGCTGGGCCTAGCTACAGTGCTGGAAACTGAAGTTCTGAAACACCAGTGGCCCCTGCAGGCAGGGAGAGCTCACTATAGTCTTCCCAAGTAGGCAGCTAAGCTGAGAGTCAAGAAAACAGCCCATCTCCAAGCTGGATATGTCCTGTAGTTTCTGGGATCCAGTTTGAGACCTCGATACCATCTTTTCTGGGAAATTTTGAGTTCACCCCAAACCCAGATACACAGCCCTAGTATTTATTTATGTTTCAAACACAGACACCAAAAGTGGAATTTTTTGTGTTTACTTCTGTTTTACCGAAACCCAAATGCACAGCCCTACTGCCTAGCTCTCACAATTCTCACTGCCTCTGAGTCAAATGGGCAACAGCTAAACTACGTGCGCCAAGCAATAGAGCTATTTGCTGTACATCTTTGGATACATGGTGCTTTAAGAGCATAATGTGGTTGCACAGGTAATACTTAAAATGAAATTTAATAAGATGTTCTTATAAGTTTTACAGAAGGAACCAAATGTGCAACAATTAGACTCCATCACAGGGAAGAAGCTCAGCTATTAAAGTCTGACACTGAAATTCCACACAGGATCAGCAAAATGTTGGTGAGTGAAGCACTTCTTGTAATTGTGATACATTGAGAGAACTCAGCATTTAGCAGCCCATCACTGTAATCTCCCATGTCCACCTGTGCAACTTGTAGTAGTGTTCCAAGAATACAATATCCATCAGTAGAGCATATTTTTGGTCGATCTTTGGTTTTAGTCTTAATCATCCATTTTCTGAGCAGCAGTCTTGGTGGGTAAAAAATGACCAGTTTCCTGTTCTTTATGCAGATGACATAACATGCTCTCTTGCAAATTTCATCACTGGGTATTTTCAGATGTTACGAGATCACGCTCAACCACAGTCAATTCCCTGTGGTGGGGAATGCCCTCGTAACATCTGTTGGGGAACCGGTAGTTCCTCCCCAGATGTTAACCACACTCAATCCCCACTGGGAATCTCATTCACCACGCGATTGGCTGGACCGGCGGAGCCGGCGCCAATTGCATGGTGAATGAGATTCCCGGTGGGGATGAAGGGGCCCATCACGTCTGGACGGCGATCATGGCCCGGAATCCCTGGCGGGATTCCGGACCGTGGTCATTTCAGGTGGGCGCTGTGGCCGCATTGGCCGCGGTGCCCGCCCATCTCCCCAGAGGGTGGGTGGTGGGGGAGCGTGGGGGGGGGGCGTGCGGCCGCATGTTGCACCGCGCGGCCCCACCCCTCCCCGATTCCCCACCGGGATCCCCCAGCATGTCTGGTGGTGGTGCTGGAGTGATCCAGGAGGGGAATAATTTGGGTGATTCCGGGACGGGGCGAATGCCGCCCTGCCTCGTCTGAAATCACCCACTGTGTCAAGTCTGTATGGCCAAGGCATGCAAAGGGGTGTCCTTATCCTCAGTGGCTACTTCACGACTTTGGAATTTTCTTCTTCTGGAAGTTCACCAAAGCCTGAGGAGTTTCTGGAGGCAACGCAAGACCTTTTTATTTGATTGACCTTTAGCAGGCAGGGATAGGGTCTGGGGATTATTTTTAATTGAGGAATTTTACATAGTTTATATTTTTATTAATATATTTTATACAGTATATATATTGTATTATAAATCACCCGGAGCCTAGGGAAGAGCTGGTTAAAACTGGAAATGAATAAATAATAAGATAATGCAGGAAAAATAATCTTTCTCTGGAGAGCTATAACTGCCTCCTAACCAGAACAGGAAGGGGGGAAAGCCTTCTAGACACGCTCAGTGAAGTATACAGTGAAGTTTCTCATGCAAATGGCTCTGCCACACAATCAGTATTATATAAATATTAGTGTAATAACATGGCACTTGAGGGGATTAAATCTCTACAGGTTTCAGCCCCAAGAAACCAGACTAACCAGGATCTTTCCCATAAGTGTCCTTTTATTCACAGTGGAGTTCCCAATAGAGTCAGTCACCAAATATACCTACTCTAGTTACGTGCTGTAGCTTCCAGAGTTCTCTAGGCTTTACCAATGGACTCCAGGCCGGGCTCCATGAGGCGCAGCTCACTCCTGCCACCTATAAGACCTCTCCCCCTGGTTCCCTCTCACTGTCCAGCTTCCAGCTGGCTTTCCTTATGCACTCAGCTGCCTAGGCAACCATATCTCACAGGTGTTTGGGGGCTGTCCCCATGCAGCATCATCAGTGCATTGCTCGGGGCCATTCCCAATCCAGCATAGCACTGGCACCACACCTATCGGTGCTACCTCTTGCAGGGTAGTGTTCCCTGGTCACAATGCCCCTGTTACAATGAGGATCCTTAGGTTCTGGATATCATGACTCTTTTTTTAAAGAGACCCGAGTGTGCACTAACTAGCCTCTTATGTATGTGCACTTAACACATGCAATAACCATTTGCACATTGAATTGAGGAAATCACAGCCAAGATTTTAGAAAACAAGAGTCTGAAATGAGTCTCCTGAATAACCAACTTAACTTTCAATAATGCTGAGCTTTCAACAGCTGCCAGTAGGATATGCTGTGGGATCAGTAATTTTGAAATTCAGGCCAGGCATTTAAGCTGGCCAATTATGTACTTGAGGGTTTTGAATGTCTTGACATGAATGCAGAGTAACTTAAAATTAAAGAAATGTTGCCTTCTATAACCAGTCAAGAAGGGACCCTATATGGGAGAAGTAGCTTCTCCTTTTTTCTTTTTGATATTTGACTGTTAAGAAATGTGGATACAAACCATTCAAAACATAAAATAACATTCTCACCAAATATCACAACTCTGATCTTAAATAAAAGAACAATGTAACAATTCCTATGTAATTCTAAACTCCTGAATGTATACATTCACAGCTAAACAGGGAGAGAGAGAAAGAAAATCCCTACAGAGCCCTCTTCAAGTCCTACACAAAGAATTCAAAATACTCCATTCACAGAGTGGGACTCTGTATTAAATCTCTATTTTCATAAGTGCTGTGCTTGAGGAAATAAAGCAGAAAAAGAGAGTAGCTGTAATTTCTTTCACATTTACTACTGCCCAGCCAATAATGTACACATTAGAAAAAGCATGGAGCGTATTTGTGAGCCTGCATGCACCTTCACACCTGGTGATGCATGTGTAAGCAGTGATTTATTGATGAATCTCATGAGAAAACAAACTCGACCCTTTTATAAATTCATAAATCCAGAGTGGGACAGTTTTCCTATTACAGCTGCAGTACTGTATTGGTGGCTTAACCTGCATTGTTATGAGAACAGTATAAATCTCAAATCCATAAAATCCACTATTTTAAATAATCTGCTGCTTTTGGCTTCTCTTTCCTGATCACAAATAAACTGAGACACCTGTAGAGCTTACCAATGGTGTATTTACTGATTATGAATGTTGACACATTGAATTAGGTCACTCATGCATTCCCTAGCTTGTTTCACTTCAGTCAATGTATTTTGTCATCTCTACAGTATGTTTGTAATATAGCAGGTTTGAATGAACTAAGCCCTTTCCGTGTCCTAATATATGCATATGTGCACATGAGTTGTACAGCCAGAAAAATATTTGTGTAATAATAGCAGAAACATGTGTAATATCAGAGAGCACTGCAATTTATCATTCAGCTTCACACTTCACCTCTCCTTGTTTCACTTATTCATCTCCCCAGCATTATTTATTTAACTTGCAAAGTTGAACTCTTGTCTTCATTAGCGAACTGATGGCAACTTGGTTATTAAAATTCAGGCTCTGGTAGAAAGCTGTCTGAGAATGGGCTGAAGTGGGTAATATCAGGCTGGAAAACTTGTACTTCAAAATGATGACAGCTACTTATGCAGGGGTACTCCAGCTAGCATGCAAACACTCCAGCTAATACTGTCTTCTGGGAAAAGACAATTTAAAAATGTTGTTAAAGGGCCAGAGTGATAGATAGCTTGATGGGGGCACCTCACACTGGTAAACAGCAAATATTATATTGTATTTAATTTATAATAAATTTTATAGAGAGAGACAGATATAGATTATAAGGGACAATCCAGCAGCCTGCTTATGCTGACCCTGACGCACAGCGCACATCCAGAATGCGCACGCTCAGTTGCACACGTGGTGCCCCATGTGCAGCATAGCTATGCAGGGCGGGTCACGTAGGCTGGGGTTGCACTTTTGACCCACGCGCCTGTGCCGCGTGTGCATCTGAATGCTCGCATTCTGGCTGTGCGATGCACACTGTGGCTGGCATAAGCAGGCCGCTGGATTGTCCCCATAGATTGGATATAATTAATATTTGCTGTTTAACAGTATGAGGTGCCCCTATCAGGTTTGCTATCATTCTGGCCCTTTAACAACACTTTTGCTACTTTCCTTGGTAAAACACTTGTACTTTCTCGTAAGCCTGACCCATAATCACTTGTGCTATATCCCTTAACAGAACAACTGTTCACACGTGACCCTGTTCCACGTGTGATCATGGGGGGTGCCAAGAGGGGGAAGATCCTGGTGATCAGGCTAAGTCTCAAGTTTAGGGATTTTATTTAAAAGGTTCCACGCGTATTCGGGATTGAGTCTGAGGTTGTGGCACGCTACAGCCTGTGGGGGTACCACTCTTCAGAGATAAGACAGAAACGGGTGGGTTGTTTCAAATAAGGGGGTATTTTTATTAAGGGTTAACAAATAACAAAGAAAAAGGGGGAGGGCAAAGCACACACACACACACACAAACTAATTCAAGACACCGTTAAATGATTTACAAAGACAAGCCTCCAGTCTGGCTGACTTAATAAACGTAAGTGGCGGAGGGAAAAGTGAAAATAGTGAGGAGGGGAAAAGGGAGGAAGAGCTCAAGGAAATGGGGGAAGAAGGTAGAGGCTGAGAGTTACCTATCCTTTCCTGTTGCCAAAGGGGACAGGCACCCCATGGATCCATCGATGATCAGAGAATAGAGGGAAGGGCGGGCCGTGATTTGGCAGATCCCCTCGGGGTAGTAATGGACAGAGTGGTTTGCACATGTCCACATCCACATCCAAGAGTAGCTCACTTACAGGGAGACAAGGAGCAGTTAGAGAGGGTTGTACAAAGGATCTGGGAGCGGGTACAATAGGTACTTGAAAGTGACAAAGGGATTTTCAAAGGCCTTTGGGGTGGGACAAGAGGAAAGTTCCAGGCGGATCTTTCAGGTACAGGAAAGTATAAACATGGGTTCCAGGGAGTCTCTAAAGGAGCAAGAAAGTATCAACAGGGTTGGTGGAATTTCTAAAGACACAGGAAGGGAACAATCTTGGGCATTCAGGTTACGAGGCGGGGGGTGGGGTGGGAGGAGAGATCCAGGTGAGTTTTTAGAAAACGTGGAGCACTAATGACCTTTTGTGTCCATACTTGAGTCCCAATCTTATACATTGAAGGCTATTGCTAGTTAGGAGTTTCTCAGAGTCACTGGGGGCTTATCAAAAAAGGGAGGATGCCCAAGACTCAATTGCTCCATATTTACTCAGGTCTCCTCCTAGACTCCCTTTCTGAAGCCAGATTGATTTTGGAAGAGGGACTTATCTTTACTTCTTAGGCTTCAACCCACCTTGACTCTGAACTCTTGACTTGGACTCCTTAATTCTCCTGTGTACCCCTTGAACTGCATTCCACGGGGTGCTGCTTTGCCCAGCGGAGGGGGGGGGGGCTGTCTGTCATTTTGTGGGAAAAAGCATCACTGGTAACACAACAGTGTGGTGAGAAGCAGTAAGTCAGAGCAGTGGGCCCCTCCTGGAGCCACCTTTCATTGCGTCTAAGGAATCATATCAGTTTCTGCCAGTCCCCTGCTTACTCAATGTTAGAGGGAGTGGTGGTTAGGGGTGAAGTTTTAGTGCCCGCCCCTCCCCCCCCCCCCCCGTTTCGGTGCTCATGCATCCCACTGGATGTGGTAATGAAGCAAAAAACAGGGGGTATTCTAGGAGCATCAAGACAGGATTCACTCCAATCCAGATTCCAGCTAGTGCTGAAGGAAAAAAGATTGATGGTGTGTGGCTGGCAGAAAATCAAAGTGCATAGGTAATTACAAATCCCCAAGCAAAGTGCCCTACCAGATGTTCATGAGTGAATGGCCATGAATAGTAAACTACTATCTTACTAAAAGCAAGGAAATATTTTCAGTCATGTTCATATTTCTAAAATGGCCTTCATTAGTGTAGCATCATTATCAATTAGAATATCCACTGGGCTGAGAAAGGTGCTGCACAAAATATGTGATTGTATTACGGGGGCGGGGGCAGATGGAAAAGGGTGTCAGTAACATAATACTTTCCTCTGAACACTGGTTCTGGAGAAGATAGCACCATCCAATGCATCAAAGACCAAGAGGGTGCTTAGAGTCTGGGACAGGAAGAGTTGTGTGGTAGTCCAGCCCCCTTGTAAGAATGTTTTATTTATTTAGCTTTTTAATTCCACCCTTTACCTTAGGCAGCTTACAATTCTTTAATTTATTAACTGTAACATTGACAAGTAATTAACTCAACTTTTAATCCTCACAACAACCCTGTGAAGTATGTTAGGGTGAGAGATCTGTGAGAGGCCCAAGGTCACCCTTTGAGTTAATGGCTAAGGTGACACTTGAACTGGGGTCTCCCCCACCCTAGGGCCAAATGGGTGGGTGATGGGTGACCATGCGTGGTTGCGTTTTGTCTAAAACCACCCTCTGTTTTACTGCTTTTAATCTTTACAGACTTCTATTCTTGCAACCCAGCATCTTGCAAATGTCCACTCTTGCAAATGTGTGGATTAGTCCAAATACACCAGGCCAGATTCACGAGTGCAAACATTTAGCCACCTGTAATTTGGGGTGTTCTGTGATTATTGAAAATGATTTGGATAGGCTCACCTTTGTATCTAACAAAGGAACAGCTTAGAATCCTATAATCAATTTCAGCAAATAAATACACACCAGTTTTATAGTAAAAGACAGAAGAGGTCAAAATCAAAAGAGATTATGTTCATGTTAAAGTAAACGAGGAAAATCAGTTCAAAGTTAATTTTTCATTTAATTTTAATTTTTATATAGCACCCCCCTTTCATGGCACTCGGAGCACTTTACATAGAACAATTTAACACAACTTTTAATTTTCAAAACAATCCTGAGAAGTAGGTTAGGCTAAGGCAGCTTTTAGACGAGACAAATTTGCGCATCCCTCGATCATCAAAGGGGCTCAAACCCGGTTTTACAAAATGCGCATTATTTAAAAACCACATTCAAAATGGTTTTGGCTTTTACACGATCATGGCAAATGCACATTTAAAATGGTTTAGGTGTTTAAATGAGCATTAAAACATGCACATTTTTCACCAATCATGCGCAAATTTGTCTCGTCTAAAAGCGGCCTACGAGAATATTGTGACTGGCCCAAGTCATCCAGTGAGTGTCTGGCTAAGGCAAGACTTGAACTGGGGTCTTCCACTACGTCCCAATCCCAGTACTGCAACTTAGCCACTACACCACACTGGTTGCAGACAACTGCTACTGAAAACAAAAGGTTAAAACCCATGCAATGCTAAGCGCACTTGCATGGTACCTGTTGTAAGAGCTCACCATTTTGTTCAGTTCTTAACCAAAAGCCATCATACCTTTCTCGGTCAGAGCTGGATCTCTCATTGGCCCTTTTTACATGGGCAGCACCCACGCATGAACACCCAGAAATCTGGGTGTTCAAGCATGGGTGAGTCTCGTGTAAAATCTGCGGGGGGTGGGGGTCGGGTGTCTGTGCGTGTGCAATCCCGCAAGCATGCATGTACACCCACGTCCACTGAGCACATGCCCGGAGCAACTGGCGAAAATGGTGACCACGCCATGCGTGTGTGATAGATGGAGGTGGGTGCAGGTCAGTGTGCGCTAGTGTGCACCCCCCCACCGCACACAGACCAACACACACACCCCATGCCTCAGACTGTGTGAAAAGGGCCATTGTCAATAATATCAGAGTGAACAAAAAATCATTTCTTGTTTCTTCAGTCCTTTGCGCGACCTTCTTGGCAGTAGGCTCTTGAATACCTGCTCACAAATATTTATTACATTTCCCCTTTCTATGAAATTTTCTGTAAAGAAAGAATGTTTTCTAAAAAATGAAATAAAATAGAAAGGAGTCTAGTGTTCTTGCAGTGAATTTCTCCTTCTCCCTTTGTAACTATGCTAAGAACCTGCATCTTCTTTGCTTAGTGAATATATCCCTGTCTCTCCCCTCTCCCTTGTCTTCCCTCCCTTGTCCATCCTAAGCCCATTGGGGCAAGAATCTCTCTTTAATTTATGACTGTTCAGCACCAGATGCCTTGGTGGCACAATAAATAAATAAAAGATTGCTTTGTTAAAGTGTTTGAATACATTTAGACAGGATTTATTCACCCCTGTTGCAAAAGAAGGGCTAGATACCTGAGGTCAGTTTGCTCAAGAATTTATTCTATAAGTGACCCCACGGTATATATTTAAGAGTTATACATCTTAGCATTTTAAAAAAATGTGCCCAGCAGATAATCTTCCTTCCAGAGATAAAGGGCTTTGCATGCTTTCCTCTACCACATTAAGGTTCTCATTAAAGTTTGAAAACGTTAGGATAGGCCTTTGGCTTCTTAATCCATCTTATCTACCACCCATCCCACACAAACAGGCTCAGAAAAAATCACTTCCTTTCTGCACTGTGTGAGAGAGACAATCTTTAATAGTGTACTGCACTTGGAAAGGGGAGGGTGGAAGTGCAGCTGTTGAAAAGCCTTGCCAGGTCTTCTTCTTTTAGATGACGTGGAAGCATTTTGCATTATGGATGTTTTTCAGTGGAAACATGCTATTGCAGCTGCTAAGTTGCCCTGCGCAGGTGACAGAAACATGGTTAGGTTTGGGGGAAATGAAGTGGAAAAGTGAAGCTCCCCCAGTGTCACTCTCCATTCACTCCAGCGCCGGCAACACTGGGTGTTTTCAGTCAAGATGCTACCCCGCATGGCCATCCGGGAGCCACAGATCCGACTGCCCATCTCAAGGTGGAGTGGTCAGATGCGTGCTCCCACGAGCCACAGAACCATAAGCCATACCGAGAAATCCAGACTCTGGTCCGGAGTGCTCCATGCAGGGCCAGGCAAATGTATGGTGGCTGCTTCTGTGACTGCGGTAGCCAAGCTGAGAGCCACCCATTTGAATTGCTCCCCTTGCACTCCAGCTGTGTGGGTGCTCCGTGGCAGAGCCACATGGTAGCCAGTGGCCACACACCACATCGCCTTGCTCGTTTGAAAACACCCACTGAGGAACTCTTTATGGATCTGCATTCAGTTCTCTAGGGGCTGGGATTTCTGTGACACAAAGATTTGGACTGTGAGAAAGGGTAGAGATTTATACAAGAGCTGTAGAAGACTCTTGTGAGGGAGTACATAGTGTGGATTTGGATGATGGGGGGGCGGGGGGAGGGGGTGTCTGAAAATATGATTGAATGAGGAGCTGACCATATTATTGAGTTTGTGTCTTGGAATATTGACACCCTCCCCTCTTGCCAGTAATTTTAGTCTCCTCTTCATTAGTCAAGATTGTGAATTTCCTGAACATCTAATTCACGCTGAATTCATCAGATGCAATCCACGAGAGAACTAATGGTATTGGTGTTAAAGAAATGCAGGCACAACTTGGGGAGGGTGGGGGAGGAGAGGGATGGGGGGCAGTGATATGTTTTTATCATTTTATGGTTTTATAATTGTTGTTGTAAGCCGCCCAGAGCTGCCTGTGGCAGGAGGGGCGGGATATTAAATCTTTTAATAAAAAAAGAAAGAAATAAACTTAGGCTCATGTCCACAAGAGGAGGCCTGCAGAGCAGCAAGGTCTTACAAAGCTTTCAGCAGTAGAATCTATTTCCATGTGGTATCATCACTGAGTGCTTTTGATGTTCCAGTCATCAGCACCAGAAACAGGCTATCAGAGTTCTGCAACCATTCCTGTGGCACCTTAGAGGGCAAAGGAAAAAGCGGCAGTAGAGCATAGCTGCCACAGATATCAGAGGAGGAATAAGTGGCCACATGAACAGGAAAAACTGTAAGACCTGAAATGATACTATGATAATGAGGCAGAAGCCTCCCACTTATTCTTGCTGTTGCAAAACCAGGCCATCTATCATCTTCTAAGCACCCTCTCCCCACAACTAAAATCAATGAATATAATAAAAAGAATGAGAAGTATCTCTCTTAAGTATCCTGGTTCTGAGAGAAATGGTAATGCGCAAAGGCAGGCAATGGGTGATTTCAGACGAGACGGGGCAGCATTCGCCCCATCCCGGAATCACCCAAATGATTCCCCGCCGGGATCACTCCGGCACGTCCAACAGACGTTCTGGCTGATCCTGGTGGGGAATCAGGGAGGGGGTGGGGCTGCGCGGTGGAGCGCAATGTGCGGCCGCAAGGCCCCGCCCCCCCACGCTCCCCCACCCCCCGCTCTCTGGGGAGATGGGCAGGCGCTGCGGACATTCAGGGCGCTTTGGCCCCATGTGGGTATTGACTGTGGTTCATTGTGATCTAGTAACGTCTGAAAATACCCACTGTGGATGGGTTCTAAGCCCCTCCATAGTCTATCTGGATCCCTTTTGTTATAATTTTTCAGCAATGGAAGATGGAGACCTGAAATGATACTGTGATAATGAGGCAGAAGCAGACAAATGCCTAGTATGATCCCAATCCTTTGGGATTCATAGACTCATAGTATTGTAGGGTTGGAAGGGAGCTCAAAGGTCCAACCCTCTGGCTTTGGGTCAGGATACCCATTACCCACTACCTACAGCAACAGCATCACAGACAGATGCTTATCCAGATGGTATTTGCAAACATCTGAGGAAGGGGATTCCATGACTACCCTCAGCAACATATTCCATTGCTCAACACTTCTACAGATAGAAGGATTTTCCTAATATTTCACCAAAATTTACCTTGTAGCAATTTAATCCCATCCCCCATTGTTTTATCTTCTGTGACAGTGAAGAACAAGTGTCCACTCCAACCACTTCTTGGCATCTTTTAGACATTTAAAAACTGCCATCATGTCCCCCTTAGTCTTCTTTTCCAAACATCCCCACTTCTTCCAGTCTTTCTTTGCAGGGCTTGCATTCTAGCCCCTTCATCACCTTGGCTGCTCTCTTCTGAATTCTCTCGAATTTGCCAATATTCTTCCTGAAGTGTGATACCCAAAACTGAACCATATTCCAGGTGGATCACTAGTTAGAGGTGTGCACCAGGGACCCATGTTGTTTTTCATTTTCGTTTTGCTTCTTTAAATCTTTTGTTTTCGGTTTCATAAATATCAAATTTTCATTTTTGCTTTTGTTTTCAATTTCCATTGGTTTCAATGGAAAACACATTTTTGACTGTAAAGTTTTTGTTTTTCATTTTATTTTGATGAAACATGGAAGGATTGTACCTACAATAGAAGGCATTAGGTGTACCAAAGATTGAATAAAGGAATCCTATTTTATAAGCAGTTGAACTGTGTTATTTTGCAAAACTTTGCATATAATTCCATGGCAGTACCTTTTTGTCTCCCATCTAATGTGGATGAAATGTGATAGGTTTATACCCCTCCCCATGTTTACTATCTATGCCAAATTTCAGAAGGATTGCATAAAGGGTCCTGGTGGTATAAGTAATTAACATATACATTATGTCTGACTATAACATCTTTGTAGTCCAACCAGTGTACATGAAATTTGGCACGGATGTATCTTGCACCTCTGCCAAATATTGGAAATATGTTATAAAAGGTCCCCAGGCTTGTATAAGCCTGCACAGCATATGCAGCGAATGAGCCTATGCCAGGGATTCTCTTGTGTGTCACTGTGGCATAAGATCTGTTTGTGATGACAATTGGCCAGCAGAAATGTCAACCAAATATCGTCCTTCTGTGCTGTGACCACCCCAACATCTCTCCCGCACTTGTTACTGGGAAGTTGGAAGCATCTGTTTAGGAAAGAGCCAATAGAGATTCTCTTGTGTCCTCTGTCACAGTGCTATAGGATGTGATTGTGATGATAATTGGCTAGCCTGGATGTGTAAACCATGTCTTCGGATTGCTGGGATGCCATCCCCAAAGTCCCAGTTATGTCCCTTCTATGCCTGCCTCAGGGCTGCCCCCTATGCCCGCCTTCAAGTCACCACTGATTGGTCCTGTAAAGCTGGAAGCATGCAGTAATTGGCAAGTGAATGTGTCTGTCAGTCTGTTGGGTTGCTGAACATCCTCCCTCCACCTGTTATGCCAGGTGCCTGCCTCTGACTTGCACTGCATGTGCTGCTATTTTCTGAATAATGGTCTTCAAGGGGAGAACTTCAATTGCCTATAAGACTGGGACCCTTTATCAAATTTTCCTATAGTTTGACATAGATGACAGAGAAGGAGAGGGATACATTCCTGTCATATGTCTTGTAAACAGGATGGAATATAAAATGGTTACAGCCAGAAATGAATGTCCAAGTTAATAGCTTATAACATTAGGAATCTTTATCCAATCTTTCTGAAATTTGGCAGGATTGGTAATCTTGGAGAGGGACACAATATTCCCAGGTTTCATGCAAATTTAACAGAATATGCAGGCCATGCAGTCTCTTTCTTTTCCCAGTGCCTGTCGGCTGTGGGGGCTTGGATGAGGTTGAGCCATCTGCAGCTGATTCCTGACAAGACGGAGGTGATGTTGGTGGGTGAGGGCCTGGGGGGCCTGGGAGTGGTTGAATCTCCTCTTGGGGGAGAGGGGTTCACCCTCCCATGGTCCCGCAGGTACGGAGTCTGGGTGTGCTCCTCGATTCACGGCTGAGCCTGGAAACTCAGGTTGTGGCTGTGGCAGGGAGTGCATTTCAGCAGTTACATCTTGTCCAGCGGCTTTGGCCGTATCTGTCAGACTCTGACCTTGCCACTGTCATCCATGCCTTCATCACCTCGAGGCTGGATTACTGCAATGCACTTTACATGGGGCTGCCTGAGAAGCTGGTCCAGAGACTGCAGCTGGTGCAGAATGCCGCCGCCCGTCTCCTTACTGGGCCGGGCCGCAGGGAGCACATGACACCTGTGCTCCGGGCTCTGCACTGGTTGCCTATAAAGCACCGGGCTAGGTTCAAGGTGCTGGTTTTGACCTTTAAAGCCCTTCATGGCCTGGTCCTTGACTATCTGCGGGATCACCTCACTCCCCATGTGCCCATGCAACCCCTGAGATTGTCCGTGGGGGCCTTTTTGGAGGTTCCCCGGGCAAGACGGGTGGCCACTGATGTGAGATCTTTTTCGGTGGCTGCTCCTGTGCTGTGGAATTCACTAGGGGTGGGACTTCCAGATCTTCCAGTATCCGATACTGCCTGGTATTTGGTGTACCGGCAGTATCGGATTAAACCTGGTAATCCGGGTAATTTACCGGATTCCCCCCGTACTGGATTTTTTACATTGCAGCCATTCAAATGAATGGCCGCAACGTAAAAAACCCCACAAACACCCCCCCCACTTTCCCTCCCCAGTCCAGACTGTGTGGGTGGAAGGGGGGACACCCCCCCACCCACCCTGCCCAGCCTGACTTTAAAAAAAAAAAAATTCCCCCAAAGTCCCTGCTAGTGCGGGCTCTAGGCCGCTGCCGGCGACCTACAGCCCGCGCCAGCAGGTAGGTAGGTAGGTTTGGTTGTACTAGGGTGATCCCTGGGGTGGGGGGTGGTTTAAACCCCCCCCACCCCAGGGATCACCTACCTCCCCACCCAGGGATTACCTACCTTGCCCTCTGGGCGGCGGCGGCGGCGGCGGTGGTCTGACTCTGGTGGCTTCACCGCTGGCTGTGGCTGCCGGCTTCAGTGCTACTAGGCCTTCTGGTGAACTTCCGGGTTTTCCCAGAAGGCCTAGTAGCACTGAAGCTGGCAGCCACAGCCAGCGCTGAAGCCGCTGGAGTCGGACCGCCGCTGCCGCTGCCGCCCGGAGCGCAAGGTAGGTGATCCCTGGGTGGGGAGGTAGGGTGACCCCTGGGGTGGGGTGTGTGTTAAACCACCCCCCACCCCAGGGATCACCCTAGTACCTGCTGGTGCGGGCTCCGGGTCGCCGGCGGCGGCCCGGAGCCCGCACTAGTAGGGACTTAGGGTTAAAAAAAATGTTTTTTTAATCCAGGCTGGGCAGAGTGGGTGGGGGTGCCCCCCCTTCCACCTGCACAGTCTGGGAGGGGGAGGGGGGAGGTTTTTTGTTTTTTTTCCCATTGATTTCAATGGGGACAGTTCCCCATTGAAATCAATGGAACAAATTCAGTACCGGTAAACCGGTACAAATCCGGCAATCCGTTTTTTTGGAATCCAGTAACTGGTAAATCCAGTAGCCGGTATTTGACCTCATGTCCCACCCCTAGAATTCACTCCTGGAGGAGGCTCGGTTGGCCTCCACCATCCTGTCGTTTTGACGTTTTTGTAAGACCTGACTGTTCTGCCAGGCTTTTGGTGAGGGGGTGGGGTAGGGTGGGGGAGGTGGGGTTTGGGAGGGAGGGTGTGTTTTTATTACTTGTTTTAAAATTTGTAGATTTATTTTTAAAAAATTTATTATTGAAATTTTTTTTGTGCATGTTGTTCACCGCCCTGAGCTGCCTTTGGGCAGGAGGGGCGGTATATATATATATATATATATATATATATATATATATATATATATATATATATATCAATCAAGAAGTTGTAGCCAGGAATGTGTGTATAACTTTTCTTAAAATCACAACATAAATTGCTTCTAAAATTGGTTTTCTTTCTCCAATCCTTCTGAATTTTGGTACACATAGTGTCCTCCATTGGGGGTACAATATCTTCAATATTCATCATAATTAAATAAAAAACAAAAATGTTATCACCGGAAATATATTTTTCAGTTTCTTCCCATTATTTCAAAAACAAAAATTCATTTTTATTTCTGTTTTCATTATTATTTGTTGTTTTCATTATTACAATAACAAAAAAGAAAATAAAAACATTTGTTTTCTCTATCATAATAACAAAATTAAAATGAATTTCACACCGCCATCACTAGTGCTGCTGAGTAAAGTGGCACTATTAGCTCTAGTGTCTTGGTTATGAATAATGCATCTGTTAATGCACCCAAAATGACATTTACCAATGTAACAACATTACATTGTTAAGTTATGTGTGCATTGTAATTTATATTCCACCATAACTTCCAGATCCTTCTCTGCAGTGCTACTAGTTGTCCCTCATTTTATATTTATAATTTTTTTTCATTCCTGTGTGTAATACTTCCCATTTGTACTTTTGTTTCTTCCAGTTCAAGTCTCTAATTTATCTAGATCTTTTTGTAATCTAATCCTGTCTTCCAAAGTGTTTGTAATACTTCCCTAATTTGTGTAATCTGCGGATTTGATAAGTATACTCCCCACTCCCTCTTCCAAATCATTAATGAAAATGTTGAAGAGGACTTGGTCCAGGACAAACCCCTTTGGGACGCCACGTAACACCACCTTCCAGCCGGATACCAATTGCTTCATTATTGCTCTCTGTGCACAGCTTTTCAGCCAGTTGTGAAGCCACCAAATTATAGTTCCTTTCATTGCACATTTCTCTAGTATTTATGCGAGAATGGCAAGTTGGACTGTGTCAAACACGTTACTGAAGTCCAGCTATATTATGTCTACTGCATTCCCCTTGTCCTGGGGGATTCATAACACTGACGGACTCTTTATTTTGACTTGTTGCCATTCCCCAGAGTTGGCACAAGCAGCTTCTTCAGGTTTCATTTTCACTGTGCACTTCAAAAACCTCTTTTTGTAACACACCAGGTGCTAGACCCTTTGTATTTCAAGCCACTAATGTCAAACCTCTTCCTTCCTCTATTTAAATATCCTCCCTCATCTGATGGCTCTTCTCCTCATCTACTTTGCCCTGATTTCTTTACCCATTCCCATGATTCTGCTAACATACCTGCCTGGTATTACTACTACGGTTTCTTCCTCACTATTAATTTCCCTATGTGTTTATTCTGGTACCTTTACCTTCCCAAAAGGTGAATCATGCTGATAGTGATATGGTAAAGGTAGGCTAAGAATACAGACTTTCGTTTACTCTGATACAGGAAATTTTCCCAATCTCAATTCTTACTGCTGTAGCCTGAAGCAATGGCCATGAAAGGCAGTTTGACTGGGCTAACGTCTTATAAGGTTGCCCAAACATTTGACCTTTCCCACTGAAAGTTCCTCAAGGATTCTCAAGTTCAATTTCCAGTCTATTTGTAGAATGCTATTATGCATGGTGAAAAAGAGAACTCTCTAGAGTGGACTAATAGTTTGAACTTATATAGTGCTTTATCACCCAAAGGCTTGAGTATTTTGTAAAGGTGGGTTAGAGCTATTCTTATTGTGCAGAGCAGCAAACTGTGCTAAAGAAGTAAAATGGCTTATCTAGGATTAACTAGAGAAACTTGGTGACAACAGGGAGTGGAACTCAACTCTCCTAACTCTCAGTCTTTAAGCAACAGAAAGACTGAACTGATACAGGGAAGATTTTAAAAAATAAAAATAAAAAAATCTCAAGCAGCTTAACTGAACACAGCTAAGTCTTTTGGTGCTAAAATGAAAATGTCAGAACTTTTCTACAAATTTCCACAACCTATTTAAATCTCTGCTCAGAAGATCAAGGAAGGGAAATTCTATAGAAAAAGCAGGTGAAATTTCATGTGGAAATGAAGCATTAGCAAGAGGAAATTACATGGAAGCGCACTGCTGTGCTCTCGTGCACAGGCTGACCTTTTTTAAACATCAAGGCAGCCTGGTGGTGAAAGATCAGGAGGAAAAAGACAGTGAGAAAATGAAAAGAGAAACTTCCATCTGTTGTATCACCAAGGATAGCAATGCCACTCAATTTGTTAAAGGCATGACAGCATTTCCCTTACTCTTGCCAAGGCTATGGCAACTTGGCTACAGAAAGCTTAATGATCATTGATCATTTCCGAAACTCTAGAAAGCAGTTTTAGTAGGTTTTTTCCCTATCTTTCTCTACTACAATCTGTTGAGGATCAGATGCTTCTAAAACATGAGGTCAACAGGGGCATAGCTAGTTTGGAATGAGCCCAGGACAAGAAACATCCCCTTTTTTCCTGCTGGTGGTGAAGCTGCCAGCCGGCCTAGGAGTGCCTCCCAGCTTGGCTGGCCTAGGGGCGCTGGGTTGCTGGTGCTTGGGACTTATTTGCTCTCTGCAGCGTCTGCGGCGTGTTACTGGTGGCCCGTTGCTGGGCCCATCCGTCTTCTGAGCCGGAGGCGAGCTGGTACCAGGGTACACTCTGTACCTTGCTGCTCGCTGGCCACACAGTGTGGCTGAGCGCAGCCAGCAGCAGCAGTGCCATTGCTGCCCCAGCCCACCTGACTAGCCCTGGAGACTGAGGGCTGGTCATGCCGGCCGGGACAGGCTGGGCCAGCTCGATGCGGGGAGCGCCGCAGCAGGAAGGTGCCCGGTGACAGTTCCACTCAGTTACTGAGAGAAACCACTCCCAGGCACTTTCCTGCTGAGGCTGGGCCTCTCGAAAGCCAGCCCTGCCCGGACCAGGTCCAGGCTGGTGGGGAGGACTCCTCCTCCATGACATGGTGCCGGGGGGTGAGTCAAGCTGTGAGGCTTGTGAGTGTGACCTGGCCTGATGCAGACTACTGCATGGGGCCCCTCCCCCTCCCTGCCCATGGTTGCAACGCTGGCAGGGAGGGGGAAGGGGCCCATGCAGCAACCAGAAGGGTCCCCAGCCAGCTCAGGTGGCAATTTAAAAGAAAAAGAAAGAAAGAAAAGGGTGGGGGAAGGTTGGCTTAGCTACCTTGGATATTGGGCCTCCGCCCACTATGGGCCTCGGGACAAATGTCCCTGTTTGTCATGGTAGCTATGCCCCTGTGAGTCAGTGATTGCCTAACCTAGATACATGACTACAGGTGAAAACAAACAAGACAAAACAAAACAAGACAAGACAATAGCTCACACCAGGTGGGTGTCCACCTGCCTGTTTACTAGGTGTTCACCCCTACTGGCCATGTGGAAGCCATGACCACCGGCAGAGATCCCTCCATGTCATCCCCATACTGGAGCCAGCCAGTTGATGATGACACAAGTACTGTGACTTTGACAGTGTACCTCCTTAATATCGAGAGGCAGTCTCTCCTTGAGGAGCCACCGGAAGTGCTTGTGGAGGGTACGGGGGAGCCAGAGGTTACATTTATAGAGGAGGCGGAAGAGAATGGTACACCCTGAGCCATCTGGGAAGGGCGGGGCAAAATATTTATTAATCAATCAATTCATTAATCAATTAATCAATTAATTAATGCACCGGGGCGGCTACATTTGCAGAGCTACATGATAAAGGTTTCTGTTTATTGCTATCTAATTATGTGGGTTTTTTTCTTTACAGTGTTCACATGTGGCCAGGAGATCAGTGAGGAGTAGCAGATACTCCCTGGGACACAGTAGCACTGGATGCAAACAGTATACATAGAAAATGGTGGGGAGGAGGGAGGCACTGTGGCAGGACCATGAGCTGACTGGAGGGGTGAGGGGAAAGGCACCAAGACAGGATGGGGGGTTTGGGGAGGGGGTGAAAGCCTAAATGGCAGGCGTAGAGGGAAGGGGTGAAGGCACTAATAGTGGTGATTGATTCTGTATGTTCTTCACTCCTCTACAGTGCTCATGGGAGGAAAACCCTATGCCACTCTGATCCCTCTGAAGCAACTGCCCCAGAAGCAACCTATGCAGTCAATCGGTGGCCAAATGCAACCCGACTGGCTCCTCACAGGTCCCCAGGATGACTAATTGCCCGGCTGCTCCTCTGGTCCCAGTTTCAGCCACTGCTCCCTGCTCCTTCTCGGCCAGCTGCTCAGCTGAGTCGGGGTCTTCCTGTTCAGCTTTTGGGGTTATGCACAAGTCATGCACGGTGCACTGGAAGAGTCCTCCTCACTCCCCCCAACTCAGAAAAAACTAGGTTGAGAAGGAACAGCAAGCAGAAGCTGGGACCAGGACCAGAGGATCAGCAACTGGGTGGTGAGTCAGCCCAGGGAGTCAAGGGTTTTGTGATTGACTTCCTGGGATATTCTAGGAAGCCCTTGGCCTACACAAACATGGCCCTTTCTCCTTGGCCTACACAAAAATGCATCAGTTTCCTTGCAGGGCTTCGATCCTCCCCACTGTGGTTGCCAGAGGAAGGCAAGTGCACAGTGCCAAAGCAGGACCCACCTCCACGATGCGGTGCACCCCATTAACCTGGCCACAGATCAAGTGAGAGCTCATCTGTGTCTTGCAATCTCATCAAGCTAATGATGGTAGAAGATCTGGATATGCTGGATTGCTTGCAAGTTCTGCTCAGCAGTGGTAATGAAGACCTGGAGCACAATAACGAACACCCTGAAGTTCTTGGGATCCATGACTGTGTTAAAGGCATCTGTGAAATCTGCAGACCATGTGTCAAATGTTTGGAAAAGTTTACACAGCTGGGTGGCTGCCTAACTAGGATTGGCACCACATGTGAGCAAGTACTGGCCACTAGAGGTGTGCAGGAGGGCACAATTTTATTTTCGTTTAGTTGCCCTGTAAAAAAATATAGGTTTTTCTTTAATTTTGGTTTAATTTAGTTTTGGTTTAAAATTTCATTTTCCATTAATTCCTGTGGACATTTCAATCTGGCTGGCGCTTCCCCCCCTACAGTGCCTCACAGCTGTGAGGTGCTGGAGAGAGTGATGCAGCCTTCCAAACTGACAGGGAGTCCGGTCAGCTGCTGCAGCCAGGCTGGCTCCCTGTCACTTTGAAAGACCGGGTGGTTCTTCCTGAAATCAAAACAAAAACAAAATTAGCAAACAGAACCCTGTATGCACTCAATTTCATTTTTGTTTTCCTAATAACTGAAACGAAATTGGGAATTTTTCTTTTAGTTATTAGGGAAACAGAAACTAAATGCATGCCCCTCCTGGCCACCATTGGCCATGTGTCATCACAGGACTGGTTGCGTGCCCAGCTACTGGATACCATGGGTGAAAACGTTTTTTGCAAAATTAGGTGTTTTGTTTGTTGCACTGGCACTGCTAATGCATGTAACAGGCATGTCAGTAAACACACCAAGTCATGTAAAAATCTTACAGCTGTTACCACATGGAAGCATGGAATTTTTTTAACTGAGCTCTAGTGGTTGCACCTGAGCCCAAGGGTTCCTGGAAAAATAGGCACCCCATTGAATTTGGGGTGCTCAAATTGTCCCAGTCACATTTGGGTACCAATTGATGCCCAAACTCAACCCAACAGGCTACCTGCACACTCCTCGGACTGACTTACCTGCCAGGCTGCACCACTGCTCCCACTGTTCAGCTGAGCTGTCCGGCGTGCCGCAGTCCCCAGACCAGGTGTGTGTGTGGGGCTGGAGGAGCAGCAGTGCAGCTGGGTGGGTGAGTCAGTCAGTTAGGGGAGCACTCTGAGAAGGTCTGTCACGAAGGAACATAGGGTCACACACGTGTGATACTGGTCTACATGTAGGCTACAAGTCTAGTAAATATGTAAAGCAAAAGGCTCAACATGTATGTAATGTTACAAATGAAACTAGGGCTGATGCGAAATCTGCTGTTACCGCTCCGCGATTCCATTCCTAAACCTCGGCATCCCAGGTTGCGCCTCGCATAATTTCGCGCGATACTCCGCGATTCTGCATTATTTTCGCTACAAGAATTCGCGGATGTGAAATGTGTGTGTTTCACCGCTTCCT
>QEPC01011255.1:8901625-8915272 GCA_003113815.1 Sphenodon punctatus | reverse complement strand
GACAAAGGGGTTGTCCTTGCTGCAGGCTTGAATCAACCAGAGAGAAAAACTGATTCAAGTGGGCTGTGAGTGAGGGAAACTGAGTCACTCAAACCTGGTAAAGTGGGGGTGCGGACAAGGCCCTTCCCACATGTGCTCCCTTGGGCTGAGTCACCCAGCTGCATTGTGCTCCCCCTGCTCCTCCAGCCCCATGCACATGCTTGTTATGGGGACTGTGGCATGCTGCCCAGACCAGATGATCAGCGGGACAGACTGGGAAGAGCAGCGGTTGGAGGAACAGTGGGAGCGTGACACATATGGATGGGTGAGTCAGCCCAGGGATCGCGCGGGGGCAGGAGTTTTGTTGGGGTGTCCCAGACCCACATTTTGGAGCATGAGGGCACCTGATGGAGGCTGGGTAAACCCATTGGGTGCTGCCAAAAATTTAGTTATTACCCATGGATAGCAAATATGCTGTGTAGAAATGAAACAAGAATCAATTTGGTTAAAAAAAATAAAAAAAAATTGCATGTGCAAAATGAACATCGGGCCATTTTGTGCATGCGCAGTCCTTCCCCCAAATGGGAAAGGGCACCACCATTTTGGAAAAGGGCAGACGATCTGTGCATGTGCCGAATGGCTGCCCTTTTCCAAATTGGTAGTGACGCTGCAGGTGCCATTTTGGGAAAGAGTTGCACATGCACAGAATGGCCTAGTGGTCATTTTCCACATACACAGTTTGTTCCTCCTCCACCCCCCACCCCCCCGGTGTGGAGTTGGTGACCACAGAAAAGAAGAGAGAAGAGAAAGATGACAGACAGAGAGATGCAGGACGCAAGACTTGGCGTGGGACACAGCACACACATGACTACAGTAAGTAAATTGAGAAAAAAAATCTCAATCAAGAGTTGGTTGAGAACCCGGGTGTTTCTTGTTTCTCATGGAAAGTGAGCCGAGAAGCTTGATTCTTGATGAGAATCGAGAAAAATACGAGATTGAGTTTTAGCCCTAGCGCTTAGCTCTGCACCCCTAGCAACCACAGAATGTTTGGAAATGGGCAGGTGAAGAGAATCTGCAATGGCAAGGCAGTGAAGGTCACTGTGAACAGAATGTATGTGGGAGCTAAGCTTTCCATTGGTTAAAAGAAGCCCACATTTTTTCTCATCTTTTGAAAGCAATAATTTGGGTCTTCAATGAGCATTTGGGATCATAACGCCATAGAAAGCTGTTGCTGTGGAATTTTTGCCAGGGAAAACCAAATTGCTTATGTTCTTGGCTGTGGGTGTTGTGTCCACCTGGGGTACAGAGCACCCAGAGAAGTTGATGGGTGTTGGATATCTTGGCCTTTGCTGACATTTGAGTGGGGCCTGATGTACAGAGAGAACTGTCAAACCTATCCTGCGAGGGCTGACTATGTGCTCACAGGGTGGCACGAGCAGACAATGGAATTGCATGTATACGTGACGGAGAGCAGACACTGCTCAACTTTGCTGCAGTTCAAAGTTCAGCAGCATAAAAAAGTGAAAGCTCTGGACGAGTTGTGAGAGTTGAATGAGATTGAGACTGTGACTTTTCGGGATGTTTTTGCACTGCCAGAATTAAAGAAGTCACTAATGGAGGCTGAACTTTCCTTTTTTACTGCCCTGATGACAGTGAATGGGACAACGAGGAGTACCTCAATTGGATGGTGGACTTGAATCTCTGGAGGGAATGTAAACCCACTGATGGAGAGCTTCTTGCCCTATATGACAAGTTTGGACTAGTGGAGAAGTGCAGAGGGGTGTGCATTTCTTATTTGTAATTATAATTATAACAACGAATTTGGCTATTTAAGTTATTGTATTTATTAGGGGTGGGAATTTCGGTTCCCCCGGTATCCGATACTGCCGGTATTTTGCTGTACCGGCAGTATCGGATTAATCCGGTAATTTGGGGTACCGGTACTGGTTTCACGTGCTGGATTTTTTTACATTGCGGCCATTGAAATGAATGGCCACAATGTAAAAGAAAAAAACGCCCCAAAACACCACTTTCCCTCCCCCGTCCAGGCTGTGCGGGTGGAAGGGGGGACACCCCCCACCCACCCTGCCCAGCCTGAATTTGTAAAATTATTTTTTTTTACCCGAAGTCCCTGCTAGTGCGGGCTCCGGGCCCCTGCTGTGCCGGCGGCAGTGACCCGGATACCGCACCAGCAGGTACTAGGATGATTCCTGGGGTGGGGGTGGTTTAACACACACCCCACCCCAGGGATCACCCAACCCCCCCACCCAGGGATCGCCTACCTTTTGTGTTCCAGGAGGCGGCGACGGCTGCAGCATGGTGGTACGGTGCCTTCAGCGCTGGCTGGCTTCAGCGCTTTACTAGGCCTTCCGGGGAAACCAGGAAGTTCCCTGGAAGGCCTAGTAAAGTGCTGAAGCCAGCCAGCACTGAAGCCACCGAACCACCGTGCTGCAGCCGCCGCCACCCGGAGCTCAAAAGGTAGGAGATCCCTGGGTGGAAGGGGTGTAGGGTGATCCCTGGGGTGGGGTGTGTGTTAAACCACCCCCCACCCCAGAGATCACCCTAGTACCTGCTGGTGCGGGATCCGGGTTGCCGCTGCCATCACTGACCGGGATCTGAGATGGATCCCAGTCTGGGTTTCAGCGTGTTGGGCCTGGAGGCCCAGCACGTATGAAATTACCCTTTGTTGTCCATCATACTCAGTGTACCTCTCATACAGGGGATCATCCCTGCCAAATTTCAGAAAGATTGGATAAAGGACTCCAGTATTATCAAGAATTGAAAGTTTGTGATATTAACAGAAATCGTGCAAATACAAGTCCTGAAAATTTTGGGACAAAAACTAAAATTTCAGGACATAAGTGGGACTTCAGGTAGCAAGGCAGAGGGGAGGGGGAAACATCCAAGCAATCAAGAGACATGATTGGCACAGGAATGGGGGGGAAAGGGTTAGAGGAGAGGGTTACCCACTCACACGTACACTCCGAAGCCATGCTCTGCAAGGAACTCGTGTGTGTGTGTGTGGGGGGGGGCGAAAATGCCCATCAGGATAGTATAGTAGCCCTATGGCTCTCAAGGAGACCAGGCTTCTATAATCATAGGGTGCAGAACTCACAGTGGAGTATGGCCCAGGCCTCACACAACAGCTCCACCCACCCACAGTCACTCAACGGAGGGGTGGGGAGAGGATAGGTGTTGGGTGCAAGGGGGGACAGGGCCCAGGTTCAAGGGGGAGCAGGGGAGGACTTTCTCACAAGACGAGGAAAGGTGGGACCCCTGGGGGGGAGGGCTCTTACACTCTGTTCTCTCACACTCATGATCACCCGCAGTCGTACTAAGGAAAGGACACAAAGTGAACACTCAAAACACAGTCTAGATACCAGTAGGACAAATTGGATACACTTAGCTTTGGCCAGCCTCTCTGCTTCGATTACTGGTGCTGTGTGCCTCCAAGCACTGAGTTTTATAATCAAGGCCCTGCCCCCTTGCGAGCCTGGAGCCGTGCAGAGTGCCACACTGGTCCTGGCACTGACCTCACGTCCTGGGAGGTCAGAGGTTGTCACTCCATGCTGTCAGTGCCAGAGCGGGTTGCCTCAGCAACCAGACTCTTTGTCGGCATCTCTGGCACCACAGCGTGCTCTGGAGCGGGAGGCGGGGCCAGTTGCTGCGCCCGGGGGCTCGGGATTCTTCTCCCGCGGTGCCTGGTCATGCTGCGGGTGACAATGATTGACACATGATCCAGGCTGGCTAACTGGCATCCCAAACACACCCTGCAGCACTGTGACAGAGAACATAATATAATCTCTTATTGACTCTTTCCTATGCAGATATTTCCAACTTCCCAGTAACACGCAAGGAGCCTTAGGGTGGTCACAGTACAGAATGAGGATACATGATTGACATTTCTGCTGGCCAATTGGCATCACAAACCCATCTTGTATCACTGTGACAAACATAAGAGAATATCTGGTATAGGCTCATTCTCTGGAGATGCTGCCCAGGCTTCCAGCTTGCCAGTATCCAATAACTGCAATCAGGGAGGCTTGGGGGTTGGCACTGGGGAGCAAATATAAGCTTCTGTCAAGCTGTAGCCCCATTTTGTGTGGCCCATAGGCTGGTTCAGTGCTGTGTGTGTGTGACTGACTGTGCTGTAGTCTTCAGCCTCAATGCAAGTGCTCAAAAAAGCAGAACTCTGCACATACTCTCCACCACATATGCCTCCCACAGATTTTGGGGTGCCAATGACCAAAACCTATGCCAGTGCCTCTGGCACCTGCTCTTCCTCTTCTCTTCCCACCTCCTTCTGTCTTCTTCACTCCCTGTACAAATGCTTGCTCCCAAAATCAGATGCCTGCATCTAGTAAAACCTCTATAGTTTAAACAGAAGCAACACCTGCAAGTGACTTAAGGAAATTTACAAAATCTGTTAAATTCATGAAACTGATATTGCTTATAAAATTTGGACCCTTTATCCAATCCTTCTGAAATTTGTCAGGGATGATCCCTTGAGTAAGGGGAACACACTGTCCAAAGTTCATCCAAAGTGGATGAACATGATTAAATGCTAATTAAATCAGGACTCATTATCCAGTCTTTCTGAAAGTTGATTCCTTTCAGGATGGGAACAATGAGTACAAATGTCATCCAAACTGCTTGCAAAACAAAGATGTTATAACTACAATGTGTGTGTAAACTACAGTAGTTCAAGTGCTTGCAGAATTGGAACCCTTTATCCAATCTTTATGAAAACTGGTGGGGATGATTCCCTGTATAAGGGGTACAATCAGTCCACAATTTAAAAAAATCAGATAAAAATGAAGATGTTACAGCCAGAAATCAATTTCCCATAAAAATCAATGGGAGAAAGAAAGTTCAACAATGATAACAAATTTATATATAACAAAATTATGAAATCCAAAGATATCTAATAATGAAATAATTAAAAAAACATGAAGTAATGGGTCCCTGGTGCATACCCCTAGTGCAGAGTGCCCTGGTGAGTGGGGGATGTTTTTCACCTCAACTATATGATAATGCAAAAAATGCTAGAGAGGGGGTATAAGAGGCGCATGTTTGACTGGGGGTTTTATGAAAACTGGGGGGGATTTCCAACCTCTTGGTGGGCAAGACCCAATAAAACTGTGTGCTGCTACCTGCCAGTGAGCCCTGAACTGTGCTGTGAGCTGTGGATGCAAGAAATGAGACTGAGAACATGCAAAGACTGGTTGCTTTCGCCTTGAATTTCCCCTGTAGGCGTGCAATAAAGTATGCAATTTGCTCAATAAACCCCACATTCTGTGCAGTCAAGTGCTGGCAGGTGTAAATCCTGGTATGCACCTCCATGGGTGGGTGGGGATAGCAGGTGCTGGACCACCTCCTGGAGTCATAATAGCCCAGAAGAAAGAAGCATTTGGGGTGGCTTCTTCTTTCCATAGTTCACCACGGCTGAGAGTCATGATGGGGTGGGATACTGGGAAGGTGAGGATTGGTGGATGGAACCTGACAGGATAGAACATCTGCCCATGTATTAAGTTCATCCCACTAAACCTGTGAGTGGGGCCTGCTGAAACACACATGAAATACATCCAGGGATATGCCCATTTATTAGACTCGACATGCTAAATGTGTGAGTGGGACTGACTCTGGACTCCAGGTGTACATTCAGAGGGCAGTCCTGCTGCTGGTTTATGCCGGTGGCAGACGCACAATACAACTGGGCGACGCTCGCTCAGGTGTGCATGCACTCCACGCACACAGCAAGCCGTGCAGAGCAACGGCACAACCCCTCTAATGTGACCCCCCCAAGCCCACACATCCTGCAGCCCGGGGGATGTCGCAGGAGCCATGCCTGTTCCATCCTCTGGGCTATGGGTTGTGCGGGTTTGGGGGGTTGCATCAGAGAAGGCGCTCCATTGCCCCGCACGGCTTGCTGTGCGTGCGGGGTGCATAAATGCCTGAGCGAGCATCGCCCAGTTGAATTGTGCGTCTGCTGCCGGCGTAAACCAGCAGCAGGATTGCACCCTCTGAATGTACACCTGCCTTCCTAACAGGTAAGCATCTGGACTTTAATTCATTTCCCAAACAAATGTATAGTAGACAAATATTCTGTAATGGGGGTTAATGACTTCTTCCTCTGTTAATTTTAAAAAATATAGTCCCGGTTCTATAAAAGTGCTTTTGGATGCAAGTAGCTTAATAAATGTAAAGTTCTAGGGACAAATTCTACATTTTGGTTGCAAGTGCAGGGTTCTTTGAGAAGAAACAGAAAATGCTTGTATGCATCTGATCGCAGAGCTTCCTCATCAACGAGATGCACCTTAAAAGATGATTTTCAGATAAAACTATTCAACAGTGAGGAAATACACTATGTTCACTTTTACCATAGATGCATTTTGCTTGTATTTCTCTTTTTAAAATTACTCTTTACATTGAAGCATTTCATGCTAGTAATTGGCTAAAAAACCTTTGGATGACAGAAAACTCTGCTGGTTGATAAGGTCTTTTACTTTTTTCTTAGGTATAATAGAACTAATGGAAGGAAGAGTCACTTGCTTTCTAAGTAAAGGTTAGGTTTCCAAAGTTATGCAGACACCCAAGCTGGGTATTTTAGCTGGCCTCACATACTACACTTGGTTCCTTAGCTAGTCAGAGTAGGAATAAAACACCATGGATGCAACTCTCCAGTCATTAAAGTTGATGGGAGCTAGCTCATTAACTTTAATGGATGGAGGATTGTGCCCCGTGTGTCCTTCACCCAAGGATGCTGGGCAAAAAAAATAAAAATAAGCATCAGATATTGCCTGGCAAGAAAATACATACTAATAACCTGAAAAATAATGGAATGAAATGATCATCACTGGAAAACAAGCTTTATTGCACCAGCATTGATGATAATTCCAAAACCATAGCTTCCCACTTCATTCTTTCTAATCATAAAATCCTAGGGTAAAAACTGTGACAGTGTCCCCCCACCCCCCATGGCCCAGGGACTCACTCATACATGTGTTTCTCATCACCAGATGTTGGGCCACAGCTGCCCTGGGATAGGCAGGAGGCTGGCCTGGGAAGCGTCCTCTGGAATATTTCAGAGAACCATTCTGGGTCAAGGGTTGCCGATGAGGGCCAACACAGGCCTGCACATTTGTTCAGTCCCACCTATTCCTACCACGGGGCAGGGGCCATCATGGCTGTTTGCCATGACTGGTCACCATGGTTGCATGTCATGGTAGGGTGTGGGATGCTCGGGTGGGAACGGGGCCGCCCGCCCGCACATTTGCTGTGTTCCCCTACCATACCCGGGGCGTGGGGATGGGGTGATGGCTCTCCGGCCTTTAGGGGTTGTAGGCACATCGGCGTATGCCACCTGCCTACCCAGGCAGTGGCCGCTGCACTTTTTTGCCTCAGGTCAGGCTGGGGAGCTACCTCATCACCCGCACAAATGTATTCACCCATTGAGTTAGGAAGGACCTAGAGGGTCTTCTAGTCCACCCACCCTGCTTGGATGCAGGATGACGACAGCTACAACATCCCCGACAGATGGCTAAACAGGCTCTTGCTGAAAACCCCTAGGAATGGAGAGTCTACGACCGCCCTAGACAACTTGTTCCATTGTCACACAGCCCTTACTGTTAGGAAGTCTTTCCTGATATTTAGCTGAAATCTACCTTCCTGCAGTTTGGGCCTATTATTTCTAGTCCTGCCTTCTGCAGCAGCGTAGAGCAGTCCTTTCCCGTCTTTATGGAACATGTGTATGCATTGATAGGTAAGATTTCTGGGGTTTGTATGCTAATTTTATATCCTGACACTACATTGGATGATTTCTAACAAGGTTTTAGGTATAGAGTTTCTGTTCAGGTGAGATCCAGAAGAAACATTGGCATATCATGTGCTATTTTTTGTCCCATTAAATTTAATTTGATCCCTCAATTAGAGGAGTATTTCTAATTTTCTGCATATAGCACTATAACTAGGGCAAATAAAAGACAGAATTCTACAGTTGGCAAGAAGGAAAGACTCTCTCTAGTTCTGATCTATGAGTGTACTAATTCCATATGACCAAGCTAGCTCATGACTGCGGTCTCTGGGCTATCCTTTTCCCTCTGGGTATGGGTGTTGTTGTTTCCAGCTGTTGCCCAATGGCCTGTGTCCACAATGCTTGCCCTGAGGTTGTCCAGTGGGGGATGACCAAAGTGCTTCTGTTGCTGCTGGCCCTGCTCGTGGTGTTGCTGCTGGGGGTACTTTCGTCAACTATACATTTGTTTGGGAAATGAATTAAGGTTCAGATGTTTACCTGTTAGGCAGGCACGTGTACATTCAGGGGGTGAAATCCTGATGCTGGTGTACGCCGGCGGTAGACGCACGATACAACTGGGTCAAATGTACTCCTCCCTGTAGGCATGTAGGGAAACAACACTCTTGCTACACCATGGAGTCAAACCTTCTTTTAAGCTCCTCCCGCAACCTTGTAACGAGGGCCACTGCTTCTGGTATGAGGTGCTGCTCCTCCAGCCCCATATCCTGTCCCTTCAGAAAGCCCACCATTTTATTCTCCAGAATTCCGATGAGGGGGGGATCACATGGCTCACTGCAGCACTCACGGATTCAGTGAAGGACTTCAGAACGCCTTGTATGAGGTCGGGAACAAGACCACACCCTCCCTTCTCCCCCAGGCCCAGGGAATCTGACTGCCGGGTGCACAGAGTTACCATTCCACATGGCCAAATGATGGTGGCAGTGTCACCACCATTTTGGAAAAGGGCAGCCAGTCTGTGCATGTGCAGTAGCCATTTTGCACATGCACAGACTGACTACCCTTTCCCAAAATGGTGGTAATGCTGACACCACCATTTTGAAAAAGGATGCGCATGCGCAGAATGGTCCAGCAGCCATTTTACTAAATTTTAAAAATGACTAAAAAAGTTTTAATTGATTTAAATATTGGTATGTAATTCGAATCCATATTTAAATCTGGAACTTGCAGAATCAAAACTCCAGCGGCCCACCCATACTATTTATTTTCCCTACTTCTGGGAGCCTCAGTGACCCTCATTTTCACCAGGTCAGGGGCGGGGACCCTGCTCCCTCCCATCAGGGCCCCAAACACAACCACCTCTAGGGCCTCGTAGAGCCAGTGAATCCTTCCCTGCTGCCGAAACATTCCTGCGTATTAAAATGGTAGGGCCGTGAGAGGGAGTGGGTCACAGGGCACCCTGCATTTTCTCTCCCCCTGGGTCCTGCAAATTTTAAGGCTGGTCCTGATCAGACTAAACACAACAGACATGCAAATAAGAGCTCAGCATAAGAGGAACAGTCTTGAGGTGTACAGGAAACAAAACACTATCTTAGTTATTACTGCAACTGACAAACAAAGAACAGAACACCAACTATGCAGCCAGAACCCTGCCCTCAGTGTCACCAACTAGGCTTTTAATTAGACTCGAGCAATGTTTCACAATTTTTCTTAAAACCCCAGTTTTTAGGGTTATGTAAATAGTTTGATTTAAAGTTGTTTTGTTTTAGACTCTTTCTAGCCCTTATATTTGCACACAAAAGGTTGAAAACAAAAACGGCTCCAAACCTGAAAGCAGGTATAAAGCAGCCATGAAGGGCTTAAAACTAGAAATCTCATGAGTGGGGATGGAGCGGTGTGGGATGAGACAGATTGCTGAATATGCAGGTGTCAGGCAGGCTTTGGCAGGCACAGCCTGAGTCAGAGCTGGTACATTATATAGTCATTATTATTTTAAGTAGTCAGAGCCACGCCAGAGGGTCAGAGCAGAGCTGATGCCAAATCATCCACCAGCTAATCAGTGGGGCAGGAACAAGGCAGGGCCAGAAGGCACGGGCCAAGGTGGAATCAGCTGTGAGGATTGGGAGGCAAGGACCAAGGCAGATAAGAAGACAAGGTGTTTTAAAACAAGTTCCACGGGAGGGGGTGTGTTGTGGGCCGTGGCCACTGAGTGGGGCAACTGCGGGGCGCCCATGCATGCAATATGTGGGGGGAGCGCTTCAAACAAGCTGCCCTGTCGACGGAGGTGGCCATCCTGGCCATTATGGGGCACTCTGGATTTTTCAGGAGTGCTCTGTGTGTGGCCATAAGTGGCCACTGCGTGGGTCATGGGAGCGCGCCTCCCCATGGACCACCATCACACGAGCAGTTGGACACATGGGTGCACGGTGAGGGACCATGCATGGATGCATCTTGTACCCACATTGTCTGAGCCCAGCTGACAAGCCAGGCAGCCATTATGTTGCACAAATGCCTCTTTCCTATTGGAACTTTATACAGCCAAGAGCAGCCAATGAGAAGTCAGAGAGAGGGAGCATATGGGGAATAATCAAAAAGCCTACACCTTTCTGGGGTATGGTCCTGCACCAGGACCTGAGCAGCCAAGTGTTGAAGTCTTTTTGTTTGTGATGTAGTAAAGAATAAACTGAATTATTCTGATAATATTATGTGTTATGCTATGGAGAGGAATTCCACTATGCCCTTTACTTGGAGAGCTACTTTTATCCCAAGAACAGTTTATCTAGTTTTCTTCTTAAGAATAACTGAAAAAGAGGAAGATAATTAGAGTATTAGGATGTTGGCCAATGTTGTGGTGATTAAAGGAAAGACCAGTGAAATGAGAAACACTCATAGTGTAATCTAGCCAGTCTCTGAGAATGCACCCTATCACAAATTGAACTTTAAGAACATGGCTCCAAAATAAAGTGACTTCCAACTTTGTCCGAGTGAGATACTGGTGGGGTTTGAATCTTAAGTCTCTTGTCAATGAGAAAATATAGATGAATATACATGACTCCCTTTGATTAACAACTTGGCTTATTTTAGTCTGCAGTTATTTTTAAAGCTTCTGGAATCACTTGGCACTTCAAAAAAATTATTGGTTAGCAGGGAAACAAACCAGATAAATTTTTCCTGACACATGCCTTCTGATCTTCCTTTGATTAGATAAGTAAAACAGAGCTTAATATTAAAATTGCACATGTTCAGCATCTGCAGACAGTCTAATGAGTACTAGTATTCAATTGTTACTAATTTGCAGTTTACAAATAAAAAATGATAGATGCTGCCCTTGATATGTGCATGTCAGTGCAATTTGCTACCAGAGGCTGCATGCAGAATGTATGGCCTATTGTTTAGCATAAGCAAGCCAAATATATAGCAGCAAGTCAAACCCAGTACTTATTTATGATTTGCACAGTGAAATTGCCTGATAAAAAGCTGAGCAGCATGGCATGACTTCTGAAGAAGTTCAGCAACCCCAACCATCAAAGCACCAATTAAGAGTTAGATTTTCATGGTGTGTTCTTCTGAAAGTTTTGGCCTCCTATATGAATGCCTTTACTGCTACAAAAGCTTCTAAAGAGATCTGGGCCTGGGTACAGAGCTTTTCTGGAAGCCTGGCCCCAGCCAACCCAAAATGATTGGAGCAACATCTATTAAAACATGTATGTGAGAATTCTTTCAGAGCTTCCCTAGTACCAGGCTATTAAAAGGGGGGAGGAGGGAAGGCCTAATACTGATTTCCTCTGAGCAAAAAAAGCAGACAAAATGTCAATCACAATTTTAATTACTAACCCAAAAACTCTCTAATTGACTGCAGGAATTTTAATTTTATGAGATAGTGTTATCCTAGGAGAGCTATTCAAGCTGAAGTTAGAGAACAATGGCTCACGAAAGCTGTTTCCAAGCTGCAGCAGAGATTCTGATCTGACTTCAGTGTGCATCAGAAGAAACTCTGTAGGAGTGGGGGAGTAATAGCAGTGTAAAGGTGAAGAGAATCAGACCCAGTGTCAAGGGAATCTGCAGGCAGCCCTCCTCTGCCCTTCACCTTCCAAAAAAATTGGTCTCTGTGCATTAAACTCTGGATAGGTTTACAATACACAAGGTACAAAAGCCTATCACAAATGTATCCAAAGAATTCACTAAAGTTGCTGCAACATTCCCTCCACAGCACAGAATATTGTTGTCAAAGCAACCTGTGAAATTTCATGGGCACAGGGTCCACTCTTCAACCTTCATCATGCCTTGTGTAGGGCACAGTAGATATAGTATGAATCTGAAACTCTGGCACAGGAGAGTCACTTTCTTTTTTGCCTTAGTAGAAATGGCTTGTAATATCTGAATAGTACTAGCATCCAAGAACTAATCCATGTGTCATTCAATTTGTGTTACCAAATAACCACGCTTCCTGAGAAAATACCATGTTCCCTGAATAGCTTTGTTTCCTTTAGGATATTATCAATGGAATTTGGTTATGCAATAAGGTAGGGATGTGAGAACGTGGTTTGGAAGTTCGGAATTCGGCCCAAACTTGGTCCATTTGGACGACTGAATCCGAACCCAAACCGACTGAACCAAACCCGATACCAAAATCTGAAATGACCGAACAGTTTGGTCGGTTCGGATCGAGTTCGGATGAGTTCGGCTGGGAGAAAAACAGTAAAACAAAAACACTAGTAAAACACGACCCCTGCCTGACACAGGGGGGACGTGGGGTGTGTGTGTCAGCTGGGGAGCAGACTTCCAGGCACCAGGGGTGGAGAGGCTTGGAGTAGCAGCCAGCCTGCCCAATCACCATCCCTTTTCTCCTCAGACCACTGGCTTCGCAGTCTGCGATTGGCCATGAACTAGGCTGCACGGAGCCAATGGGACTTGTGATGAGGCAGACACAGCAAGTAACAAAACTCATTGCCTTCCCCCCTTCCAACAACTTCTGAGCTAGTCACTGTTCCTGACAGCAGGTGTTTTCAGAAGGCTCCCTCTCCCAGCAGTTTGTGTACCTCCCAGCTTCCCAATCCATTGCCATCCTCCTCCTATTTCACCCATCCAACCCATTTACCTCTATATTATCATTTATTTAGATTATATTAGATAGATTTAGGCATTATTTTTATTGTTTACCCCTCCCTGTGTTCCTCCTCCTCCCTCCATTGAATCCTTTCCGTCTCCCTCTATATATTCCAGCCCTGATTCCCTTCCCCTGTTTTGGGATTTATTTAGAGTAGGATTATTAGATTGATTTAGGTTTCATTTCAGTTTTGTACCCCTTCTTGTGTTCTTTGTGTTTCCCCCCCCATCCCTTAGGAATGGGCGAACGCAGTTCTGAAGTTTAGAGTTCGGCCAGAACTCGGTCTGTTCGGATGACCGAACACGAACACAAACACGAACACGAAGTCAAACATGAACTGACCGAACCGAACTAGATTCTGAATGTCAAAATGACCGAACAGTTTGGTCAGTTTGGATCGCGTTTGGGTGAGTTCAGGTGGCAAAAACGTGTCACTGGAAGGCAAAACGTGACAGGGAGGGGGAGTCAGCTGAGGAGCGGACTTCCAGGCACCAGGGGTGGGGAGGCTTGGAGTAGCAGCTAGCCTGCCCAATCACCATCCCTTTTCGCCTCAGACCACTGGCTTCGCAGTCTGCGATTGGCCATGGACTAGGCTGCACGGAGCCAATGGGGTTTGCGGTGAGGCAGATGCAGCAGGAAACAAAACAATTGCCTCCCCCCTTCCCAACACCTTCTGAGCTAGTCACTGTTCCTGAACAGCAGCTGTTTCAGAAGGCTCCCTCTCCCAGCAGTTTTGTTCTCCTCAATCCATTGCAATCCTCCTCCTATTTCACCCATCCAACCCATCTACCTCCATATTATCATTTATTTA
>QEPC01011255.1:8891392-8901525 GCA_003113815.1 Sphenodon punctatus | reverse complement strand
TGGGGTGCTGCTAGGGAGGGATGGCAATGGAGAGATCCTGGCTGGCATGTGCAAATCCTGTCCTTATTTGGGGGTGCTAGGTAGGGATGGCAACTGGAGAGTGGGGATGGCTGGCAGGCACATGTTTGGGTGGGGGTGCTGCTCGTGCTTGTGCCTGACTTCTGGAAGAGCCCCCCACACCACAGTACCCTTTCTCTCTGTGGCAGACATCTGCAGCTACCTGCTGATGCCCACTGTTCGTGCCTGAATAATGCCCACCACCCACGCACCCACCCGCACGCCAGTGAGCTCGCTCTAATGGATAGAGCCTTAAGTTTTTTGTCCTCAAAGGAAAAAAAAGTTTACAAACCTGGCAGCAGTGGCAGTAGCACCTCCTGTGCCCGCCGGCTCTGGCTTCTCCTCCACGACTGAAGGTCCAGCAGCGGCCAGAGGAACCTCTTCCTCCACCACTGGCTCCGTCACCTTGGCCTTCCCCCAGGCCTGGTGTTTAATGGTGGTGGCACTGGTCACCTTCTTTTCCATTTTTTTTTTAAAGCACACAGCCAACACAACACACAGCACCCACCAACACTCACCAACCAGCCAAACCAAAACCAACACACATCACACAGCCAAAACACACATACATAAAAACAAACACACAGCCAGCCACAACACACGCTCTCACCCACACAAGCGCCGCACGCACTTGAATTTCCTTTTTCTGGGGTGATCACGGGCTCTCGCAATACTTTTTCCAAACACCTGAACCGAACCGAACACAATCGAACCGAACGGCCGAACATGAACGCGGCGACCGAACTGAACGGCCAAACCGAACGGGTGAACTGAACCAGACCGAACCGAACCGAACAACCGAACCCGAACTGCGATCTGTTCGCCCATCCCTACCATCCCTGTGTAATATTGTATAGATAGATAGATAGATATCAGATATAGTTACTATAGATAGATACATAGTTGTAGTAGGAATTAGCTTAGTTATAGAGATAGATAGAGATAGTGTTCGTGTGTAGTTATTCAGTTTTGATATTTTAGAGTGTATTTGTAGGACTAGGATTTTAGATATAATATTTACTTACATAGATTTTAGAATAATTAATACTATAGTTAGAGTTAGTGTAGATAATTTAGATAAAAAATTTGAATACAAAAAATATATAAAAATATTTGTGTGCATTTAGGTTGGAAGACATGGAGATGGGAAGTAGGAGAGGCTGGTCTGCTGCCCGTAAGGTGGGCAATGGGGCACGTGGCAGAGGTGGTAGGGGTTGAGACCATGCCAGGCAAGTGGCAGCAGGCAGCAGCAGCAGCCAGAGCCCATCACCACGCCCCAAGCTTTGCAGGCATGATTTTGGGAGACAGGTTCAGAGGCTGCCAACAGCAGTGATACTAGTCTGGGGGTGGTTCGGCGGTGCCTCCTGCCAGCTTCCTCCAGTGCCACGCAGGGCACTGGAAGGCCTGCAGCAGTACATGAGGCTGCGGCTTGTCTCTGCTTCTGCAGGAGCAGGTGCTTTGATTGTTCCTCCAGGGCCACCAATGTCCCCTATTGTTGAGGTGATCCCCACCAGTCCAGGCCTGGTGGATCTGTTAGAGGCAGGGCCTGATCCCTGGGCAATGGCAGCAGGGAGAGGAGCAGCAGCAGCAGCTCTAGGGGGCACAGGGAGGAGAGTGACACTAGCATGATGGGCAGTCAAGCCTCAGGGTCCCTGTACTCCCATTCACGGGACATCACAGTGATTGAGGACAGTGAGGGAGAAGAAGACACTAGTCCCACAGAGGAGACGTCTGGAGTTGAGGTGATGGCTCAGACTGTCTCTCCTCCCAGAGCTGTGTCATCGCCACCAAGTTCTGCCCCTCCCAGCAGCACTGGCAGCAGCAGTGCATCACCTAGGGCAGGCCAGAAGGAAGGAGTGGTGTGGGGGTAATCCTCTGTCTGGGCACATTTCAAGCTGATGCGGGCGGATGATCCCAGGGAGGTGCAGTGCACTGTGTGCAATAAGGTGGTGAAGCGTGGGCAGGTGCTTGCCATCGTTGGGACATCTGCCATGGCAAGGCACCTGAAATCATGCCACAACGCTCTGTTGCTAAGCGGGAAGGCAGGGGAAGTGGATGCCAGTGGGATCCCGACTGCAGCGGTCAGTCACCCACCTCCTTCAGCAGGCAAATGTCCTGCACCAACTGCTGCCTCTAGCAGCAGGAGCAGTATTCCTGCTAGGGGGAAGAAAAGCAGCAGGAGCCTCGCCAGAAGCGTCAGTTCACCGTGGAGGAGCTGGGGTGGGGGCAGCTGGCAAGGCCATAGGCAGCTGGAGGGGGGCGTGGCTATCAAGAGAAAGCCAGGCGCCTCTTGGGTGAAATGATTGTGCTGGATGGGCAGCCCTTCTCCATTGTAGAAGACATGGGCTTCAAGTGGCTGATTGGGTTCCTGGCCCCCCAGTTTAAGCTGCTGTCCCGCACCACCCTGAGTTGGAATGTGGTGCCAGACCTGTACAGGGCTTTGAAGGAGCGGGTGAGGGAGCAGCTGGCAGGGGCTGGGGGGCACTACTGTTTACTTCCCCACCGACCTGTGGTCCACCAGGTACGCCCAGCACGCCTACCTGGCAGTAACAGCGCACTGGTGCCAGAACCCGAAGGCAGCTTTGGGGAGTGGCAGGAGGGGTCCCGAAGCAGGGTATAGATGGGCCCTGCTTAAGGCACAAGTCATGGACAAGCCCAACACCGCCAGGAACATTGAGGCATCCCTGACTGCCATGGTGAGGGAGTGGGTCATGCCAGGCGTGCCCTTCACCAAGGGGTGTGTGGTGACGGACAACACGGCCAAAATATTGAAAGCAGTCCATGACAGGGGCTTCACCAGCATCCCTTGCACTGCACACACCCTACACCTGATGGTCACGGACGCTCTGGGCTTGGGGGATAAGGGGATTGGGGGAGGCACCCTTAGCTCCCTGGTCGACTGGGGGAGGAAGCTGGCCGGGTTCTTAAACTGGAGCGTGAAGGGCAGCGAACTCCTCCAGGAGAAGGAGGCCGAGCAAGGCTCCAGTGCACCAGCTGGTAGAGGATGTCTGCACACGGTGGAATTCCACCTTCCTGATGCTCGAGAAGCTTCTTGAGCAGAAAGCCACCCTGCATCAGGTTCAACTGGTGATGGACAGCGGGGTACCTCCAGGGAATGATGGGGCAAAATGGGAGATCGTGGCTCACACGGTCTTTGTGTTGAGACTGTTCCTGGCCGTGATGGAGACTGTGAGCAGCTCCACCGCCACCCTCAGCCAGGTGACCCCTCTGGTCCAGAGTCTCCACAGGAGGCTGGACGAGATCCTCGGGGGGCGGGATTGTGGCCGTGAGGGCAGGAAGCTGTCTGATGAGGCACTTGACCTGGCGTGGAAGCTGAAGGCAGGGCTGAGGGCATGTTTTGACAAGCTCCTGCAGCGGGAGGAATATGTCCTGGCAAGAATGCTGGACCTACCTTGAGGAGGAGCCCTGTATCGATCCCAGCAACTATCCCTTGGCCTACTGGACCGGCAAGGCCAACGTGTGGCCAACCCTGTTGAAAGTGGCCAAGGGTATACTGTCCTGCCCAGCAACTAGTGTCCCCAACGAGCGGGTGTTTTTCATGGCGGGGGATATTTGCTCCCCACACCGCCTGAGACTTGGGGGCCACGTTGGTGGAGCAGTTGCTGTTTATTAAGGTGAACCTTCCACTGCTGGGATTTCCCAAGCTGCCCCTTGCCAAGGATTGATGGTGCAGTGGCACATGCCATCCCATGCCAGGGGCAGTCTTGGGACGGGGTGGCTCCTGCTCCTCAATCTGGGCTACTGCTGCTGTGTTGCTGAGGTGATGTCCCTCCCTCCCAATGCCTGGCACCCTCTCTCTCTCTCTCTCTCTCTCTCTCTCTCTCTCTCTCTCTCATACTAGATGACCTCGGCTGCCTTATCTGACTGACCTCATGATGCAGGGTGGCATTGGGAAACTGTAAGCCTGCCAGCCGGCCTCTGGCTGGATGATCTCGGACCACCTATCTTACTGGCTCTCTCTCTCTCGCTGCACAATCTTTGCCAGGCTATCTGAGTGACCTGCCAAGGTCCCAGCCTGCCTTCCCTACTGCCTCTCATGCCACGCTGCCTGTCTGCCCATCCAGGTTGCTGCCAAGCTCAAAGCCTGCCTCAGCCCGCCTGCCTTCCTCTCATGCCAAGGTGCCTGTCTGCCTGCCCAGATTACCACCAAGCTCTAAGCCTGCTTCAGCCCTCCAGCCTGCCTCTCATGCCACACTGCCTTTCTGCTTATTCAGGTTGCTGCCAAGCTCAAAGCCTGCCTCTCATGCCCACCTTCCCGCCTCTCATGCCAAGATGCCTGTCTGCCCACTCAGGTTGGTGCCAAGCTCTAAGCCTGCCCCAGCCCACCTGCCCACCTCTCATGCCACACTGCCTGCCTGAACGCCTAGGTTGCCTAGCTCAAATCCTGCCTCAGACCTCCTGCCTGCCTCTCATGCCAAGGTACCTGTCTGCCTCCCCTGTCAACCCTGGGTGATGTGCCCCACTTGCCTGGTAATCCCACTGCTGCTGTCTTCTGGTCCGTGGGCGCTCTGCTCTGGCAAATCCAAATGTGCCCAAGCAATCCCGCTGCTGCCATCTGCTGCTGTATGGGAGCTCTTCCCTGGCAAATCCTACCATCCTGGCTCAGCTCCATGGGTGCAGCACACAGGCAAATCCTGCCAATGCCCTCTCTGCTGTTCTCCAAGTTCTGTGCCTGGGCAATCCAATGTCTGCTCCTGCTGCCAATGCTGCCTCTGGGCAATCCAAAGTCTTCTGCTGCTGTCAGTGCTGCCTCTGTTATGCCACTGCATCCAGAAGCTGCCACTCTAGCCCTAGGACCCACCCTCGGGGTTATGGAGACGTTATTCCACTCAAAAAGAGCTGTCATTCAACAGCATCAAGAAACAGCCACTCCAGCCCCGGGGCCCGCTGTCAGGGTTCTGGGGCCTACGTTACTGGCAAGGAGGGTTGTGTCCAATATCTAGAAGCTGCCACTCTAGCCCCAGGCCAGGACCCACCCTCAGAGTTCTTGGGCGTGTCATTCCACAGCATCAAGAAACAGCCACCCCAGCCCCGGGACCTACCGTCAGTGTTCTGGGGCCTACGTTACTGGCAGGGAGGGCTGTCTAATCCATTATGCTTCTCACACCACCGCCAGACATCGGACCTTGTTCACCCGCTGTCTGGCAGTGACGACCTCCGCCTTGATGGGATTCTGGTGGTCCGGGCACCAGCGGCAGGGGCAGCATCATCACCCTCTCTGAAACAGGAACACATAAACAACATCTAAATATTAAATAATATCATGAATTTATGATGATGCCTCTAGTCCTCCTTCCTTGGGGTGCTAGGGGATGCTAGGGATTGCAAATGGTGCCTTGCTGGCACACGCAAATCCTGCCTGTCTTGGGGTGCTAGAGATGGCAACTGGAGAGAACCTTGCTGGCACGTGAAAATCCTGCCCTTCTTTGGGTGCTAGTAGGTAGGGATGGCAACTGGAGAGTGGAGACCCTTGCTAGGGATGGCTGGCACATGTTTGAGTGGGGATGCTCGTGCCTGACTGCTGAAAGAGTCCCCCACACCCTCTGTCTCTGTGGAAGACATCTGCTGCCACACGCTGATGCCCACTGTTTGTGCCTGACTACCCACCACCCATGCACCCACCTTCACGCCAGTGAGTTCACACTAAAGGATAGTATTCTTCTTGTCCTCAAAGTAAGAATAAAGTTTATAAACCTGGCAGCGCCTCCTTTGCCTGGCTCTTGCTCCTCTGAGGAGTCGACCTCCACCACCGAAGGTCCAGTGGCAGCAACCTCTTCCTCTTCCACCGGCTCCACCACCTTGGCCCAGGTTCTTCTATTAAGCCTCATCCGCATCATTTTTTTCCCCTCCCACACAAACCCACACAAACCACCAAACAAAACACACCCACAAACACTCACCAACCAGCCAAAACAACACAGCCAAACCAACACACAGTCCAACACAGCCAAGACACACCAAACAAAACCAAACAGCCATCCTGTTACAACACACACGCTCTCTCTCCACACAAGCTCTGCACGCACTCGAATTTCCGGTTTCCGGTTTCCGATGCGATCACGGGATCACGCGATACCTAAACCGATTTCCGAATGACCGAACTGAACTCCACCGAACCGAGTGACTGAATCCGAACTCGGTCCCTGGACCGAATGACTGAACTCAGCTCCCGAACTGAATGACTGAACGACCAAACAACCGAACTGCGATCTGCTCGCACATCGTTACTAAATTTCTACCTAAGATAGTATAAGTAAGACAGTTGTCAGAATGTGGCCCTTTTTACATGGGCCTTTCCCACCCATGAACATGCAGATTTCTGTGTGTTTATTGGTGGGGGAGCGCTGTGAGAACAATGCGCTGCTTGTGGTGAGTAGGGGTGCACACGCTCACCTAACACACATCCCCACTCCCCCCCCTCCTTGTCCCCATGCACGGAGCAACCAGGGAAAATGGCAGTTGCTCCATGGGTGCGGATAAGTGGGGGGTGAGTGGGGATGCATGTGAGGCCATGTGCACACCCTGCCCATGCACCAGCGTGCCCACGGACCCTGCACCCGGTGAAGCTGTGTAAAAAGGGCCTGTGAGGAGCCACTCAAAGAAGAACAGAAGGTTGTTGCCTTGTACACAAGGTTCTTTGAGATGTCTCCTACCATTCTCACAACACCCACCCTTCCAGCCCTTCATGGAATTTTCTTATATTCCTAGAAAGGGTTGGAAGGAATTGTCATTCTGAGGGGGAGAGTGCTTTTTATACTAGAGAAGCTTGAGACCATCACGTGGACTATTATTTTAATATGGTGAGCATGCATAACCCAGTTGTGAGAATGTAGGAAGCCATGTCGAAGAACCTTCTTTACAAGGTAACAACCTTCTGATCACACACACACACACACACACACACACACACACACACACACACACACACACACACACACGATGTGGGGGTGCCCTGCACCCAGGCCTCCTCCAGCCCAGTCAAGGTGCGGAGCTGCCTCCGCGGGACCAGGCAGCGGCCCCTGGGACCTAGCGGCTCCTGGATTTATGCCGGGTTTGCTCAATGGATGCTACGCCCCTGCTCTGGGGGCTTACCTGGATGGTTACTCTATCAATGACCTGGTCACTTTATGGAATGACATCTTGACCATGGCTATGGATAGAGTTGCACCCAGATGTCTGCTCCCACCACTGCGGCAGCACAGGTCACCCTGGTATATGGAAGACCTGAGACGGCTGAAGGTAGGCATTCAACTCACACTGAAGATGACCAATTAAAGGACTGTGCCATACCTGTGATGGTGGCAAAGAAAGCTTTCTTCTCCATTTCTTCTTTCTTCTTCATTCGATAATGAAAATTGCCATTTTCATTTTTGTTATTGCAATAATGAAAACAACAACCAAGAATAACGACAACGATAAAGTAAACGACAACCGAGAACACCAAAAATGACAACCGAGAATACCAGAAATGATACCGAAAATGATACCAAAAATGATAACGAGAAACTAAAATGACAACGTCATTACCATGGTCGTTATTATTAGTGCTATGGCAGTTAGGTTTTGGAGGGAAAATGTGGCGGGAGAGGAGGGAGCAGACATCTCGGAGTCATAACAGGGCTGAACTCTTGAACTGTGCCTGTGTTGGGAGGGGCGAGCAGCTCAGCAGTATCTGATAGATGTATCACTGGCCAATGAAGCAGCACAAGCAGGCCCCAGCAGTCTCATGGCACTCTGTGATTGCTCAATGCCTGCTGCCTCCCACAACCAATCAGGAGGGCTCTGGGGGAGGGCACTGCAACCCTTTATAATGTGAGGGCCAGGCCTTTTCTCTCCATTGTGTGAGAGCTCTGCTTGTCAGGTTGCATTTATAGAACTGTGGTGCTTGCACATAAAAAATCCTTCCAAGCCCGCATTGTATTATTTATTTATTTGTTTGTTTATTTATTTATTAGGTATTACCACCAATACCTTTCCTTCCTCATACCCTACATTTTACCTTCTCCCCTTCCCTACCCTTCTCCACCCTGTACATTATATAGAGATAGGTAGTATAGATTAGATATAGATATATATTATAGACATATTGATTAGATTAGAATAGTTATATAGATAATTGATTAGATAATATAGCTTTCCTTTTCCCTTCCCGTCTCCTTTAGATTTAGATAAATATTAGTTATGCACAGGAATCAATAATGATACCGATACCAAAAATAAAATCTTTGTTTGAAACAGTATCAATATCAATAATTTGGGTTTTTCTCCAGGATATCTGGTGCCACTGGGGATCAAACAAACCATGGTTTTGGTGAAGCGGGGACTTGCTGATCAGCAATTCCAAGTAGACGTGGATATGCTGCAGTGTCAGAGGGTAAATCCTCTTTATAAGCCCCCTATCGGACCACTTTCAGACTCAAACTACCTAATAGCCTGGGCTAGTTTTCCACTGAGACGGGCTTTTGTCCGTCTTTGATGTGGAGTGTTCCCTTCAGCAGTATTAGAGGGTCAATATCTGGGTGTGCCTTGGCAGGAAAGGAGATGCTAGTCCTGCTCCTTGCAGGAATTAGATACTAACATTCATATTCTGTTGGTCTGCCCTAAATTGGGGAAGCTCAGAGGTAAGCTTCTCTTGGCCCTTGGGGAAGCCCAGGCAAAGTTTTATTTTTTGGATTGTTATAACCTTTGCCTGGACCATAGGGCCTCAGATCTAACGTCGGCTGTGGCAGCTTTTGGTAACTCAGTTATGCTCCTGAGACATCCAGGGCACTAGAGGAGGTCCATGGGATTAGGGCTGACCCCCTGTGTATTTCAGGAAGCCGCTCATTACATGGGTCAAGGCTGGGTTAGTCTGAATGAGGCTATATTAAATTGACCGTGAGTAGTGCAAATAATAATTTTTTTACTTGTTGATTGTTGTGTATTGTATAAGCTGGATTTGATTTGTCATGTATATATTAGTATATAGGTATATACTGCCAATGACTTATAGTCACAGCAAATAAAGATTCATTCATTCATTCATTCAATATCAATAATGATATCGAAAGCAATAACGAATATCGATACAGATAACAGAAATGATACCGATAAAAATATCATTACCGATAGCAAAATGATATAAAAACGATACCAAAAATGATAACGAAAACAAAAATGACATTGTCTTTAATAACAATAACAAAAATGACATTTTTGAATAACAAAAATGAAAAACAAAAATGACATGGGGGTTCGGTGCACACTCCTATGTATTGGTTTTATTATTTGTCTTTTAAACCACCCTGAACCATTTGGGAACGGCAGTGTAAAAATCCAAATAAATAAATAAAAATAAATAAACAGGCTAGAAGACAGGCCTTGAGAAAAGAACACTTCTCCAGTAGAAACTGCAGTGACTTTCTATAATAGGTGGTCCTTGAAGTAACCTATTCAACCTTGTCATACCCAAGTGCTGCTTCCCTTGAGAGAAATGAGAGTGGTACAAACACAAGAAAAAGCAGCTACAAGTTGCAGGTCGACTGTACCAAACATGCCATAGCTCTACTGGCTGATGCTGAGCATATACCAGGGGTGGGAAAATGTCAGCTCAGGAGCTGCATATGGCTCTTGGGCACGTGGACTGAGGCTCTCATCTGAAATGGCTGTCTGAGGATGCATCCTTGTGGCTCCCTCAGAAGCAACAAGAGAAGCTGAGCTTCCATTTCAGGTGCTGGAGCCTCATAGGGGCTGTGGGGCACTGTTGCTGCTGCTCAAACCCAAGAGACCACATGGAAGCCAAAACTTTGATGTGAGAGGGGGAGATAGGGGAAGCAGCGTTTCCCTGTCTCCAGGATTGGGAAAAGCTGTAATCAGTGTAATGTCTGTTGTGGCTCTCAGCAATAGGAAAGGTTTGGTATGAGACTCTTGGGCTTGGGACTTTGGGTGATTTCAGACGTTACGGGCGGGCGGTTCACCACAGTGAACCCCCAGGGGGGGTGAACATCACAACCACGGGCCGGGGTGGAAAAACGACCCAAACAGACGTGACGGGACCGGGACCACGGCCGGGAACC
>QEPC01011255.1:8869851-8891292 GCA_003113815.1 Sphenodon punctatus | reverse complement strand
ACTAGTGCCATGCCACACAGGACAATAAGGCGGAGGTTGGAGTCGCCAGTGCCACCCCGAGACAGTCAGCGGACAAGGTCCAAAGTCTAGAAGTGGTTTGAGAAGCACGAAAAATACGCCATCTGCAAGGTAAGGCACGGGGGCTGGAACAACAGGGGATGGATTAGCCAATGTCCTATGACCTGTTAGGAACAGAAGTCCCCTGCAGAGAGAGATTGGTCACCCACCCACTTGTTTAGGAGACAGAATGCAGGCAGGACTTGACACAGANCCACTTGTGGAGACAGAATGCAGGCAGGGCTTGACAGACCATTGGTCTGACACAGTATGGTACTTCTTATGTTCCTATCTTTTTATGTTCTTTAGATATGCAGCAAAAGATTTAAAAGGGGCAGCCAGAGGACCACATCGGGCCTAATCATCCATATAGAGAAACTCCATGGCAAGACGGTGAGGTGGCAGGACTCTGGCGTGGAGCATCAGCAGCACCAGAAGAAGGGGGGGGAAGGCACGCCAGAAGTGACGCCATCAAAACCCTCCCCCCTTCTCCAGCTCCACTGAGGAGTCCCCCAGGAGGAGTCAGCTGCTGCAAGGGCTTTTCGGGCCGAAGTCCAGAAGCTGACCCAGGACTTCATGGATGGCCTACGGCTGCAAGCAGTCACTATAGAGGACCAGCTGGTGGAAAAGTTCCAGGAGGTCGAGGTACAGAAACAGAAGGTGGAGACATATTCCCAGTACATTTCTGCCGAGATTGACGACCTGGAACTCTACCGCCAGTCGGTCTCCAGGTGGCAGGTGACTGGCAGGTGGCCATGGCAGGGGCCATGGACTTTGCCATAGAACACAGCTACCAAATGCCGGATCACGGGATGCCCAACCCTAGGTCCCATGTGCCCCTTTTTCCTTTCCCCCAAGTTCTGGGGGACAGGCCCAAAGACTAAGAGTAGACCCCTTAAGTTTCCTTTCTAATGTTTGGTTTTGGTTTTATAATGTTGCTGTTGTTTAAAAAGTTTTAATAAAAGTTATATTTGTTGTTACGAGCTTTGGTTGACCTGTCCAATCTTTTATCCCTGGGCACTGAAGTTCTGGCAGGTGGCAGAATCTCATACAGCTTGTCGATCCCTACCAGCAGCACTTGGCACCACATGTAGTGTATGTAAGGTATTAACCCAAAGATGTGACAGCAGCAGGGTCTCAACTTGCAGACAGCCCCCCAGGAGGGGAAGGGCTTGTGTCTGTGTGGGTGTGCCAGAGAGAAAGAGAGACAGGCTCCTTGGCAGCGGGCAGTGGGTGCTGGTGGCTAGACAGTGGATTGCTGGTTGCCAGAATACAGAACCCTTTGCACAGACAGCATTTTTATGGGCCTGGTGGGTGGGGGCCTTTGGCAGCAGCAGGTTGCCAGGGTACAGAATCCTTTGCACAGACAACATATAGGCCAGGGGGGTGGGGACTTTTGGCAGCAGCAAACATGGGTTGCTGGGGCAGGCAAGCAGCGTGGCATGAGCGGATTTCAGGCAGGATTTGAGCTTGGCAACCTGGGTAGGCAGTCATGGCAGCTTAGCATAAGAGACAGGCAGGCAGGCAGGCAGGCAGGTGGGCTGAGGCAAGCTTTGAGATGGCAATGGCAACCTGGGCAGGCAGGCAGCGTGGCATGAGCGGCAATCAGACAGGCTTTGAGCTTGGCAGCCTGGGCAGGCAGACAGACTACATGGCATGATTGGGAGCAGCAGCAGCCATCGAGTTTCCCGGGTACAGACCCCTTGGCTGGCACAGACAACATATAGGCCTGGGGGCCATTGGCACTAGCAGCAGCAGACNGTGGCAGGATGCTTGAGCTGGATACACCTCTCCCCCTCCACCCCCATATCTTTCGTTCTAGCGGGGAGCCTCTCTCTCCCTCTCTCTCTCTCTCTGGCCATATAGTGCAGGTGACAGCATGGGTGGGATCATGTCTGTCTCTCCTTCTAGCAGTGGGGAGACTTCCTCTCTCTTTTGCCAGGAACAGCAGGTTGCTAACTCGTAAAGAAAAGGTGGAATGACAATGCCCCGTGAGCGGAATGCCAGGGCACAAGAACCCTGAGGGTGGCTCCTGGGGCTAGAGTGCCAGCTACTAGATATTGGACACAGCACTCCCTGCCAGTAACGTAGACCCCAGACCCCAGATGGTGGGTCCTGAGGCTGGAGTGGTTGCTGTTTCTTGATGCCATGGAATGACGGGCCCCAGATTAGAACCCTGAGGGTGGGTCCTGGGGGTAGGGTGGCTGCTTCTGGATATTGGACAGCCCTCCCTGCCGGTAATGTAGCCCCCAGAACCCTGACAGCAGGTCCCAGGGCTGGAGTGGCTGTTTCTTGACGCTGTTGAATGATGGCTCTCTGAGCGGAATGACGCCCTATAATCCCAAGGGCTGGTCCTAGGGCTAGAGTGGCAGATTCTGGATATTAGACAGTCCTCCCTGCTGATAACGTAGGCCCCAGAACACTGACAGTAGGTCCCGGGGCTGGAGTGGCTGTTTCTTGATGCCGTGGAATGACATGCCCAAGAACCCTGAGGGTGGGTCCTGGCCTGGGGCTAGAGTGGCAGCTTCTAGATATTGGGCATAGCCCTCCTTGCCAGTAACATAGGCCCCAGAACCCTGACGGCGGGCCCCGGGGCTGGAATGGCTTTTTCTTGATGCTGTTGAATGACGGCTCTCTTTGAGTGGAATGATGTCTCCATAACCCCGAGGGTGGGTCCTAGGGCTAAAATGGCAGCTTCTGGATGCAGTGGCACAGCAGAGGCAGCATTGACAGCAACAGCAGACCTTGGATTGCCCAGAGGCAGCATTGGTAGCTGAAGCAGACATTGGATTGCCCAGGCACAGAACTTGGAGAACAGCAGAGATGGCATTGGCAGGATTTGCCTGTGCGCTGCACCCATGGAGCCAAGCCAGGATGGTAGAATTTTCCAGGGAAAAGCTACCATACAGCAGCAGATGGCAGCAGCAGGATTGCATGGGCACATTTGGATTTGCCAGAGCAGAGCGCCCACGGACCAGTAGACAGCAGCAGCGGGATTTCCAGGCAAGTGGGGCACATCACCCAGGGTTGACAGGGTGGGAAGACCGGCACCTTGGCATGAGAGGCAGGCAGGAGGTCTGAGGTAGGATTTGAGGTAGGCAACCTGGGTGGGCAGACAGGCAGCGTGGCATGAGAGGCGGGCAGGCAAGTTCGGGCAGGCTTGGCAGCAACCTGGGTGGGCAGATAGGCACCTTGGTATGAGAGGCAGGAAAGTGGGCTGAGGCAAGCTTTGAGCTTGGCAGCAACCTGGGTAGGTAGAAAGGCAGCTTGGCATAAGAGGCAGGCTGGAGGGCTGAGGCAGGCTTAGAGCTTGGCGGCAACCTGGGTGGGCAGACAGGCACCTTGGCATGAGAGGCAGCAGGGAAGGCAGGCTGGAACCTTGGCAGGGTACTCAGATAGGCTCAGGCTGGCAAAGACTGTGCCGTGCACGCACAAGAGAGATCCAGTCAGATTGGTGGGCTGAGATCATCTAGCCAGAGGTCAGCTGGCAGGCTTACAGTTTGTTTCCCAAAATGCTGCCACCCTGCATCATGAGGTCAGTCAGATAAGCTGGCCAAGGCCATTTAGTATGAGAGAGAGAGAGTGACAGAGAAAGAGACAGAGAGGAACAGGTCGGGCGCCGGGCATTGGGAGGGAGGGACAGCACCTCAGCAGCACAGAAGCAGTAGCCCTAGCCCAGATTGAGGAGAAGCCCTGTTCCAAGACAACCCTGGCATGGGATGGCGTGTGCCACTGCACCATCAATCCTTTTCCAGGGGAAGCTCGGGGAATCCCAGCAGTGGAAGGTTCACCTTGATGAACAATTGCTCCACCAACTTGGCCCCCAGTCTCAGACAGTGAGCAAATGTCCCCCACCATAGAGAACACCGCTCGCTGGGGACACTCATTGGTGGGCAGGACAGGATACCCTTGGCCATTTTCAATACAGCTGGCCACATGTTGGCCTTGCCAGCCCAGTAGGTCAAGGGATCGCTGCTGGGATCGATGCATGACTCCTCCTCCAGGTAGGTCTGCACGGCTGCTGAGACGCCATCGTATTCCCTCTGGTAGCTTTGCCTGGGCACCACCTCCAACACTGCCCTCAGTCATGCTGCTTGCCCTATTGTGGAGGACCCCATGCTCCCCAGAGTGGCCTGCACATAGGCCGAGCTGCTTCTGCTGCTTGTGGTAATAGGGGTGCTGCTGCTAGTGGTGGTGGTGCTGCTACCACTAGGGTTGGGGGCAGGGATAGACCCAGCTGGCTGAAAGGGGTGGCTGCTCTCACTCCCACCATCCCCAGGGGCATCCTGCTGTGTAGCCCGCTCTGCCCGCTGGACCCTGTCCATCAGGTCACCTACCCAGGTTGCTTCCAGTGGCCAAAGAGCTGTGTCTGGTGTGCCATGCTGCCCTTGACCCTGGAGTCCAGCATTGTTGCCAGGACATATTCCTCCCACCGCAAGAGCTCATCAAACCACGCCTTCAGCCCTGCCTTCAGGTGCCGTTGCAGGTCAAGCGCCTCATCACCCAGCTTCCTGCCCTCAGGGCCACAATCCCGCCCCCCCAGAATCTCATCCAGCCTCCTGTGGAGACTCTGGACCAGAGGGGTCACCTGGCTGAGGGTGGTGGTGGAGCTGCTCATGGTCTCTGTCAACGCCAGGAATGGTCTGAGCATGAAGACCGTATGAGCCAGGATCTCCCATTCCACCCCATCGTACCCTGGAGGTGCCCCGCTGTCTGTCACCAGTTGAACCTGATGCAAGGCAGCTTTCTGCTCGAGAAGCTGCTCGAGCATCAGGAAGATGGAATTCCACCATCTGGAGACATCCTGGACCAGCTGGTGCACTGGGGAGCCTTGCTCGGCCTGCTTCACCTGGAGGAGCTCGCTACCCTTCACGCTCCAGTTAAAGAACCCAGCCAGCTTCCTCCCCCGCTCGATCAGGGAGCTAAGGGTGCCTGCCCCAATCCCCTTTTCCCCCAAGCCCAGAGCATCCCTGACCACCAGGTGAAGGGTGTGTGTGGCGCAAAGGATGCTTGTGAAGCCCCCGGCATGGACTGCCTTCAGTATATTGGCCACGTTGTCCATCACCACACACCCCTTGGTGAAGAGCGTGCTTGGCATGAACCACACCTTCACTATGGCGGTCAGGGCTACCTCGATGTTCCTAGTGGTGTGGGGGCTGTCCATGACTTGTGCCTGAAGCACGGCCCACCTATACCCTGCTTCGGGACCCCTCCTGCCACTGACAGTGGCAAATGCTTCCTCTGCCGGGTCCTGCCACCAGTGCAGCGTTACCACCAGTTATGAATGCTGTGCTTTTCTACTGGACCACAGGTCTGTGGTGCAGTGTATGGTGGCACCCCCAGCCCCTGTCAGCTACTCCGTCACCCGCTCCTTGAAAGCCCTGTACAGGTTTGGCACCACATTCCAGCTCAGGGTGGTGTGGGATGGCAGCTTAAACTGGGGGGCCAGGAACCCAATCAGCCACCTGAAGCCCATGTCCTCTACAATAGAGAAGGGCTGTCCATCGAGCGCAATCATTTCGCCCAACAGGCGCCTGCCACCCTCCAGCTGCTGATGGCCTTGGCAGCTGCCCCCACCCCAGCTCCTCCATGGTGGGATGACGCTGCTGGCGAGGCTCCTGCTGCTGTTCTTCCCCCCCTAGCAGGAATACTACTCCTGCTGCTAGAGGCAGCAGTTGGTGCTGGATGCTTGCTCGCTGAAGGAGGCAGGTGACTGGCTGGCGTGGCCTCTGCAGTTGGGAACCCACTGGAATCCACTGCCCCTGCCTGCCCACTTAGCAGCAGAGCACTGTGGCATGATTTCAGGTGCCTCGCCATGGCAGTTGTCCTAAGGTTGGTGTGCACCTGCCCACACTTCACCACCTTATTGCACACAGTGCACTGCACCTCCCTGGGATCATACACGCGCACCAGCTTAAAATGTTTTTCCCCCCCATCTGCCTTCTGGCCCGCCCCGGATGACGCACTGCTGCCAGCGTTGCTGGGAGGGGCAGAACTTGGTGGCGACACAGCTCTGGGAGGAGGGACAGCCATTGCCTCAGTTCCAGACATCTCCTCTGTGGGACTAGTGTCTTCTTCTGCCTCACTGTCCCCAATCACTGTGATGTCCCATAAAGGGGAGTACTGGGACGCTGAGGCTTGACTGCCCACCATGCTACTGACACTGACACTCTCCTCCCTGTGCCCCCTATAGCTGCTACTGCTACACCTCTCCCTGCTGCCATTGCCCGGGGATTGGGCCCTGCCTCTAGCAGACAGGGTGGGATCCACCAGCCCTGGACTTGTGGGGATCACCATAATGGGTGTCGGGACATTGGTGGCCCTGGAGGAACATCCGACCCCAAAGCACCTGCACCTGCAGCAGAGATAGCTGCAGCCTCATGTACTGCAGGCCTTCCAGTGCCCTGCATGGCACTGGAGGATTCTGGCAGGAGGCACCGCCAAACCACCCCCAGACTAGTGCCACTGCTGGGAGACTCTGAACCCTGTCTCCCAAAATCAGGCCTGCGAAGCCTGGGGCTTGGTGATGGGCTCTGGCTGCTGTTGCTGCATACTGCCACTCCTCTGGCACAGCCCCTATCACCACCTCTTCCACGTGCCCCATTGCCTGTCTTATCGGCAGCAGACTGGCCTCTCGTACTTCCCTTCTCATGTCCTCCAACTCAAAGAATGGGACAGGCAGCACACAAAGATTTTATATATTTTAAAAAAAATTGTATTCAATTTTTAAAATCTAATATTATATATATATATATACACACTAACTCTAACTATAGTATTATCTATTCTAAAATCTATGTAACTAAATATTATATCTACAAAGGCCTAGTCCTACAAACACACACTAAAATTAACTACACACTACAACTATCTCTATCTATCTCTATAACAAAGCTAACTCCTACATTATCTATCTATCTATCTATCTAATATTACACAGGGATGGGGGGGAACACAAAGAACACATGGAGGGGTACAAAACTGAAATGAAACCTAAATCAATCTAATCCTACTCAAAATAAATCCAAAAACAGGGGAAGGGATTGAATATAAAAAGGGGGGGGGGGGGGGGGGGATTCAATGGAGGCTAGGGATAAAGAACACAGGGATGGGTAAAAAATAAAAATAACATCTAAATCTATCTAATCTAATCTAAATAAATGATAATATGAAGGTAAATGTGTAGGATGGGTGAAATAGGAGGAGGATGGCAATGGATTAGGAATAGGGAACACAAACTGCTGCGGCCTGTCTTGTGCCCTGCCCCCAACTTCTGTTTGTACCTCCAGGATCCCCTGGGTCCATATAACCATGTCTTTCTCCTTTTGGGGAGTCTGACTTTGTGACATGGGTGTGAGAACCTCCAAGTATCCCTTCAGACTCCGGAGGATTTAGTTTACCGAGTGCAGCGGTTTGAGTCTGGACTCTGTTAACTGTTTCCTCCCCTCCAGTCTCCACCTCAGCAGCGTTTCCCTGCTCCTTCTTAGGTAAGGCAGAGGTGCACAGTTCACTCTTAGACTGATGCTCCTGGCCCTTTTGGATTCTGTCATGAGTTGGAGGTCCTCACCCCCACTTTACCAGGTTTGAGTGACCCAGTTCCCCTTGCGTACAGCCCTCTTGAATTAGTTTCTCTCTCTGGCTAATTCAAGTCTGCCACAATGAAACTCCTTTGTCTGATCTTTCCTGTTTACAGACTCTTTACTCTCTGGGTTCGCAAGAGCTTGAGGGCTCTTGTTGCTCACTTGTGTTCCAATGTTAGGCACAGACACTTCTTCTTAAAGATAAGAAGTAAGTTTATTGATTACATAAGCAAGATAGTTGATACAGAGTGATTATTAGAAATCAAAGGTAAGCATAACGCATTCCTGATCTATTCTGGTTGAGATCCTAAATTAGCATCTTACCCTATAAAGGTCCATAAGTTTCTCTCAGTCCTTTGGCATAAGTGACTGGGCACTGACTTCTTAGTTGGTAAAGAGCAAAAATCATGCCTCTCTCCTCATTGTTTCTCCAGCCTGCTGCTGGCAGCTTTTCGTATGCAGATGCCTAGATGGCTCTGGGAGAGAGAACTCTTCAAAAATCTCCCTCCCCTCTGGGATACCTCTCCTTATATCTCCCAGAGGAAAACTCCTCGTATGTTCTTCGGAGTCCAGACTTCTAGAATTTCCTTTGTTCTTTTATCAGATTTCTCTGTCTTTTGCACGTAGTCAATGGCTACCTGCATTAACATTGTTAATGTCCCTGGCAATCCGTATGGGGCCAGGGTTCCCCAAAGACACATCTTTGGCTCTCTTTGCATTTCCTGGCGCTTGTCAAGTGTTACATCTCTGATCTGGATTTTACAGTTCTCCATTGTAACATTACACACATGTGGAACCTTTTGTATTACATATTTGTCAGACTTGTAGTCTACATGTATTGCAACATTGCATACATGTCGAACATTTTGCATTACATATTTACTAGACATGTGGGCTCGTGTTACACGTGTGTGACCCTATGTTCCTCTGTGACAGGATGGGTGAAATAGGAGGAGGATGGCAATGGATTAGGAATAGGAAGGAACACAAACTTCTGGGAGAGGGAGCCTTCTGAAAACGCCTGCTGTGAGGATCAGTGATTAGCTCAGAAGGTGTTGGAAGGGGGGAAGGCAGGAGTTTTTTTACTTGCTGCGCCCGCCTTACCGCAAGTTCCATTGGCTTTGTGCAGCCTAGCCCCCCCATCCCCCATGTCCAATTGCAGACTGCGAAGCCAGTGGTCTGAGGAGAAAAGGGATGGTGATTGGGCAGGCTGGCAGCTACTCCAAGCCTCTCCACCCCTGGTGCCTGGAAGTCTGCTCCTCAGCTGACCCCCCCCTTCCCCTGTGTCAGGCAGGAGTCGCGTTTCTCCTGGTTGAACTCATCTGAACTCGATCCGAATCGACCGAACTGTTCGGTCATTTCCGAGTTTGGATCAAGTTCAGGTTTGGTCAGTTCGGGTTCGGGTTCAGTCATCTGAACAGACCGAGTTCGGTCCGAACTTCTGAACCGCGTTCACACATCCCTAGAATTTAGGATGTAAAGCAATATCTATTCTATCTTGGAAAATCTGCAAATATGGTTCTGACATTATTATGGCTGCTATTTCAGTAACTCTTCTTAATGAAGTTATTGCTTAAGGAATACTGTCTTTAAACCCCCACCCCATAACTAGTTAATTTGTGCCCCCCATATAATCATTTCATGGTACCCCGGGGGCACAAATGAACTGGTTATGGGGTGGGGGCAGCATGAATTGATTATGGGGGCACTGTTAGGAACTACACCATTTCCCCCAAAAAAACCATAGACCACCCCCCTTGGCAGCACCCCACGAGACACAGGTCAAAAGGTGCAGGGGAACAGACGGGGGGAAGGGAAAAAGAAAGAAAAAGCCCCATGCAAAACCGGTCTGGTCGGAAGGAATAGGAGCATGAAACAAAGGAGGCTCCTGGGAAAACAATGGAGCAGTCAAAAACAGATGGCCTCCTTCTTTTGAGATGAGCCCTCCATGACTGCCCCTGAGCAAGCAATAGATCGATCATTAGGTTGATAGCTCCACACCTGTTTAAGAATAGCCTTCTTCCCCTGTCTATAGAAACTCCCTTTTGCCCTCTTGTTCATCCTCCCATGCCTCCCATTGAAATCCTCCAATGCTCTATTTCCCCCAACACATCATGCAAGGGTTTCTTTTTCAGCCCTAGCATTCCTGAGTGCCTCTGGGATCCCTTTTTTTTTTTTTTTGCAAGAAGTGCCGTTGGGACCCCTTTTGTGCAAGAAGTGTCTTTGGGACCCCTTTTGTGCAAGAAGTGCCTTTGGGACCCCTTGCCCCGGCTCTCAGAAACTCTACAACTGCCCTTACCGCCGTGAACAAATTGGGTCATTCTTGAACGCAGACACAAGTAGGTTAATCTGCACGTGCTTGTCTTAAGGATTTCTCCCAGACCCCTAGCCCCTTTGGTCTGTCCAAGCTTCTTTCCTCCCCCATCCCTCTGAATGCCGATGGATCTACTAGGAGTATGCATGTCATTTTTGTTATTGCATTAATGATAATGAAAATTGTCATTTTCGTTATTGCAATAACAAAAACGACAACCAAGAATAATGACGATAACGAAAACAACAACCGAGAATACCAAAACCGACAACCGAGAATACCGATAACAATAATGATAACAATAACAATAATGATATCAATGTAAAAAATGATACCAAAAGCAATATCAAAAACAATACCAAAAATGATAACAATAAACAAAAATGACAATGTCGTTATAATTATTAGTGCTGTGGCAGCTGGGTTTTGGACGGAAAATGTAGAGAGGGGAGGAGGGAGCAGACATCTCGAAGACTTAACAGGGTTGAACTCTTGAACTGTGCCTATGTTGCGAGGGGCGAGCAGCTCAGCAGTATCTGATGGCTGTATTCCTGGCCAATAAGCAGCACAAGCAGGCCCCAGCAGTCTCATGGCACTCTGTGATTGCTCAATGCCTGCTGCCTCCCACAACCAATCAGAGGGGCTCTGGGGGAGGGCACTAAACCCTTTATAATGGGAGGGCCAGGTTTTTTCTCTCCATTGTGTGAGAGTTCTGCTTGTCAGGCTGCGTTTACAGAAATGTGGTGCTTGCACATAAAAAATCCTCCCTAGCCCTCATTGTATTATTTATTAGGTATTCCCACCAATACCTTTCCTTCCTCATACCCAACATTTTACCTTCTCCCTTTCCCTGCCCTTCTCCCCCCTGTACATTATACAGAGATCGGTAGTATAGATTTGATATAGATATATATTATAGACATATAGATTAGATTAGAATAGTTATATAGATAATTGATTAGATAGTAGAAAGTTTTCCTTTTTCCTTCCCCTATCTCCCTTAAATTTAGATAAATATTAGTTATGCACAGGAATCAATAATGATACTGATACCAAAAATAAAATCTTTGTTTGAAATGGTACCGATATCAATAACGATATCAAAAACAATAGTGAATATCAATACCGATAACAAAAATGATACCGATAACAAAAATGATATCAAAACCAATACCAAAAATGATAACAAAAAAGATGATGACAACAAAAATGAAAATGACATTGTCGTTAATAATGATAATGAAAATGACATTTTTGAATAATGAAAACGAAAAACAAAATGACATGGGGGCCTGGTGCAAACCCCTAGGATTTACAGGGTTACCTGTCCCTTTTCAATGGGACAGGATAGATAATATTGATTGTTTTCCCCTTTCCCCCCTCTCTCCCTCTCGCAACGTCCACTTACACCAGGGTAACCAGACCGGAGGGTTTGCTTTGTGAATTATTGTGTGTGTGTATGTCAACTGTGCTTGGTGGGAAGGTATAGAAATTTACTTGTATCATCCTAATTGGCCCGTGGGTGAACTGTTTATGTTTTATACTTAGTTCTTTGTCAATAAATCTCCCTCATTTGTATCGGAGTATCCCATTTCTGTGCTGGGATGTGGAAGGGAAATTCCAGCCAGTTGGCAGTGCATCATATCTTCTGACTGATCCCAGGGGACATGCGCGGACCCTTTGAATAAATTCAGCTAATTCTCCCTAAATTTAAGAGGTCTTTTGGCTATTGGGGTACCAGCCCCCAATATTTACTCGTGGAGTGGGCCCGTGTCCTGACAACACAACTGAACTGGTTATATATATGTCTCTTTGCATGGCATAATGCGCTTAACAGGCTGGTTGCATTTTGGGTGTCTTGTGTGTTTGATAGCAGCACCCCCAAGACCGCCAAGCTGGGCGGCACCCCTAGGCCTGCCAGCGGGACACAAAGAGGGGGGTTATCTGTGATAACATACTGCAAAATGTGAATTATGCCTGGTGTTTGAAAGCCTTAATCAATTCCATAAGCACAGTTAAAGAAACAGTTAACAAGTCATTAGCTGCTTCACACTTGATGCTGATTTTGACTGATGCAGTATAGATACTCTCTGAAGCACATGATTTCTTCTTTTCGGAGGTTCACAGCAATAAAACCAATGCCTTCATTTCTTGTCAGCAACATGGGAATAATAAGTGGCAGCTTTAATTAAGGCTTGGTTATTTCATTAAAAGAGCTGTTAACGTATATGGGATAGCGAATCCATCTTTTTGGACACAATTAAAGTGAGCTTCTTATCAAAATGGATCTCCGTAATAACAAAAAGACAGCCAGAGGAAGGTGGAATTTGAAAAAGCAAGGCAAGAATACCAGCCCTGCTCTACTTGTTAATTCAAAATTGACATAAATGCTGTGTAGCTAGTTACAAGACATGCAAGAGGTAGATTTCCAACAGCCATGTTAATTGTATGGTTAGACATTCTGTACATCATGTGATGCGCTAAATAGCTGAGTTAGGATTCAGCTGTGTTTTGCTTCTGTAGCGTGGCAGGACCATAACATCTGCTGGTCCTGCATATTACATCCTTTTCAAAGCGCAGTGTGGCACTGCACTTTCCCGTACAGGCCCACGCCTCCTCTGGGACAATCCTGTCAGCAGATTCCACTGCTACGCTGCTGCTTTCTATGCTGTACCCTCATGCCACAAACAAGACCTTGGCCAAAAGCAAAATGTATGAAATACTCTAAATTTGTACTTAGAACTATACCGAGTTAATGTTGCCTCTGGAAAGTAACTCTTCCTAATGTTTTGTAGTCATGCAGCCATACATAGTTGCATACACTTGCACATCTAATTTCCTTTTGCACAATAAGTGATTCATGTCAATGTCTTAAATTCGCTAAATAAGCTTTTGAAGTTCACATTCCTACAGAGGTGAAAGAGCAGTGATGTTTGCAAGCATGCTGATGGAGAATATGCAGTGAGCACGCATCCCTGATTGTAAGTTAAGTTTGCTTTTGCTTTTGTTTGACTGAAGAAAGCTGTGTGCGCCATTTGAATCGGCGTTCAAGTAGCATTTGAAAAATTTCCAGCTACGTGACCATATTCTCCCAAAGACATGAAGTGGAAGGTCCATGCTGAGGTCACTTGAGGTATAGATTAGGTAGTATAACATCAGGCCAAATAAAACAAAGACCAATGACAGAAATAAAAGTCTTCCAAGAAGAACTACATAGTTTTAATGATTGAATTGAGAGTATTTTTGTGATAAGAAGGGTTACTTGCTGTTTAGGATCAAAGATGGGAAACCTTTTTTACTCTGTAGGCCACCTTTTAAAATTAGCAGAGGTCCATGGGCCAAATAGGGGCTGAGAGATACAAGGTGAGGGTGGAGGTGGGGGAGTAAGGGCTAAGGAGAGACACACTCCTTACTGGAAGGGAGGGGTGGGCTGAGTAGGTGGTTAGGATTGCGCTAGGCCCCCTCATCACCATTATCTCCTACAACAGCATTGGCAAGGCCAGACCGCTGTTCCTGCCATGCATTCTGAGCTGTGTGTAGTTCCACCCATTTCCCACAGCAAACCACAGTCCGGAGGTGATCCCAGAGGCAGGGCTAGGCTTATCCCAGGTTCTGGCCTGACAAGTGGAAGAAGACCAGCAGTTTCTGGAGACAGAAGGAGGAAGTTATAGAGGTATCTCACTACCCTACTATTGCAGTGCAACTTGGGCTGAGATAGAGTGGGACATGGGGCTCGGACAAGAGCTACTGCTATTCTGAGCATTGCCCCTGCATGCTGAATCCATAAACAGGAAAGGAATTAGGTTGCGGGGAGGGCTAAAAGGAGTAGCTGAGTTGCTAGCCACGGGTAATACCCACATATTTTAATACTGCGTTGTGTACTCAGTGGGCTACTTGATTACCAATTGGTAATTTTCAGTACCTATTTTTTGAGTTTCTGATTATCAATAGGCATATCGGGATGAAAACTGAAATACTGGGATGGAAAACAAAAAAGTTAGGACTGGAAGTCAGCATTTCAGGATGGAAAACCAAAACATATGTATCAGAAGTCAAAAAAATTGGCATGGAGGAAGTAAAAAAATTGGTACTGGAAGTTGACATCCCAAGACATCGGGTACCTGAATTGGGTCAAAATTGGGTACTGATCGGTACCTGATGTTTTCAAGTCAATTTGGGTACTGAACATTCGATGAGTATACCTGTTTTTAAGGGTACTTGTTTTCAGCTCTACTTTTCTCCAGGAGCCAGAATGTCTAGTTTATCAGAGCTAATCTAAACAATAAAACTTGGATGACTGTGGACTATGCCTGGCCAGCCATCTGGCGCATCACACCACAGTGGAAACTGCAAGAGTCAATAAAGAGGTTAGACTTCTAAGGCAAAAAAGGACAAACTGATTAGTCTCACTTTGTTTTAAAGCAGAAAATGCTAAGTATCAGAAAATGAGCTGTTCACTAGGTTAGGTTACTACTATAGGAATGGCATATACCATCACATGCCCTGAGGTCTATAAACAAGCCAGTGTAAGGTAACTAAATGAAATGCAGGTATTCAGGTGTCTGCCAATTGTTTCATTCTGGGAAGCATTTTCACTGCAAGTTGTTCTCTCACCAGAACTTGTAAGTACTTTCTTCCTAAAAGGGCAACAAGGATTCTTGAGTAAATAATTCCACATGCGAATTGACTGATGGTCTAAAATCTCTTTCTAAGGCTACTTTCAACCTCCCCCACCCACCCCCCGTGCACATACTCTGGCTGCGGGAGGGAATGCACAGCCAGGATATGCACGGGGTGCCACCGGTCTGAAACACCCGCAGTGATACAGAGCAGGATTTCCTGCTGTGAATCTCTGTGGGTGTTTGCTAGCAAAGCTGTGCCGTGTGTGTGTGTGTGGTGGGCTTTCAGACCAGCAGCACACAGTGCATATCCTGGCTGTGCATTCCCTCCCGCAGCCAGAATATGCGCACGGAGGTGGTGGGTGGAGAGGTCTGAAAGTGGCCTTAGAATGGATTCTTCCACTGTAAGGGAGACAAGCGTATTCAACAGCCAGTCAATAATCAAGATGGATGAGCTTAGTAAAGGAAGTGTTCAAGTGCTGATTGGGTGGTGAGGAAAGCATAAGATTTTTACAAGAGATTTTTAAAAAGAGAGAATGAGCAGTGTCAGATAACAATGAACAAAAACAAGGCAGTGACTCAAACAGCAAATGAAGCAGCAGCCTCTCACATCCAGGCCTGAAAGAGCCTAGAAAGGCTTCCATGGAGGTCAAGGGCCTCTTTTAAATAATAAACTATACCTTGTAAAAGCTTGAGCATAGAGTAAAACTTAATTAAAATCAACAGATTTGACTGCTTTTAGCAGTAAAGGGAAATTGATTTGGTTACACCAACAGAGTTCAGAGGCAATTATTAACAAAATAGATCCTTTTGCCACTAAGGCTGCTGCTATAAGGTCTTGGCATACTATGTTGCTTTTAAATTAGGTATTAGTATTTTACTAATCAATTTTCAGGGGACTTATTCAATTGTGATATTATTTTTGATGTTTTGTAAATGTTTTAATGGCGCATAGTTCTCTGTTGTATAGATATATGTATTTTATTATGATCTGTTGGTATTGTTATATATGTATGTTTTATATTACTTTTTTATTATTTGCCTATGTATTTCATGCTTTCAATGTTTTCGTATTAACACATTACTAAGGCCTATGGGTCATAGCAAATAAAAGAACTTGAACTGATAAAATCAATAGAGAAACAAGGTATAAGGCGGATGTTCAACCTGTGGGTCATGCAGGCTTCATCCATATTTTATTGGGCTCCTTTTCAGTTCCTAGATCTGACCTATGGATCCAGTCCCTACCATCAAGCACTGAAATACTGAGGTCAGGATGAAATCAGTAGAAATGAGGACATGCACACAAGGACAGGGGGATGGATGGATCCACAGCACAGATCCATAATCTGGACCACCCCCGCTTCCCGAGCACATCTCGTAAGTGCCTCCGACCCCAACTCCTATGTGGCCTGTGGAGCATGTACTGATTTTCAAAATAACCTGCAGGAGGGAAAAGGTTTCTCAGTCCTGGCATAAGGAAAGAAAAAGGACAAAGGGTGTTTTGAGACATGATGGTTCTTATCACTGCCATGGACTTCTCTGGGAAGTGGTGGGAGACATCATTATGGTTAGCATTCAGCCCAGCTACCAAACAAACGTGATGGTAGCTGGGACAGGGAGATGCATAGACATGCATCCTCCAGCCTCACCCCTACACTGTATTCAGCGTCCCCCCCCACAGCTGGAGGGCAGCCATGGAAGCCAATGACAGCCATCTTGGTGCCCAGCACCAACCCCAACCGGGTTGAGTAAAGTGGCCATTCATTCATAATGTCACACTTTACACCCTGTCAGGCAGCCATTCTCCAGATAGTGTTGGTGCTGTGACCTGGGGATGTTCTCAAGTCACAGCCTGGGCTAAGCGCCAACACCTCCTGGGGAATGACCCAGGCTAACATCTGGCAACGCCTTCTGATGTGACAGTAGCCCGCAACTCCACGTGGGTCAATGCGTGGAAATGCGGGCTACTGTCAGTCTGAAAACACCCAAAGACTACAGGAAAAACAACCAAAACAAGTGCAGAGAAAAGAAGGAAGGCTTCTTTTACAGACCTTTGAGCTGATAATGTGGGACTTCACTATCACTCCAGTGTATATGAAATTCATGCCTAATAGGTCTGACTTCTAAGCTAACAACAGTCACCTGCTTTTCCTTCCCTTATTTGTGTGTTGAACCCTCCAGACTTCAGAATTCAGTCAGTGCTTGCTTTAGTAAATTTCGTGAAGGAAATTAGACTTTGTGCCCTATGCTGCCATTGAAAACCTTGTAGTAACAGCCGTTCTGTATTTGCACTGGGTTCATGTCTCTGTCATGTGTACACACACGCACACACACACTATATTTGGATAAGACAGTATTTGGATATTGTCTTAGGAGCAAACCATACTTGACTGACACAGACACTCAGCTTTAAACTTCACTTTAAACTTAATATACTTGAAAACCACACACACACACACACACACACACTGCACTGTGTGTGTGTGGTTTTCAAGTATACTAAGTTTAACGTGGAGTTTAAAGCTGAGTGTCTGCGCCAGTCAGGTATGGCTTGTTCCTAAGATAATATAAAAATACTGTCTTATCCAAATACACTGCCATAATGTATGCATCTAAATAAGGTTAGTGCAGTTATATTAGCTACTGTTGGATCTCAGCAAAGGCAAAGGATATGGGCTGCTAGTCTGGAACAGGAATGTAATTGAGGCCGGAGAGGTGACTTCAGAGCTACAATTAGTATTTGTCTTAATGTCACTAGCTTGGATTCTGTATCAGTCAAAGCTCAGACAGATGGAAGCAGCATTACTCTGTCAGTGGTTACTGGGGAACTGTCCAGCAATGGACAGTTCCTGAAGACCAAAATAATTACAGAATGGAGATCGATAGTGATATAACTGAATGTTTCATCCTCTTCTTTGTGCATAGGGATGAACTGTGTGTAGAGTACTGTATCTGCTACAAAAAGACAACCATAAAAAAACTTTCAGAAAGTTTTGATATGAGACTTAAACTGCTTATTACCTGCACCCTTATGTACAAAAGAACTTCATTCCAACTTGTCATGTGCCAAAATTCTTGTAGATGACACAAGGATATTCTCTAGGGGTGGGACACCGGGGAGAATATCGGATACTGGATGTACCGGTATCGGATCTCCCTGGTACTGGGTTTACCGGTATCGGCATACCGGATTTTTAACATTGGCTGCGGTACCGGATTTTTTACATTGCGGCTATTGACGTCAATGGCCGCAATGTAAAAAATCCGGTACCGCGGCCAATGTTAAAAATCTGGTATGCCGGTACAGGTAAATATCAGATTTATCGGATTAAGCTGATACATCCAAATACCAGCAATATTGGATCTCAGGAGAACCGGAATTCCCACCCCTTATATTCTCTATATTGGTTAACAAACAAATCAGCCCACAGATAGCTACACTGGGCACAATAGCACTAAGAAAGCTGGAATGAAATAACTGAAAAATGGAAGAGATTGACATAACAAAGCAACCAACATGAATATTCATTTTTGGGAACTGAAGTGGGAATGATACAGAAGTATGTATCTGCTTCATTGGACCCAATTTGAAGGAGGCGAAGTTGCCTGCTTTTCTTTTCAACTCTTTTTGAAACCCTTCTATGAAGTCTCTGGCACAAACTCTCTAGGCAGGCCATCAGCTGTATGTGGGAATTTTAGCCTACTGCTCTCACATCTCGCTAAGAATCCACTTGACAAAATTTTCCCCCCAAATACCTGCATGCACATTAAAAAGCTACAACTAAAAACCCTCATCTGACCTCACTCAGAATAATTTGGTCTGCATTTTTCATGAGTTACTAGTGATTTTGGCTACCTCAGTTTTTTGGTTCCCAATTGGACGCACCTCAAATGGGCCTGATTTTCAGAGACTGGATGCTCAGCAACTGCTGAAAATCAGTCCATTGGGGTTCCTACTATCATTAACTTCTCAGAATTAACTGTGGCGCCAAGAGGGCTAACAGAGTTCATTTCTAAATGCATATTAGACTGTATCCAATGTACTAATTCTATATCCCCTAAGCATCCTATCATTATACTTATATACCATTGCCTGTATTTTGTTACAGGGAATCTTAAAGCAAGGTGGAGAACATAGTGAATAAGATGGGGTGAAAACAGACATCAACCTAACGCCACTTTAACACTGCTTTAACATTTCTTATGCATGCTGCAGGGCTGCATAGGGCACCAATACAGTCCTGCAACATGCATAAAGAAATGTTAAAGCGGTGTTAAAGTGGAATTAGCGTCATATCTATTTTCACCCATGCTTTATAAGGAAAAAAACTTAAAAACTTAAAAACTTTGAGATGACAAACTAGAATATTTACTGCAATATGGAGGGATTTTTTGGGAATATTTTACAAACTAGTGTAACCTCATAGAAAGCAGTGATTAACTATATTGTACCTTTTGTACAGTCATTTTTCCCTTAAAAATTATAACACACATTTGTACATTTGTATTATATAAGAGAATAATCCTGAGACTATAGGGTACTTTTACACAGACTGCACCTACACCTCTGCTCCACCTCACCCCCAGGTGGCCCGTCTGTTTAAAGGTGGGCTGCCTGGGTGTGAGGCGGAGCAGAGGCGAAGCAGGCACTGCCTGCTCCAGGCCAGTTCCAGTTGTGGTGAACATCTTGAAGTGCTGCCAGTGCAGCAGGACGCCCAAACCTGGAGCACCAGCCAGGAGCGGAGCAGAGGTCTGTCTACTCTGTGGATGGCCCGCTGCATCTCTGCTTCAGGCTGGGGGTTGCCTTGGCAATGCCACAGAGCTTCAGGCGGCAGCCTAGAGCAGCAGCCAATCCACCTACAGCAATATGGTGTGGGGAGGGGGTGCCACATGGGCAGACTGTGGGCCATGGCAGCTGCGGGTCTGTTTAAACCTGGCACTGTAGGGGCTGCGTGGGGGGGAGGGGCAGGGGAGAGGGAGGAGGATGTGGGGCTGGCCACCCCTGGAGCAGGTCTGGAGGTGGCCTGTCTAAACACATGCATAGTAGTTGCATTATTGTGTGTTCTCCCCTTTTTTCTTTCTCTTCTACTTATGTGTACTTGTCATTACTATATATGTTTGTTACAAATTAAAATGAATAAAGCATTTTAAAATAACTAAGAATATCACATTTTTATTCCAAATGCCAAAGCTGATCAACAGGGGCAAAATAAGCATCCCTATTAGAGTGCTGATATGTCTTTGCTTCGACTAGTTTTCCAGATTGATTTGACTAGTTTAGCTCTGTGCATGCTCCAGCTCTTTTTTCTTCTTCTTTTTAAACTGCAGCACTGGGAAGCCCAGCAGTGCGGCGAGGAATGTCGGGACGCGACACACACCCCTCCACAACGGTGTGGAGTGGTGGGGGGGGTCAGGAGGGGACCCCCCCATGGACTCTGGAGGGAGGTAAGTAAATCTTTAATTCTTTCCTGCTTGCCCTCTTCCTCCCCCGCCCAGCAGGGAGGCTGCGTGGACCCCAGAGATGCTCAGGGGGCTTGCCTTGTCCCCTGGTCACCTCTGGGGCCCCTGCTGCACCTTGAAGTCTTGCTAGTTCTCAACGAGAAGATGGTGTTTCTCATTTCATCTCATCTCGAGGCAAAAGGGGGGGCACCCCCTTTCTCAGCAAGGACCGGCGAGATGTGTTTCAGCCCTAGGTCCATCTAAATTACTATCCTGGGATAGTTAACATCCGTTCTATGCAGTTCTGACTCTATGGTATCTAGTAGCACATGACTGACTGTGTGGCAATCGTATTACCTCTGTCATCCTTCAGCAATGCATTACGGAGCGCCAAGTTTAAATACTTGCAGAACAAAGGGATGAGTTTCCATTTTCTTCAACTCAGAAATCAGAAAAATGAAGAAAATCAGATTTTCTTCAGTTCCAGAAATCAGTGTGCTGAACTTGAATGAAAAGTACCATGGGATTGATATTCATCCCAGATACTCTCAAACCAAGATAAGAGCAACGTGCTGTTCAAACGAACTATCCCAGGATGAATTCATCCTGAGAAAGAAATGTCCATGTGAAACATGTACCACTTGTAGTTCCTGGATAATAATTCTGGGATAATATTCTCCTAATCCCGTGATGAAGGGTCCGTGTAAAAATGCCCTAACACTCTAAGCTTTGTGCCTGGCCTGGGATGGGCCAAGAAGCCATGGACTCAAAACTCCTATGCATTTTAGGGTAAGAAAGAATATAGTTTAGGTTTAGGGTAACAAGTAACTCAAGCTAGGATTGCATTGATTTACTATTATTTCCTTTTATACAACTTCTGATAAACTCTGCATCTTTATGACAGTCTTAAATTCTTCTACAATTTTTCTTTGAATATAAAGCTGGTACCTGTGTGTTACTGGAACGGAGTACTGACATTTTGGGTGAAAATTTTGGTTTGTATACGAAGATGAGCCTAACCCACTAGGTACATCATTCATACTGAGTATGTACAAAGCGGCCACCGGGGCCGTTCTGTGCATGCTTCGCCCTTTTCCAAAATGGTGCCTATGTGGAGAATGGCTGCAGTGACCATTTTGCACATGAACACTAATTTTTATTTTTTATTATTTTTAATAAAATAAAACAAAAAATAAATAAATAAACAAACAAACAGACAAAAACAAATGTCATTTGTCTAGTCATTCATTTTGATTACCTTAGTTACAAAAATGAATGGGACGTGATTAATTTTCATAATTAATAAAACAATACAAAACTGCACACCCCTATAGCCAGGGCCCCGATTCTTCCGCGGAATTTTTTAAAAAATTCCGCGGGAGTCAGGGGCCAATTCTGTGCCTCGGCGCGATTTACCATGCGGGGGGGG
>QEPC01011255.1:8816370-8831867 GCA_003113815.1 Sphenodon punctatus | reverse complement strand
GGTCCCTGCCCCTAGGGCTTACAATCTGAGAGACAGGAGCTGGGGGAGAGACTTAGGAAGGGGAACAGAGGGAGAGACAAGGGGTCTAACATTCATGAAGATGCGAGGTCTCACGTTCACGTACTTGGCTTGGTCACTTTAAAAAGTACTTCAAAAATAAGGTAGAACTTATTCTAACTTAATGACTTACAAAAGTAACTTGTAAGACCAGTATTAGCTACAAGTAACTTAAATGGAAAATTAGTTTGAAAGGGAAAAGAGATTCACTTTTCAATGAGATCAAGGATAGAGCATTAAATATGTGGCACAAAGAATTTTCTTTAGAAACCATTCAGTTTCTTCCACAAATAACTAAGGGCATTTACTAGCACAAAGCAAAAGAATCTTATTCTTCAACAAATTCATATAACTCCATTCCCCAATGGATTGCTCTTTAATATTCTGTCCCTCTCCTAACACTAGTAATTGTCGCTTTCTTCCAGAGAGCACAGACTGCAGGGGGTCATTCTGGATATGATGCACCAGTGAGGCAGGTTAGAATTCCTATGAGTGATGTACTGTTCCACTATTGCCAGGAGCCATGTTGAACTAAAACATGTATCAAGAAGAGTAGTTTCATATGTGAACTGCCTGAGAGGAAGGAGGACCCTGCATTTTAAATAGATTGAGGGACTAGGGTTCTATCCATGGATCTAACATACATTTTCTAATAACCAGCACATGTGTACACTGAAAACAAACTTGTAAACTTAGTGCTTGATGCAGGCCTGGAAATTGCTGATTCCTCTTTGGAACCTTGACCTGGCCCACATGCTGACAAGACACAAGGGACCACATTAACCTTCTGGTGCAAGTCAGTGAAAATAAAATTACCCCAGGGATGAATTGTGTTTATGATGTTGACTTCAGTTCAACAACCCAACACTTCTGTTAACAGCCTAGCTATGGTTTATTCTGAGGGGGAAAAGGAATGGTTTTGAATAGGAGCAGAAAGGGTCTGACTACGCTAATCCAGGCATACTGAGAGACTTCACTAAGTTCCTTAGATGCTGGCAAGGGATAGACCCAGAGATTAATACAAAGGGGTCTGATGCAGGGTTCCCCTGAGGGGCAATAACTATATGGTTAAATCCAGAAATGCAAAGATTAGAGGGGAAAAACCTTAAATCCATAAAACCTATTGCCAGTTTATAGACATTTGGGAACACAACTAGGAAAGTATTCTATAAATACTACAGAAGCCATAGATGCAGTATGCCCCTCTGAAAATTCAGGTTACTTTTTACCTGTTCTGGTAAAAAGAAAATTAGGTTCAAAGGTCAGTTTCCTCTTGGATTCTGCTGGCAAAGGTCTCCAGACAAGCAGACATCTTCATTAACTAAGAGACCTCAAAGTCTATGGTGACCTTTTTTTGGGTCAACTTTTAAATTCAAAGTTTAATTCCAAAGAGATGAGCTATGGTATGCATACAAAGACTGTAAGGAAAGATGCATTTTATTTGGTCTCTGGACCCTTTCCTCATATATTATTTGATCTCTAAGTCGGTGGCAAAATTCCATGGGCACAGGCAAAGACAGCCACTGGCACTGACAAAGACACCCTGCCCGAATCCAAGGCAGGCTTAACCCGAGCGCTAGGCCTCTAATCCAGCACATGGGAAGGACCCCACATTCCTGAAATTCCTAAATTGATTGGCTCGGACTGTTCAGGGGGAAATCTACCTTTGGCCAGGTGACCCACCCGAACGAATCATGGGGTGGGGGGGAGGAGGGGAGGGAACTTTTAAAAGGACTGAGCCGGGGGATTTTGTCTCTCTCACTCACTCTCTCACTCAGATCTCTAGCAGACGCTGCTAGACTGGTGATCTCCCTGCCTGGAGGCACACATGGACTGCATGGCTTGGAAGTAACTAACTTTGGTTTGGCCAGGACAAGAACTTGGACCCCCATTGGAAAACGATCACCTATGGAGACCTGATCAGAACCAGCGTGAGTACTTGCTTGCTACATCAGCTACAGTTGTAGGAAGACACGTTCTAAAAGGGCTATCAGGCCCAATAGGACTGAATTTCATTGCTCAAGGATTATCACCTCTTGGTTCTCAGTGTGAACTTTGCTTTTATTCCTTTTTATATGTACTAGTAAATTCTAAGCTTTGTTTTTACCCTACTGTGTGTGTGTGTGTGTGTGTGTGTGTTATTGGCTGACGATTAAATGTCTCCTTAGGTCAGGTAACCAGGCCAAGCTACTAAAGAAGGGGAAACTACCTATTTGGCTAGAAGCCAGCAGCTTTGGAACCAAGGGAAGCCTCCCGTGGGTGACTCTGGGGATCGGCCTCCAACACAGAGGAGGAAATCCCAGGAAAAGAGTGACAGGAAGGGGGAGTGCTTTTGGGAAGCGGTGAGGCCTATGCCTTTTGGGGTTCACATTTCTTGAGTGGTGTGAATGCCGGCTGGGATACACTCAGGTGGTGGCAGCAGAATACCAAGGGTTTTGAGGTTTTTTTCAGCTGGGGGGCCCCCTGGTCAGAGATTTGGAGAAACACAGCGAGGTGGGTTGCTCAGCTGTATAGCACCCCCGCTGGCGTTTTGCCACAAAGCCCATTTACCACACCTCCTCACCTCCTTCTTGAGAAGGTTTTCCCTTGCCATTTTTTGCATAAAGAAAAATTAATTTGGTTGTTTCATCAATGTGATTTAAAAATTGTTCATAACTTGGCAATTTTTGCATTAAAACTGGAAGGTAAAGGTAATTTTTAAAGTTCTGTTTATAGTTATGTCCCACTATGTCTAAGTTGGGGGTTGGTACTCCCTCCTAGATAATGTTTAGTTTGTCAACACTTACGTGCTGATGCCTGGTGAGAGCTGAATCAGATTAATAAAATTTGATTTGACAATTCTGTTCAAGGGCCAAGTATTGGCTGTATCCAATCCCCAAGAAGGTGGGGTATTCCCCTTCCAGGGGTCAAGCACATGCCATATGCAACCCCCGAGAAGGGTGAGACGTCTATCAAACCGGGATCAAGTACTAGCTGCATACAAATCTTGAAAGGATGAGGCTTTAATATTTAGATATTGAGTATTTCTTGTACGTCTATTTCATAAGCTAGAGGTCAAGCACTTACTCTTTGATAGCCCTGAGAAGGGCAACGTATGATTACCTAGTGTTTTAAGATGTATTGTGTTGTTTTGTTTCCTTTTGTATTTTGTATGGTAATGGTGAAAGCCGAACCAATAAATATAAATTGAAACTGACACCTCCTCAAAGCATTATTAACTCCAACAACTTTGTGGCCTGGAAAGAATGGGAACCTTGCAGAAAAACACAACTGGTGTGGATGAATAGTGCTTGCTGTTGCCAAGTGTTGACTCATATTGATTATCTTTTAATTGGCCAGGTCTGTAGCTCCATACAGCCCAGCACAGTCTGGGTGCTTATCTAAATGAGGCAGATGAGCTTTCTGCTGTTTGCCATTCACATTTTGCACAGGAGCTATATCCATTAGTACTGTAGCAGGATTTTAGTGTGCCTATTTCTTAGGGACTATTATTATTTGTATATAACTTACAGTGTTCAAAGTGCTTTGCAGTCCTTATCTAGTTCACCTTTGCAACAACCCTATGAGGTAGGTCTTTATTATTCTCATTTTACAGATAGATAACTGATGCCGAGAAACAGGGTCTTACCCAAGGACACCCAGTAAGCCCATGGTTAAAATAGGATTCATACCCTGCTCTCCCAGCTCCAAATCCAACTTCTTACCAAAAGGGTACACTGACCCTCTTACATGAGTGGAACCCACACTTGAACACCAAGGAATCTGGGTGTTCATGCATGGGTGCTTCCCGTGTACATGTCGCAGTGGGTGGATGGGTATTGGGTGGGCATGCACGCTCCCATGGAACACGCACATACACCCACCTCTACCCATCATCCACGCACAGAGCAACCGGTGAAAATGGCAGTTGCTCCATGCGTGGGTGATGGCTGGAGATCAGTGTGCGCCAATCTGCACCCTCACCCACTGTCTCCGTCCACTGACCCCACCCCCATCCATGGGGCCCAGGTAAAAAGGGTCACTGATTCTTATGCTCACCCACATCTGATCCAATTCAAAAGGATGGTAGAATCTGGCCTGCACTCATGGCAAATTCCTGTTCTGCTGGGGGACGGAGACAGGTAGGGTGGGTTAGGGTTGTGGGGGAGGGTCCGGTGTTTGGTTCCACTCTTTTAATGAGTTTATAAATTTTATAATTGTTATGTAAAAGATTTCAATTGTTGAACTGTATTTTAAATTGTATGTTGTGAGCTGCCACAAGCTGCCATGGTCATCAGGAGGGAGCGGGCTACAAATGCAGCAAAATAAATAAATAAATAAATAAAAATATTGCTTTATTTGCAACTGAAGTCATCCATTTCAATGGGCATACTACTCACAGTACAGTACTGCACAAAATTAAATGAAGGAGTCAGAGTGAATCTCCACTGACTATTAAGTCCACAGGCCGTTTCCCCTCACCTTAAAATTATGCTATGTCCTGTTATGGTGACGGCGGCACTGGTTCCCTTAAACTGCAATCCCGAAACCATTCACCCTGGAGTAGTCCCACTGAAGACACAGGGATTACTCTTGAATAAATGGTTTCTGGATTGAGACCTTAGAAGTAGCAGCAGCAAGTCATTAGTAACTACATGAAACCCTATTACTAAGCATCTTATTAAATACAACCACACATGGCATACCCTGCTCTATCTATACTACTGTCATAATATTGGTCAACAATTCAAAGGAGCAATGAAGATTTCAGCCTGCATGACACGCAGAAAGGACTCAGATTTAAGAATGCACTATTCATCAGTGATGAAGTAATGATAATGAGTAACAAATTTTCCATTTGTTCCTCATTTTGAAGCCTGCTCTTTTCTTGGAGTCCAAAGAAGGATGCTGGCCTGATCTGTTAAGAAGTCCTTTTCAATAACTTTAAATAAATGACCCACTTATTGCAATGACCATTAGGGCCCACAGCTGGTATATGTCTTTGTGAATTGCCCAATTACTGGAGAAGGATGTAGTTATATTGTTACACTGATAAAAATTCATTGATCTCTTTCCTAAGTCATCAGAACTAAAGCAATGTGTAGACTCCTTCTCTGAGATTTCATAATGTGTCTTATCGATTCCATGCAACTGACACTAACTCAGCAGTTGTTTCTACTAATACCCACTCATCATAGCACTCTGTATACAGCAAATGCCTAAATCATTAAAATGCTTTTAGGGGGGAAAACAGGTTGAATTATACTAACTGCACATGGATTGTTACAAATTCTTAAAGTGTGGTTCTCTGAAAGTGAATAAATAGAGCTGGGTTTACAGGCAGGTGGATCAGGCAAGCAAGGCAAAATGGGGATAGGGTCAGTTTTCTGAAGGTATTTATGGGAGAGGGAAAGGAGAAGACTCTGTGGATGGACAAATGTTCAACTCCATGTTCTTGTACCTACTGCACCATTCTTCACCTGGCCCACCATGCTTATAGGTCTCCTGTCTTCTCTCCTCACTGAAGTCAGAAAAGGGAGATAGTAACCTACCAGAGAATTTTATCCACATGAGGTTCAGTCTTACTGTACTTGGCTGTCAGGGAGAGAGCTAGGATTTGAGAGTCATTGATGATGGGTAAACCTTGTGCTTGCACAAGAACACATTCCCCACTAGAATTGAATTATTCTTTTTGATCAAGCAGTAATAGTGCTACTAAGTTCTGGTGGCAATTTATTCTCTGTTTTTCTATTGTCCTCTTATTATACTTATTCATTATTGTATTTCAGTCACAGTCTAAGTGTACTACACAGGGCAAATACTTTAAGCACCTTACAATTAATTCAGAATTATAATGTAGATTCATTTTGAACATTTACAATCCTGGGTTAATTCCACTTAAGTACATAAAGGAAGAGATCAATTTTACACTCTAAAATTGATCTTGGAGTTAATTTTGATCCAACACCCTCAATTAACAGGGTCAGAAAATAAATGACCCCATATGAACCTGATTTGAGTTAGAACTAACTAGCATTAATCCAGTGGACTGTGGAGGTCACTATTAGTTGCAATTCCTGTTGATGAACATTATGGTCTCCATCAATGGAAACTGCTATTTCTACAATACAATTTACTTGTAACAACTTGTTAATTTTTCCACATCAGGGTCAGCTGGTGTAAAGCTAGATGATGAAATGGAAGAATCCGCTGATTTTAGAAGAATTGTGCCCATTTTTAAGAAAGGCGATCGAGGGGCTCCTGAGAACTACCGACCAATTAGTTTACTTAGTGTGCTGGGGAAGCTTTATACAAAACTGTTGCTACTAAGGTTGCAGCAATGGTTGGAAGAAAAACGAATCTTACGACCTGAGCAAATAGGCTTCCAGAAAGCCCGTTCTACAGTGGACCATATTCTGGCACTTACCCATTTGACATGTAAGATTATGAGTCAGGGCCAGATCTAAAGATGGCCTTCGACTCTGTAATCAGGGGGCGGTTGTGGGCTAAATTGAAGATCCTTAACTTGGAACCAAGATTGCTTTTTCTAATTAGGAAACTGCACGATAACAACACTCTCCAAGTTAAATGCTCCAGGGAGGGCTTATTATCCAAGAAAGTGGTGGTGTGCAAGGGAGTAAGGCAGGGCTGTATTTTAGCCCCAGTGTTGTTCAATATCTTTTTGAATGACCTCCCAGCCTTTCTAGCGGAAACAGACTCTCACCCCCCCTTGTTTAAATGGGAAGCGGGTATCTTCATTGCTTTACGCTGACGATACGGTCCTGATATCTCGTTCAGTGGTGGGCNTCCCCTGTCTCTCCCACTGTCCCCTCTCCCTGTCTCCCCCTTCTTGTCTTTTAGATTGTAAGCCACAGGCAGGGACCGTGTCTATTTCTATGTTACGTACAGCGCCGGGTACATGGCTGGCGCTACATAAATAACAACATCTAGTTTAGTATGCATAGTTAGGAGTCAGATCATTCTTTCATATGTGCATCACTTTGCACTTATCAACATTGAATTTTATCTGCCTCTTTATTTCCCAGTCTTTCAGTTGTATGAGATCCTTCTCAGCACCCTCAAAGTTTTCCAGTATAGATTGGGGCGGCAAGATTTTCCTTTACAAAAAAAAGTCGGCTTTTCTCCTCCGTACACTGCAGCTAAAATCACTTAAATAAGCATTTGAGGCATGATCCTCTAGCCGTTAAGTACCAGCAGTTGCCATTACTGCCAGCATGAGTCCCATTAAAGTGAATGGACAGCACTATGGGCTAAGGCTGGTGCTGAAAAGCTAGAGGATCATGCTGCCCATTTTGACATAGGCCATTTTTAAATGGATGCTGTGGAAAGGGTTGGGTGGAGCCAGGTGCACTCAGTGCAGTGCACATACACTTCCAGTGGGTGGGGGAGGGTTTAGACAGTGGCGGATGGGTGTGTACCCCCATCCACCTGCCTGGCCACCCATACCCCCACACTTAGCAACCCGGGTTTTTCACGGTTGCTTCATGCAGGATTGGTGAAGGCGTGTGGGTCACAGCAGTGCACACCCACCCACCATCACTTTTAATTGGGTGGTACCACGTGTGTCTACTGGGTGGACTTGTATCATACCGTCTCATCTAAAAACGACCATAGAACTAAAATGGGACATTTTTAAAAAAAGAAAACCTTGCCAAACTTAGCCAAGCCCCTTGATTTGTTGACCCACTTACAGTCCTTTTTACTCTGTGGCTAGTTGTAAAGATGAGGCCTCCTACTAAGATGATAGTAATTTGTCATCTAGATATGGATATAAAAGAGGCCAATTTTGTTATGTTTGAAGGAGAAGTGATACAGAAGTGAGAGTGATGGCAAGAGAAAGAACATGATCTGTAGCCACACAACAAAATAAGAGTTTCCTGGGAGTTAGAAAATACTAAGGAAATCCAGCTTGGCCCCACCGCCAGCGCAAGGGCCAGGAGCGTGTGTGTGTGTGTGTGTGTGTGTGTGCGTGCACGCGCAGGCAAAATGGCCACACCCCTCCACCAGCAGTAGAGAAGGGGGCACAGCCCACAAAAGGGGTTCCCAACCTGCTGGAAGAGCCCCACTGGAGCTGTGGACATCCCACCGGGGTACCCCACCGTGGGCAAGCCCCTCTTAAGGCAAACAGTAAGGCATGTGCAGCCATGTGGGAACAGGCAGTGGCTGCCTTTACCCTCAGAGCTGCTGCATGCCTGCCTGGCAACCCCGAACCCCAGAGCGCGAGAGCCCTGGACGGTTTCCTATGCTTCTTGGCTCCTGTCCCAGCACCGTGGCACCAGAAAGGTACAGGGTCTTTGGGGGACTGCCCACGGCTCTCATGCTCTAGGATGAGTGCTGTGGGGGTCAGGGGCTGGATGGGCAGGTGTGCAGTGGCTCCTGAGGGTCAAGGCACCCCTGCCTGTCCCCCTTCCTGCTGCTTATTTTAGTGCCCTTACTCCATCTGCCCCCTGCATGGCTTCGGGACTGGAGGTGGATTTAGTGCTGTGGTTGCCAGTGCCCCAGAGCTATTTGCCAGCTCAGCTTTCCCCTGTGCAGTGGACTAGCTGGATCGCATTCTAATTAGGGCTCTCCGAAATGAGGGACGTCTACAGTTTATATCTCCCTTTACTCTAGAAGTGAGGTTTGACATTCTCTTTTGGTGTTTTCTTTTATATTAGAAGAAAGCACTGTATTTAAAATGTCAGACTGGTCACTTATTATTATTATTATTATTATTATTAACAAACATTTATATAGCGCCAGCAGTGTACCTGGCACTTTACAAAGTAATAAAATAGACAAGGTCCCTGCCCCTAGGGCTTACAATCTGAGAGACAGGAGCTGGGGGAGAGACTTAGGAAGGGGAACAGAGGGAGAGACAAGGGGTCTAACATTCATGAAGATGCGAGGTCTCACGTTCACGTACTTGGCTTGGTCACTTTAAAAAGTACTTCAAAAATAAGGTAGAACTTATTCTAACTTAATGACTTACAAAAGTAACTTGTAAGACCAGTATTAGCTACAAGTAACTTAAATGGAAAATTAGTTTGAAAGGGAAAAGAGATTCACTTTTCAATGAGATCAAGGATAGAGCATTAAATATGTGGCACAAAGAATTTTCTTTAGAAACCATTCAGTTTCTTCCACAAATAACTAAGGGCATTTACTAGCACAAAGCAAAAGAATCTTATTCTTCAACAAATTCATATAACTCCATTCCCCAATGGATTGCTCTTTAATATTCTGTCCCTCTCCTAACACTAGTAATTGTCGCTTTCTTCCAGAGAGCACAGACTGCAGGGGGTCATTCTGGATATGATGCACCAGTGAGGCAGGTTAGAATTCCTATGAGTGATGTACTGTTCCACTATTGCCAGGAGCCATGTTGAACTAAAACATGTATCAAGAAGAGTAGTTTCATATGTGAACTGCCTGAGAGGAAGGAGGACCCTGCATTTTAAATAGATTGAGGGACTAGGGTTCTATCCATGGATCTAACATACATTTTCTAATAACCAGCACATGTGTACACTGAAAACAAACTTGTAAACTTAGTGCTTGATGCAGGCCTGGAAATTGCTGATTCCTCTTTGGAACCTTGACCTGGCCCACATGCTGACAAGACACAAGGGACCACATTAACCTTCTGGTGCAAGTCAGTGAAAATAAAATTACCCCAGGGATGAATTGTGTTTATGATGTTGACTTCAGTTCAACAACCCAACACTTCTGTTAACAGCCTAGCTATGGTTTATTCTGAGGGGGAAAAGGAATGGTTTTGAATAGGAGCAGAAAGGGTCTGACTACGCTAATCCAGGCATACTGAGAGACTTCACTAAGTTCCTTAGATGCTGGCAAGGGATAGACCCAGAGATTAATACAAAGGGGTCTGATGCAGGGTTCCCCTGAGGGGCAATAACTATATGGTTAAATCCAGAAATGCAAAGATTAGAGGGGAAAAACCTTAAATCCATAAAACCTATTGCCAGTTTATAGACATTTGGGAACACAACTAGGAAAGTATTCTATAAATACTACAGAAGCCATAGATGCAGTATGCCCCTCTGAAAATTCAGGTTACTTTTTACCTGTTCTGGTAAAAAGAAAATTAGGTTCAAAGGTCAGTTTCCTCTTGGATTCTGCTGGCAAAGGTCTCCAGACAAGCAGACATCTTCATTAACTAAGAGACCTCAAAGTCTATGGTGACCTTTTTTTGGGTCAACTTTTAAATTCAAAGTTTAATTCCAAAGAGATGAGATATGGTATGTGGCTGTGTACAAAGCATGTAAGTAAGGAAAGGTGCATTTCATTTGGTTTCTAGACCCTTTTTGCAGATGTAGATATATAATAGTACTTCCTCTACACTGTCCTACCTTGCAGCCACTGGGGGAAAGGATAACCTATTTCCTTACCCTTTCCTCGGTCTCATCACTGAAGCTGCCAACTAGTGCTTCTAAGATGGAAGTCAGTACTTCAGCAGGAAGCAGATAGAACCAGTTATTTCAGACAACAAATAAACACTCGGCTCTTAGTCATTACAGCACTGAACTGGATTTGTACCAGTGACATAGGGTATTTTCAGACGTGATGGAGCCAATTGACCCCGGCATGGAAACAACCCATTGATTCCCCGCCGGGGCCACCGTGGGCGATCCCGGTGGAGAATCCGGGGAGGGGGCGGGGCTGTATGGCACAACATGCGGCCGCACAGTCCTGCTCCCCCACCCTGCCCCGGCCGCCTGCCCACCAGGAGATGGGCAGACACCACGGCCAATGCGACCGCAGCACCCGGCCACCCCCCCGGCATTGACCACGGGTCGGAATCCCGCCGCGGATTCTGGCCCATGGTCAGGGGACAGATGTTACTGTGCCCTTCATCACAGGGGGGAATCTCATTCATCACGTGATTGGGGATGGTCTGGGCAGGACCTGCGATTGCACGGTGATTCTGATTCCCCCCCGTGATTCACGGGGGTGAACATCTGGGGGGGGGAACTTCCGTTCCCCCCCATCAGACGTTACGGAATCACTTTCACCCTGTTCAGATTCACTGTGGTTGACTGTGATCTTGTAACGTCTGAAAATACCCATAGGGGTGAACAGATTTTCTCCATAGTGCATTTAGCCACTAAATGGATTTTAATTTGTTTGACAATTAATGTTCATTCCTGAGTCTATGGCTGGCCACCATAATGAAAGGGACTATTGGACCAGTTGTTATTTCAGCCAGTGATGTAGCAAGACTGTGGTGGGCCCAGACTCATGTGCCAATTATGGGGCAAAGGGGTGGGAGGTGAGGCCGATCCTTAAAGGCAGTGCTGCCCCAGCTCCCAGAACCACCCCTCCCCAGTGGAGCAGCAGCAACCTGTGCCAGGAAGGAAGTTTTAAGAGTGGGTGAAGATGGGCAAGCATGCCTGTCCCCTGTCCTGCCTGTCTCCGCCTGGACCTGGAGCAAACCAGTGACTGATGTGATTGGTTTATCGAGTACTTTGTAGATAAGGTTGCTTGCAGTCACCACGATTTTGGTTCCGCAGTTATTGCAGAGGATCATCTTGGGGCTATGGATGCCCCGTCCTGTCCTGTGGGATCGGTTTCAGATGGTATTGCCTGCCAATGTGGAGTCCTTGTTGGGATCTGTTTGTGCCACTACTTGTGAACAAGATCCTTGCCTGTGCTGGCTAGTGAAAGCCAGCCAGGAGATGCTACGGCTGTTGCTGGCTGGGGTGGTTAGTGCCTCCCTTCAGGTGAGCAGGGTACCTGAATGCCTGACGGAAACTGTGGTTAGGCCCCTGCACAAGAAACCATCTCTTGATGCTGATGCTCCTGCCAGTTATCGGCCGGTCTCTAACCGGAAGGTTATTGAACAGGCTTTGGCACGGCAGCTCCAAGAACACCTGGACCGCACCAATTTCCTTGACCCCTCCCAGTCCGGGTTTTGGCCTTGGTATGGTAAGGAGACAGCCTTGGTGGCCTTGGTTGACAATCTCCGTCTGGCATTGGACCCGGGTTGTCAGACCTTACTGGTCCTGCTAGACCTTTCAGCTGCGTTCGACACAGTCTATCATGAGGTGCTGGTGACTCGCCTGTGGGACCATGCTGGGATTTGACTGGTTTTGTTCATTCCTGGCTGGGAGAACTCACCGGGTGGTCTTGGGGGAGTGTACGTCTTCCCCCTGGGGCCTCACATGTGGAGTCCCGCAGGGTGCCATTCTGTCCCCCCTTTTGCAGCTGTTAGGGGACATCATGAGAAGGTTTCAGGGCATGCAGTGTCATCAATATGCTGATACAAAACACAACTAATCACACCTCTGCACTCTGTGTTCTTACTATATATACACGTTGGTTTATACATTGAAAATCATCCATGGGCTCAGGGCTGTTTTCTTTCCCTTATTGATATATTGGGATCTTTTCCACCTAAGGATCCTTTTAGTCTAATTCAGTACGCCGGTTTATTTAAATAGTCTACTTAGACCTATCTATGTTTTGTCTCTCACTTCTTGTTAAAGATATTCTGTATGTTTGTGTAGCTTCATTTACATAAAATATAGTAAGAACACGGAGTGCAGAGGTGTGATTAGTTGTGTTTTGTATTATATAAGTGTATATCACACCTGTATACCTCTCCTGTAGTTTGATCAGTATGCTGATGACACTCAGCTCTACCTCTCTTTTTCCATCGACCCAGGCCATGCAGTCTCCTTATTTTCCCAGTGTCTGTCAGCTGTGGGGCTTGGATGAGGTTGAGCCATCTGCAATTGAATCCTGAGAAGACGGAGGTGATGTTGGTGGGCGAGGGCTTGGAGGGGGGCTGGGGGTAGTTGAATCTCCTCTCGTTGGGGGGAGGGGGGGGTTTCACCTTCCCATGGTCTCTCAAGTATGGAGTCTGGGTGTGCGCCTTGATTCACGACTCAGATTGGAATCTCAGGTTGTGACTGTGGTGGGGAGTGCATTTTGACAGTTACATCTTGTCTGGCGGCTTCAGCCGTATCTCTCAGACTCAGACCTCACCACTGTCATCCATGCCTTCATCACCTCAAGCTTGGATTACTGCAACACACTTTACGTGGGGCTGCCCGAGAAGCTGTTCTGGAGGCTGCAGCTGGTGCAGAATGCTGTGCCTTGTCTCCTTATGGGGGCGGGCCACAGGTAGTACATGATACCAGTGCTCCGGGCTCTGCACTGGCTGCCTATAAAGCGCCAGGCCAGGTTCAAGGTGCTGGTTTTAACCTTTAAAACTCTTCACGGCCTGGACCCTACTTATTTGTGGGATCGCCTCACTCACCATGTGCCTGTGTGACCTTTGAGATCGTTTGTGGGAGCTTTTTTGGAGGTTCCCCAGGCGAGGTGGGTGGCCACTGATGTTCGATCTTTTTTGGTGGCCGCTCCTGTAGCTGTGGAATTTGCTCCCGGAGGAGGTTCGGTTGACCCCCACTCTGCGGTTATTTCAACGTTTATGTAAGACCTGGCTGTTCTGCCAGGCTTTTGGCAAGGGGTAGGGCTAGGGTGGGTGGGGTTGGGAGTTTTTTCCCTGCATATATGTGGAATTTTTAACTTTGAATTGTTTTATTGTTTTTATATTTGTTGTTTGCCGCCATGGGCTGCCCTGTGGGCAGGAGGGGTGGGATACATTTTTTAATATAAATAAATGGCACAGATTCTTTTACAGTCAAAAACTGTTAATAGGGATTTTAATTATTGAATAGACTTTCAAAAGAGCTCAGGGTTGAGCAAACCCATCTTCTGCTAAAGTCAGTGTAAGTCTGTTAAAGTTAGATCTACGCAGAGGTGTTCTGTAAATCCAAACCTTAATATCCACCACCAATTCCCATCACAGTTGATAAAATATTCAGCTGTTCCAAAAGGATGGCTAGCTAACCTATTACCATTCTTAAGTTCCCTCAAAACCTTGTAATACCCTGTTCAGCATCTCATGAACCCAACACACATTTCATGTAACATCAATAATATCTGATAGAGACAACATGCACAACACAGAATTGAATCAGTACCCTCCTATAAACTCATGTTTCTTTACCGTAAAACATTAACTCCACCTCAATATAGCTAGGTACAAGAATGGTAAACAATGTCAATCAACTGGCATGTTGCTTAATATCCAATCTTTCCTGCCTCAGACATCAGTAAGATCCATCAAACATGCAGAAGCAAAACATTCTAGAAAATAACTGTTCTTCAGATAAAATAACTATTTTTTTTTTTATTTTTTTTTTACACAATGGGTTGAACATAGAAGCTTTCATGTCCTCATATCATGATCCGTTAGGAGGGGAGGCAAACAACAACCTATCTAATTAGGATTATGGGGGTGTTTATTTTAGACAGACAAAATGTACATATTTGAGTTGAAATTTGGTCAGCACACCGAAGTTAACAGCCACAAACTGTGCAGGGGTGTAACTGAGGGGAGGCTGGGGTGGGGACATAAATACTACAAAAGCTACAAACATAGGGTGATTTCAGAAGTGACGTGGTGAATGTCCACCACAGTCAACCTCAGTGAAACGCAGGTGGTGGTGAAAGTGCCGTGCATGTCTGTTTGCTCACATCAAGATGTTCGCCACAGTCAAACACAGCCCAGCTAACCATGCTTTGTGAGGTCGGGGTGGGAGGCGGTCCAGAAGTGTGGTGAATAGTCACCATGGCAGGGGTGAATGAAAAGTAACTTCTGAATGGAAACCTGCAGCTGCGGTGGAAGGAATTGACCCCAGCTGCGGTGCATTCTGGGGATCGAACCACAGTCCACATCTCCACTGCATGTCTGTTGTGTTCCCCCGGCCTATGTTCTCTCTGATTGCCCCTGGGTGGTGGTCACGATCCTGTCACTTCTGTTGGGGCCGCACGTCTCACCACAGCCCGCTGTGAATCCGTTCACACCGGGGGTGGGATTCACTGTGGTGAATTTGAATGTGTCACTTCTGAAATCACCCTTAGTATGCCCCTCTGAAAATTCAGGTGACCAGTATGCCACCCATTCATTTTCTCCTTTCTCTCTCTGCTATTACCCTCCTAGTTGTCCTCCCAGCAACAAAGGAAAGTGCCCCCCATCTCAGAGACCTTGGTTATGCCTAGGGATGGGCGAACGCGGTTCGGAAGTTCAGAGTTCGGCCCAAACTCAACCTGTTCGGACGACCTAACGCGAACGCGAACCTGAACATACTGAACAGAACCGAACGGTGAAATGGCCGAACAGGTCAGTCAGTTCATCTCACGTTTGGGTGGCAAAAAAAGGTTCACTGTAAGGTGATAGGGAGGGGTAGTACTAGTCACTGAGGAGCAGACTTCCAGGCACCAGGGGTGGAGAGGCTTTCAAGAAATGAAACAATCTGCCTCCCCCGTTCCCAACACCTTCTGAGCTAGTCACTGTTCCTGAACAGCAGCCATTGAGTAGGATTATTAGATTGCTTTAAGTTTCATTTCAGTTTTGTACTGAAATGAAA